>JAPMOQ010019287.1:709256-784199 GCA_026543055.1 Argiope trifasciata
CCAGTAAATATACACCAGTATATATACTTTTAAATATAGAACCAGTATTCATACTTTTAATATTAAAACCAATACACAAAAGCTTATTTTCTGAAATTTCTGATTGATTGAAATCCTGAGATATTTTACAGAAAGATCAATTCAGAATTCAATGGATTCAGAAAGATCAATTCTATGAACAGAAAAACAATTTTAATAACAAAACCTTTTCAGCTTATATGTTTACACCATTTTTTTTTTAAAAAATTGTGGTCTATTCGTAGCTTATTTACATGAAGTTTCAGGCTTTGTCAAGGGTCCTTTAATTTAAATAGTTAATTTAAAATAATTTGGTACTTTACAGAAAATCGAGGACAGATAAACAAATTTACCATTAAATGTAGACTTGGCACCGATTCATCTTTTCTGGGAGCTTTTGTCGTCAAAGATATTTTGAGTTTGTTTTTGTACCCGCAGAAATAAATACATAACATCAAATAAATCGAAAAGATAAATCTCGCAGCTAAACCATATTATAGAGGTTCGTTCAAAAAAAATCGTGATTTTTTTTATAGCAAAGAGTTGATGAAAAAAATCCATAATATTTGATCTTAACCCATAGAATTTCTTTTAAACATAGAGAGTTATCTTGGGGAATCCACACGACAATTTCGAAGTTCTAAAAATGATTGTTATCCATTCAAGAAATAATTTCGGAGTTTATCAAGGAAAAAAAACAACCTTTCAGAAAACAAAACAGTTTTTGAATTTTTTTTTTTCACTGACACATCTAAAAACCGCTTAAATTTTATTTTGTAAACTCTGCCATAAAAAAACTCTTAGGTTTTTAACTTTTGTTTTTATGGTATAGAAAGGAACATAAGTTCAAAGGGTTCAAAAGTTTGATTTGAACCATTCTGGATATTTCTATTCGAATCACCTTATGTCATTAAGAGCGATAAATTTGTTCAAGATGTTTAACAATTGTCTATTAGTACAAAATGCTATTGTCGTGATATCATTATGTTAGTGGCTGCCATTCAAAACATCGTATAATATCATAGAAATATCATACAATATCTTCTGCGAAGATTTAGTGTGTTCAAAATTAGATGCAACTTTGAACATTTCTGTCATATGATTATTTTTAAAGCCATTACAATAATATTGTTGAAGTTCCGAAAACTCATTGTAATTTCTCTGGTTATGATAGGTTGCAAACACATTAATAATTTAAATATTTTTTGCTATATATATTTTTTATATTACATGCAAAATTACACTGACGAGTAAAAGCAATCAATGGAAAGATAAACACTGCGACTCTATCGTGGTTTAATAGTTAAGTAATTATAAGTTCGTGATTTTTGCTTCCTTTTCGAAAGGTTAATGAATTCATTAAAATCAAACTTGTATTTAAATTGAATGATTCTTGCTTTTTAGGAAACCATTTTGTTTACTAGAAAATTATCAATCTGTGTATAATATAAATTGTCTGAGAAATGATCAGACGATGAACTGTTTGAATTTTTTTATTTTTCATCCTTGTGGCTAATTAAAAGATTAAATTTTCAGTATTTTTTTAAACTTGGTTTTACATTATGACGAAACACTAACTACAACAATGTTGAATAGAGAAAAACATGAGAAAATATTTAAAGCTTATATGGCTGCAAAAAGTAATTTTTAAAACTTTTAGCTGAGTAAGCATTTATTTTATCCGCCTGTATTTCATATGATATTATAATTCACGTGAGACAGTTAAAGATACAGCAGTTACACTCTATGAAGTCGTATATATCACCTTTACTCAGACGTTAAATTTAAGTGATTAGAAATATAAATTTGATCTGTGCTAAAAATTACTGTGTGGGTGTATTATGCAAGTGATTTCCTTATTATCTTTTAATTAAAAAACTGATTAATTTAATATCTCTTGAATTAGTATTGCTTTAATGGAAAAGAAACTTCTAACCTGATAAAATAAATTTTTAGAAACTTTTTATAAGTTTTTTCTCTTTTTCTTTAGAGTATTTGTAAGCTTTTTCTGACGGTCATAATCACCAAAAAAATTATTTAATTCATTTGTTACTAATATTGATTCGTCTCTTTAATCGTCTTAGGTAAATATAGTTGCATTTTGAATAATATATATTTTTTAAAAATATATTTTTTAAAACTTTTTTATCATTTAGATTTTCGTTTATTTATAAACTTTTGTTCATCAAAAAACGATACTATTCCATTGTTTATAATATTCATTCATTTTTTCGTATGCTTACAGTGAACCACCGTTGTGAGCGAGGCCAAATGATCGTGGATGTGACGACGCAGCATCCGTTCAGGGGCATCATCCACCCCCGGGACTACAGGTCGGGACCGTGCGTCGCGCAGGGACGAGGGGGCAGGACCACCACCCTCACCCTGGACTTGCACGCCGACAAGGACGACCCCCGTTACTGTGGGGTGCAGTTCAGAAAGGTGAGTTCACTTGTGACGTTTGTAACAGTAATCAAATGAGTAGTGCATCCTCATATTAATTTACCTTAAGAAGTGTTGATATGAAACTTATTCGCCTTCGCATCGGCCATACCCGTTTTACTCATAAACACCTACTATTTGGTGAGCGAGCACCTAGATGCCCTTCATGTGATGTTGATTTTACTGTTGCACATATTCTGGCTGAGGGCCCATACTTTAATTCTCATCGGATGACATATTTTAACTCAACTTCACTTAACTTGCAAGATTTAGTGGGAGAACCTCCCCATCAGTATATTTTTAACTATTTAAAGGCTATTGGATTTTATCATTTTATAAAGCTGTTTTTCAACAATGAACTGGTTTTGCTTGACTGATCTCTCGGTTTCATTGCTACTGTTTTGATTGAATTTTAATATACTTTAAAAATTTTAACTTCTCATTTGGTGCCATTTCAAACCATAGGTTTGGCGCAGTATAGGCTACCTTTGGCTCTTGTGCCATTAAAATTAAATTAACCAACCAACCTGGTATGGAAAAAAATCAAATCCAACGAGATAGCTGTACTCCTATAAAAGAGATTCCAGAGGTAAACTAGCAAGAAAAGGAACCGGACACCAGTGCACAGAATGTGAAGCATCACTTTGTATTTTTAACTTTTTGAAGGTTATTGGATTTTATCATTTTATATAGCTTTTCTTCAACAATGGACTGGTTTTGCTTGACTAATCTCTCGTTTTGATTGCTGCTGTTTTACCGACTTGATTTTTTAATATGCCTTAAATATTTTAACTTCTTTATTGGTACCATTTCAAACCATTTGATTGGCGCAGTGTAGCCCACATTTGGCTCTTGCGCCATTAAAATTAATTCAACCAACCTACCAACCTGATAGTAATTAATAATTCCTAATACTTTCTATATAATTCCTACAATTCTATATAATTCCTACTATTCCTGCTTCGGAACCGGAGGGTTTCAGATTCGAGACTCGATTCCACCGAAGAACCGTCGTGTGAGGGGGTCTCTTGCACGCTAAATCTGTCAAGCCAAACGTCCTCCCGTTGGTGTGGTGTGGAGAGGGGTCTGCCAATTCAGGTGTCGTCCTCGTCATCTGACCATGGTTCAAAATTACGAGGTCCGTCCTAAAATAGCCCTCGTGTTGCTTTAAAACGGGACGTTAATATAACTAAACTAGCCTACTACTTATGAACTTGCTGTGTATTAGTTCATAAACTCTAGGTTGAAACTAAAACTGTATTAACTTGTTCCTTGCCACTTACAATAACGTATCTTTTTTTTTTCTCCTTCTCATTCATTTAAATTCATAAATAGTGGGGTAATTATTTCTAACTATCCCAAATATTATAATTAATAATTTCTAATATTTGCTGTTAAGTATCTTTACAAATTCGTTTTGTGTTATTTTATACATTAGAGATATAAGCTAAAAGTTATTAAATAGCCTCAAACCACTTTCAATACACATCATTAGTTTATTTTTATGTATTTAAATTCGTAAATAGTTGGGATAATTATTCCCGACTATTTTAGCTATTATAATTCATAATTTCTAATGATTAGTCCCTATTACTGACTTATTATCTCCACGAATTAGGGTACTTATCCGTTATACGAGCACAGCGGAAAAATCGCCAAATAATCGTTAATCGGAAAAAGTGAAAAATCACCAAAAATGCAAAATTATATCAAATTTTACTCTCAAACACGTTTCTTCAAAAAACATTGATAGCCATGATTGAAATTTTAAAAATAAAATCTTCGAAAAATAGAAGTGTCGATTCTTGGTTATCCATTACATGTATCCATAATTTCCGGAAATAAACACCCTTTTTCGGTTCACTTAGTAGTAATTTTTTCCTGGTCTTCTAAATTCAATATTTAGACGGTCCCTTAGTTCCGTTCACATAACTGTATCAACAAACTTTCCATCGTGCTGTACTTGAACTTTCGATGTATTTCTATCGTATTATTTTATTTTCTGCTCCATTGATTCCGAAACAATCAAATACGAACAGCGGGACCAAAGTTAAGTCATTGATGAAATGAGTATTATTCACCGAATTTCTCACTTGATTTCCTTTGCTGAACATCATACTTATTTCAGTATTCAGAATAGACTTTTCAATTGAGCGATAAGCAATTCGAAAGCACTTTAAGATCGTTTTTATGTTATTAATTTTCTGTGTGTAAAAAGTACTGAATGTTACATTGAGTACGATTACCAATTTTTGACATTGAGACTCATTCTTTCTTGACATAGATTGTAAATTCTATATTACTAGATTCTTCTATGTGAATCGAATATTAAATTTCTAGAAGGAACAAAAATACAGAGTGAGTACAAATGATGGACCCGATTTAAATAGTTTGGTTTGGTTATTTTAACGTCCCGTTGTAAAGCAATACTTGGGCTATTTTGGTGCGGACCTTGTGATTTTGAACCACGGTCAGATGACGAGGACGACACCTGAGCTGGCACTCCCCCTTTCCACACCACACCACCACAGTGGGAGGACGTTTGACCTGACGGATTTAACGTGCAAGAGACCCCCTTTACACGACGGTTCTTCAGTGGAATCGAGTCTCGAACCTGAAACTCTATGGTTCCGAAGCCGAAACCTTACCATCAGGCCACCGCGGCCCCCCGATGTAAATAATAATTATAATTCCGAAACTTCTGCTCATATTACAATTATAAGTGATACATGAATTTAAAGAGAAATATACCAAGTTTTTTTCAGTTGCAAATGTTTGATGTGTGTCTCACTTGTTACACTGCACACTTGCAATCTGTAATCCGGTGCATTCTATAACATTCTGTCGCATCACTCTGTTAATGGTTCTAAATGCTTCACAAATGAGTTCTTTAAGTTTTAGCAGTGTTGCCGGCCTTTGTGGTACATAAACAACGTCTTTGGCATAACCCCACAAAAAGAAATCACATGGTGTTAGGTCTGAGGATCTCTCCTATTTGTCATTATCGCTATTTTCGGATTTTGCAACAAGGTTCATTGAATGCAAGGTTTATTGAATGAGCTGCCATCTGTTGATCAATGGTTGAAACAACTTGGTATATTTGTCTTTAAATTCATATCTTTAAATTCATATGTGCAGTTGTTTCAAAAATAAGATTTTTTGAAAAACGGTTCCGTAATTTGTCACATCCTTACAATGCTACGATAAATACAATTGCACGATAAATGCAAAAGTATAATTGCGATGTCAAATAACTGGGCGAGTTTATATTTAAAGAAAATTTAGAGGATGTAATATTGCGTATGTTCTCCTTTCACATAATTCTTCTTTAACCAATTTTTTTAAACTTAAATTACCTAAATTATGTATTCAACTATCATCAATAATGTTTAGATAGTATTGCTTGAAATTACGAACACAGTTGATAACCTTGTAAATGTAATGATTTTTATAATTCTTGTTACGTTTGACCGCCAGTCTTAATATCAACGACTCAATCAGCACAATGGTTTAAAATAGAGAGTATTAAAAGTAAATAACATTCGTGCTGGTATTCTTGAAAATTCTATTATATTTCATTCAGTTTAGTTGGATTAATTTGCTTTAAATAGTTAGATCATTTGCAGACTGCATCAATTCTATTTTTAAATAAGTATTAGGTTGGTGCGTATGAAATGTCGGATTCTCTTTACATGCGGACGTTTGTCTCCCTGTTTTCGTTATATTTTTGTCTTTGGCATAACCTCATTCATAGTCGTATTGTCCATTGCCAGAGACTCATTTCAGCAAAATAGGTTTCCTCGAAGGTCTTCCCTTTTGTTATTTCTTTTGAGTTTATTGCCGATATGAATTCTGCCGACATTCGCGTCATTTTCTTATATGAGTACAAACTTGGTAATAGTGCTGCAAAAGCTGCACGCAACATAAACCAAGCGTTTGGGGAGAATACGGTTAACGATCGGAAAGTGCAGCGTTGGTTCGAAAAATTTCGGACTGGCGATTTTTCACTGCAAAATGAGCCGCGCGGAAGACCCAAAACGTCTGTGAAGAATGATGACCTGAAGGCTCTAGTGGAAGCGGATCCAGCCGTATCCACGAGGGAACTTGCTATCAGGATGAAAGTTGACCATACAACGATATTGAGACACCTTTCTGAGATTGGCAAGGTTAAGAAGATGGACAAGTGGGTACCGCACGCACTGACAGAGCGAAATAAGCTGGAACGAACTGGAATATGAAGTTTTGCAGCATCCACCCTATTCACCGGATCTCTCGCCGACCATTTTCATTTTTTCAAGCATTTAGAGCTGTTTTTAAGGGGCAAACACTATGAAAATGAAGACAGTCTAAAAAACTCGATATCAGAGTTTATTAATTCTAAAGACCAAAATTTTTTTAAGACAGGCATCTACGCTTTAAAATTTCGTTGGGAGAAGTGTATTGAAGCGAATGGAGCATACTTTGATTGAATAAACAGCTTTTGAAGAAAGATATGCAGTTTTATACAATCACTTAAGAATCCGACATTTCATACGCACCAACCTAATATTTTAATTTTGAACTTTGGGTAGATGACGCGAACGACACATAAGATAGCACAATCCTCTTTATATGTGCACATTAAACCTGTAAGTTGATGTTTGACTGCGAGGAATTAATATGCATGCAAATTCGAAAACACTAGTTCTTGAATCTGCCACTCTCTGGCTCTGAAACATGTACTCTACAATTAAGCCGTTGTCTCTGACAAAGTTTCATTACTATACAATCTATTTAATACACATCTGCAATATCTTTTTGAAAATCATTCATACATTTCTCTGAGTTTTTAAATTATTATTTTATCGTTGTTGCAAATATGCAGATAGACTTTTTATCTACGAATTTCGTCTAAAATTCTATGAAAGTCTGCAATTTTTATATCAAATACCCATACCAAATTTCCTCCATCCAGCTAATTTCATTTTTAAGTTATCTTGTTAACATACTATTCGTCAATCAAACTTTCGACAATGTCTTTTTCAAAATCATTCATATATGTTTTTCAGTGTTTTTGAACTATTATCTTCCCATTGTTGCGAATAGACAGATAGACTGTTGATCAACGAATTTCACCTAAAATTCTATGAAAGTCTAATAGTAGTTTGATGTCATACCAAATTTCTTCCGTTGGATTTTTGAGTTATCATCTTCATTTTTGAGTTATTTTATCAATATAATGTTTGTCAATCAAATGTTCTACAATGTCTTTTTGAAAATCATTCATATATTTCACTGAGTTTTTGAATTATTATTTTCCCATTGATGCGAATAGGCAGATAGACTTTTGATCCACGAATTTAGTCTGTGAAAGTCTAGTAGTTTGATATTAAATAGCCATACCAAATTTCCTATGCCCAGCTAATTTCATAACAATGTATAATCAATATCAATAACAATATTCCAATCAATAACTATAACAATGTCTTTTTGAAAATAATTCATATATTTCTCTGAGTTTTTGAATTATTATATTCCTATTTGTGCGAATAGGCAGATAGACTTTTGATCAACGAATTCTGATTAAAATTCTATCAAAGTCTACAATTCTGATGTCAAGTACCCATACCGAAATTCCTCCGTCAAGTTAACTTCATTTTTGAGTTATCTTGTTAACATACTGTTTGTCAGTCAGACGTAATTCTAAAGAATATTTTTTTTGTTTGTTTTTTGTTCTTATGGATGTCTAAATCGTGTCGATTCATCAAAATCTCGAGGTCAAAATTTTTTTTGACTATGACAGTAGTTTATATGCTTTGTATTCTAGAAAACAAAAAGCATCTAAAAACGAACTAAACTGGAATTGTTGGACCGGCATGTTGCAGCTGCTAGTCTTACTTCCCTATTCATCTGTCTTCTTAACTCTTCAGCGAAAGCATCCCCATGAAAGCTCCTTAATTCCTTTCTTAAAAAGGAGATCCTTTCTTTTCTACAGTATGCACGTATCTGACTCCGCTGAAAGAGGACTTTCGGTTCCATGAATGTCCGAAGTGTCACGAACTTTTGGAATCAAGGTCGGTGCCGGATTTGATAGAGGAATGCTTTTGTCATCTGTAACCTTGCAGCTGACCCTTGCCTCCCGAACAGAATGCTGCATAGGAGAAATAAAATTAAAAAAATAATAATAATAACTTCTTCGAAATTCACCATCATTTCCTTCTTTTATTCTGTTCTATAATGCATGGTGGTGAGAGAGTGCATTTTTAAGGAGTCGATGCCATCTGCTTTTGTAACTTAATGCCTGACTCAAGTGGCACAAGTCTTTTAAGAAAGGATAGGCAATTTGAAATATGAATGCTTTGTAATATTAGGATTTTATTCTGTGAATTTAAAATACTCCATATTTTAAGATAGGAGTTAGTTTTTCCTATTCGAGGAATCGATGCCACCTACTTTATAACTTAATGCCTGATTCAAGTAACATTTATACTTTAAGAAAGGGGAAACATTTTGAAATATGAATGCTCTGTAATATTAGGACGTTATTCTGTTAATTAAAAATACTTCATACTTTAAATATTGAGTCGAAAATTCGTATCTGAGGAGTCGACGCCACCTGCTTTGAAAGTTAATTCCTTATTCAAAAAGTATAAATCTTTTGAGAAAAGAAAGACATATTAAAATATGAATGCTTTGTAATATTCGTATTTTATTCTGTGAATTAAAAATACTCCATATTTTAAGTATTTAGTTACTTATTCATATCTGAGGAGTAGATGCCTCCTGTTTTGTAACTAACCGTTTGATTCAAGTGCATAAGTCTTTTCGAAAAAAACGAGACATTTTAAAATATGAATGCTTTGTAGTATTAGAATTTTATTCTGTGAATTAAAAATACTCCATATTTTAAGGATGGAGTTACTTATTCATATTTGATATGACGATGCCACCTACCTTGTAACTTAATGCCTGATTAAAGAGAAATAATTTTTTGAGAAAGGAAAGACATTTTAAAATTTGAATACTTTGCAATATTCTGATTTTATTCTTTGAATTAAAAACCCCTCGTCTTTGAAAAACAAGTCATTATCGCATAGGATGAAAGCTGTGAAAATATAATAATAATCCTGAATTTATTCATATTTACTTTGTTGGATGTCAGAACATTTTGAATATCAGATAAAATAACAATTTCTTTATAACCCTTACTAGAAATGGCATATAAAGTATTACTACTTTAGTATGAAAGGATTTTATTCTTTAAGTTAAATGTATACTTCCTTTTAAAGACTATTCGGTATTCCATAGATCATTTGTTTGATTATATTTTCCATAAAAAAGTTATAAAATATAAAAAATAGTTGTAAATAATTGAGTATTTATTTATATTTTACTTTATACGCTGTTAGAATATTTCGAAAATGCTATGAATAAGTAAAATTACGGCTCTTAAAACTTCGCTATAAGATTTCTAGATCAGGAAATAAATACAATTAGGGCATTAAAAGCCTCACTATAAAGTTGCTAGATCAGGCATTTAAAAACATGAATATTCATATTGTCAGGATTTTATTCTATGAATGAAAAATGTTTATTTTAAATTCAACTTAATCATACATAAATTATTTGCTTAATTATACTTTTTATGTATAAACACTACAAGAATGTCGTAACATATTACATGTGGTATAAGAAAAATGTATCCATGCTTATTATGCGTACTGTAAGGATGCTTTAAAATTTAAGAATCATTAAAATTGTTTTGTTAAATTTTCAAGAGCCTTTTTTTACTTTCTTACTTCAAACAACCCAGATTTTATTATTTTATATGCAACTTCACCAACTATTTATTTTTAAAAATGTATAAATAATATTGTATATATCTGTCAAATGTTTTTTTGTTATCAAAATGAATTTGTTATATACAAAACCGTAATATATCAATTAACATGATGTTTCAGAATTTTCATTAATGCAACTATAACAAGATATAAAATTTGAATTAGTTTCTTTTATAATACCTGTCTTTGACGCATGCAATACAATTTCTTTAATTCTTTGAAAGATAATTAAATAATAATTCACTCTTTCTTTTACTGAGTATTAAGTTTAAAATAAAAAGGCAATTAAGCCCAATATTTTTAGTTACAATTAGTTATATTATTATACCAGCTAAATATATTATAATAGTCGATAATATTATATTGTAATAATATTGCATAATCAATCCAGTCTGTTACAAAAGCTATTGAACATGATTCAAAAACATGACGATTGAATATAAACTAGCTTTTTATTATTTTTTAAAAGTCTTTTATGTCAAATTTAATCCATAAATTAAATATATCTTAAAAGCAAAACAGTAAGTAAATTCTAAATTTTATTCACATTTTGTTCGCAAATTTGTAAAAATTATTTTATTTTGGATGATATAAAAAAATGCTCATATGCTCATAAGACTGACATTTGTTTAAAAATTTTGTAGCCCTTGTATAATAATCGAATTATTTGATTAAAATTATCTAATTGAAAAGTTAGATTTAACATCGTTACATGTTTCTAGAAATTACAATTATTAATATTATAATAAATTTTCTCACAAATCTAAGTTGAATATATTTAAAAAAAAAAAACATGCTCTTTTATTTCATTTAGCCCAATTCAGGGGATGTTACTGTAGCACTAGCTGTAAGAGTTCATCCAACATTAGAATTATCTGAAGACAAATACTTTTTCTTAACCTGTGGGAAAGCAGGATTCAGAAATGCTAGGTAAGTATTTTTACACTCTTCCCCTCTTCATTTCTGAAAGTCTCTTTTACAAATTTAAAGGAATAATCTAGAAAATAATCCAAAGGCTGTAATGTTCCATTTCTAATAACTAAGTTCAATGTGCAAGACATTTTTTAAGAAGTTTAATTATTATTATTATTATTATTATTTTAACAATCCAGCAGCGATATGGAAAATATAGCATTAGGAAAAAAAGTTATGGTAATAATAAAATAATACATCCAAACATATGCATAAAAACCCGTTAAAAACCATAAAATATTCCTTTAATTGAAAACCTAAATTACTTATTGACATATCAAAAGTCTTTTTACTTTTTCAAAACATGTAAAGGTTTTAAAATTTCTCAGTTCTCTTCCTATATTATTATATATTAAAAATTGACTGACTAAAACTTTTTGGAGAAAATTCAGGTTCAAGTAATTTTTTTAAAAAAATATTTTTTGGGGGCCATCTCACTTTTATTTAAGTAAATAAGTAAAAATTCAATTCATTGCTTTTAATTTCTCTCACGATTGTGCTGCCATCTATTGAAATCATGGAAAATATAGTTTAGTAATTTGCTGTATAGAGGGCAGCACAAAACATAAGTCTTGCCTGAGAAAAGTTAATTTATTAAATCGCTTACACATCCAACAAAAAATTTTGTTGTCAGTATTTTCTCTTTCTGTAATTTCATTCTTTTAGAGAAAAAATACTTAAGAGATGGAAATTTATAAAATAAAATAATATGAATAGGAGAAGAATGAATAAGTAAACGAAATTTTTATAAATAATTCCTGCAAAATCGATCATATAAAAATTGGATAATTATTTTGAATAATAATGAAATATAGATTTTTCTTGTTTGCATATTATTTTGCTGTCAGTATTTTCTCTTTCTGTAATTTTATTCTTTTGAAGAAAAAGTATTTAGAACTAGAAATTTATAAAATAAAATAATATCAATAAGAGAAGAATTAATAAATAAACGAAAGTCTTAGGAATAATTCCCACAAAATCGATCATATTAAAATTGGATAATTATTTTGAATAATAAATATAGATTTTTTTCTTTGCATATAATGAAAATGTTTTAAAGCAATTGAAAAATTAGCTAAAGTGTAATTAACAAAATTTAATTAATCAATTATATTTAATTAGTTAAAATAATTAATTACATATTATAAAAGAAATCGAATACTCTTAAATATCAAAAGCAATCTTTAGTAGTTGAATTTTATTCAGCCACTTATTTAACATACTTATTTTTTTCGCTAGAAACGAAACCTCAAGAGTGACGTTAAATTTTTATCATGACAACAAAAAGGTCCAAGAGCTTATCTATAATCAAGATTATGAACTGAGAGCTGCAATGAGCAAGCCTGATGGTATGCTTTACAAATTTTTAATTAAATTTATTTTGTACTTACTGCTGTCCAATTTACAACAAATGTATGCTTCATTACTAATGAAGCATTGCATAATGAATGAAGAATCCAAAAGAAACAATTTATTTCTTCGTCTTTCAGGCATTCACAAGCTAAAAGTGAGGTCTTGTTTGAGTTTCTCTTCAAATACAACAGAAACACCTTTAATAGACGGAAATGGGTAGGTATTCTTAGAAATATTATTCATTTTCAGGTATCTAAATTTGGAACGAGAATATCACTTCTGGAAAAGCTAATATTAGGCCTACTCTATTGCTAACCCATTTATAAAGCGTTGACGTGTTTCCATGATTGAAAAAATTGGGAAAGGACAATTTTTTGTAATTAAAATTACTATACATGTATAATATGATTTTTGAAAACAATTATGTTTTTAATATCTTCATCATTTGTAAGCACTGAGATGCTTTTGAACGTAATAAGTCATAGACATAATAGTAATTGAAATAGGCGTAATAGACATAATAATAATTGTCCAAAAATATCTCAACATTGTTATTACTGTTATCAAATAAGAAATATTAAACTTGTTTTATATGATTGTAAAATGCTATGGATTTTGTTTGAAAAAAAAAATTCCCATCTTAAATGTGTGCGTATTTTATATTATACTTTAATTCATAAAAATTATTTTGTTATTTATTAATGTTATTTCATAATTTTAGACAATTATGTAACATTATAATTTGCAATAAATATGCTTTATTTAACTTTGATTATAATTTTTTTAATAATTAAGTGAATATTTACTACAAATTCAAACAATAGTTAACGATATTTATATCGATATAACAATTAGTTATGTATATATTTTTTTCTTTGATAACTAAAAAACATATTTACTTGAAATTCATACAGTTAGTTAACGAAATTTATATCGATATGAAAATCAATTATCGATATTTTTTCTATTATAATTGAATGAATATTTACTACAAATTCAAACAATTATTTATTGATAATTAGAAAATTTTTGAACCGATATTTAAAATTTTCCTTATGATACAAAATTAAACTATACATATGTTCTGTGAAATAACTATTTAATAATTGCATCAATCAATAAAATATATCTGATTCCTTTTAGATGTCCGTTGACTTCATTCCTGACAGCATTCCACTACAATGACACATCTCACTCAGCCAATGCGCATCTATCTTCCATATTCAAATTCCCCGATTCGAATAAAATTTACGTCCAGTGCGACATCGTTCTCTGCAGAGGGCCCTGTGAACAGGTATAAAAAACATTTTAATTTATTTTTATCAATTTTCATTTTTTATTAAATTTTGTAAGGTTGTGTGGTTAGTTTTCGGATGTTATAATTAACGATTAATTTATATATATGCATATATTGATATTTTAAAATTTAATTTTAATTTAATTTTCTGACTTTTATTCTAATTTAGCCCGTGTTAACTTAAGTTTAAAATAATCTCTTATTTCCTGATCCAATTCCATTTTTTTTTGTAATTTTTTAACACGCTTAAACTTATCTGCATCCAGGCCTAAAACACTTCCGGGATATAAAACTTCTTATCTGCATCCAGGACTTGGGGTAGCGTGTCTTCCCTGTGATCTGGACATCCTGGATTCGGTCCTGGATCTGGTCCTGGTTCGGGCATAAATGTTCTCTACACTGTATTTTGTCTATGAAAAAGCCCTATTATTGAGTGAATGAGCCCCCCAGTAAAAAGGGGTTGTGCAAGCGAATGTATGAAAGTCATTTTCATATGAGCTAAAGTCAGAACTTCTGCTCAGGGGTCTTTAACCTCAGAAACTACTGCACCCTTCTTTCCCCTCTTCTCTTGGACTTAGCTTGAATTGGTGTTGAATCCAAGAGGGATAAACAGTAGCATAAAAATGCTGACTAAAGCATTTTTTTCACGCTCTGAGTGATGGTATAAAAATGTTTAATGTGTATCACATTTTTTTAAAGATACCTAAATTTCCTTTCTTAAGACTACACGTATCAAAGAAATTCCTTTTGTAGCAGTTACATAACTCTTATCTTCTCCTTTGGATGCTAGATGGCGATGCCTAATAGGCTATCCCATATGCCATCCCATCATGCATTGCGAGTTTAATCAGAGTGAGATGTTTAGTTTAGTTTAGTTATATTAACGTCCCGTTGTAAAGCAACACTAGGGCTATTTTGGGACGGACCACGTCATTTTTAACCATGTCAGATGACGAGGACGACACCTAATCTGGAACCCCCCTCTCCACACCACACCACACCAGCGGGAGGACGTTTGGCCTGACAGATTTAACATGCAATAGACCCCCTTACAAGACGGTTCTTCTGTGGAATCGAGTCTCGAATTTGCAAACCTCCGGTTCCGAAGCCGAGACCTTAACAACAGGCCATTGTGGCCCGAAAGTGAAATGTGATACTGTACTGTTAGGCTAGGTGCTTGAATGTTTTGTAACGTCTTGTCTTTGTGTTTGTTCAGTGTGTGAATGTAGTTATTAAAGAAATGTTCCTCAAAACACATGTCCTGTTGCTTCCTTCACAAATCATAATAATCAATATTTTACCACACTTTCAAAATCACGTTTTAAAAACCATCGAGTGAAAAATTTCGGTCCATTTCCCTCCTCTACCGTATATATATTTCTGTCGATTTATTTTGTACATAAATTATGCCTTCCGCGATTAAATAAATCCCGGGGAATAACAGAAGATTTAAAGTATTGATGGATAGATGCATGTCATATATCTCTGAAACCTGATTGTAGAAGAGGAGACAGAAAGCTGTTTTGAATTCACATATTTTTAATGGTACCGAAATCTGATCTCTTAAGGAGACTCTATATAAAGGGTTTTTTATTCCAACAGGTCCCCTGCCGGAGACCTTCAGAACCTCTCCCCAGAGCCCTTCCTCGCATCAGGAACGGGACAGAAGACGGACAGCTGATGGCCTCCACTTCTGCTTACATCATTGAGCCAGGAGACCCCATACGTGAGTGCAAATTTCATATTTAAATATTAATTTGTATATTTAATATAAATGAAATTCAATACTGATTAACCTTTTCCTATTATGACTGCAAATTCCCTTTTTAAATATTAATTTGTATATTCATTATAAATTAAATTCAATATTGCTTAACCTTTTCCTATTATGAGTGCAAATTCCATTTTTAAATATTAATTTGTATATTTATTATAAATGAAATTCAATGCTGCTTAACCTTTGCCTATTATGGCGGTAGTACAATACCAGTAAAAAAGTTTCTTTGCATACATGCTCATGTATATGCTATACTAATAATTCATAATCTCCCACAATGGAATTATCTGCTTTTTTTGTAATCACCATGCAGACAGATTTACTCTCTCGTTCTGTTGTATAATCCCAAATATAATAGTTAAATTTATAGTTCTCCAACTCAAGCATGGTAAAGAACATAAATCTAGTAATTGGTGGTAGCATGTTGCTTAGATTATTGAGTTTAATATCAATTGAATCTCTTATACATAATTCCATATTCATATTTCTAATAAATAACTAAATAATTTTATGCTTCAAATTATGATAGATGTTTGAAATTATTTATTAAAATAGTCCTGTACTTATTGTTTTAATTGTTTTCGTGGGCGCATCTAAGTTACAAGAAGCATTTGCCCACGTTATCGAACTTCATATAACATGTTGTCAATGCCAACTTCACTTTATTTTTCATCATGTAAAATACGCAATTGATTCCATCTTTAAAATGATGAAACACATTTTCACCTAAAAAGCATGCTGGTTGAATTAAAATATGATGATAAAAATATTTGAATAGCTTCAACTATACTTTTTGACCTTATTTAATATACTTTTAAAATATCTCTAATGTCTCAGAGAATTTTATCTTCAGATTTAACAAAAAAGAAATAGTTAAACAATTAAAAAAATTTATTACGATATTAGTTAACTATATATAAAAATTATTGGTATAACTTGATTTTAAAATTTTTTGACGATTTGAGAAAATGAATGAAATATTATGAATCATAAAACGGAATAATGAATTTTTATTTCCATTCTAAAAATTATGCAATGAAATATTTTTTAAAAATTGGAAAAATTAAGGGGGAAAATTGCTTAATTACTTGATTGAAAATTTAATTTTTTTCTCATATAAATGTAAAGTAAAAATTATCGTTGCTATTTAATCTTTTCTGAAATCATCGCTAGAAACCACAAGGTATTTTAATTAATTTTTTACTATTTAAAATGTCTTAATTTCGAAGTGAATCGCTCCGAAGTGCGCATTCTTTAAATTCAAAAAATATTTTTGCCAAATTTGATGATTTTATGTCAAATAGTTGACTCTGTATAACAGTGTTTCCCAAACTTTTGACATATGTATACCTCTTCTATAATTTTCGTACCCGTCTTCATAAATAAATAAATCAATAAAAAGAATGTATTTTAATAACAGTAATTTTTTTTGAAACATGCACAAAATGGTAAGAAAAAAGAAATAAAATTATTCATAAAATATAAATAAACCTTTGTAAGTGTGCGTGTGTGTGTGTGGGGGGGGGGGTACTTAACCCCGTCCGCAGTAAAAATCAAAGGTTTATTATATTTCGGTCACGTCAGAAGAACCACAGTGGGCCTCAGATGATTGGGCTTTCTTTCATTTTGAATAGAGTCACGTAATTTTTCGGGGGTTGACAGTTTCCTCAATTTAATTGTACCTCCATCAAATTCTTATACCACACTTTGGGGGACCGCGGTGGTAAAGTCTCGGCTTCGGAACCGGAGGGTTTCAGGTTCGAGACTCGATTCCACCGAAGAACCGTCGTGTGAGGGGGCCTGTTGCACGTTAAATCTGTCAGGCCAAATGTCCTCCCGCTGGTGTGGCGTGGTGTGGAGAGGGGGGTGCCAGTTCAGGTGTCGTCCTCGTCATCTGACCGTGTTTCAAAATTACGAGGTCCGTCCCAAAATAGCCCTCGTGTTGCTTTAAACGGGACGTTAATATAACTAAACTAAACTAAACCACACTTTGGAAAACACTGCAGTACAGCGTTATAGCAAAACACATAATTCGATTTTATCATTAATAGAGATGAAAGGAGATACGAATCGATATTTTATGGGCAGAAAATATGAGATATCTAATGGTTTGAAATAGCGGTGGGGGGAAGGGGAAAGTGATATCCATTCATTCCAAAAGAACATGTTCAATATGTTTTTTCACTACCACATCACAAGCAATGGTATAGAAACGTATTTTGATATCGCTCGTTAAGAAATGAATCTCAATTGCTAGTTTTCTTAGTAACCACAAGATGTTGACGGTTGATTTTTCTTTCTTTTCAGTGGCCGAATCTTTGGAGAGTTGCACTGAATGGAGGTTCCCGTGGTTGATAGGGTTGTGCATCTGCCTCGCAATCCTCCTTCTTGTCATGCTGATAGTCAACATTTTCCTCTGCTCCTCCCTCACTTGCACATGTACAAAAACAGAGGTAAGGGGCTATTTTCATTTTGTTTTTGGTAACTGATACGATATGGTTACTTCGCTCACTAAAAGAGAGTAGAACTATAGGATGAATCAATGAGCCGCTTCATCCTCCTTAAACTGAGTTTTCCGCAATTTCTTAAATCCTAATTTCGAAGTGAATCGCTCTGAAATGCACATTCTTAACACTTGTCTTGCGGGTATACTTCGCCGCTAACTTGCGCTTGTAGCGTGCGTTTTTTCTACTATATACGTATTTTTATGTGACACGCTCTCCAATGACAGACTGCATAAAACGTAAAAATACGTTGCCCGCATGCCATGTGTTAACACTTAAAGTATATTTGCTCCAAATTTGGTAATTTCAGGTCAAATAATAGACCGAGTTCTCCTTAACTCCTTAAACCAGGCATGGGCAAATTTTTCGGTCGCCAGCCAAAAATTTTATATAAATTTTTCTAACATTTTAAAAACAATATGCAAGCATTACAATTTAAATGTGGTGATGAGATGTATGAAATTCCGATTTCGTTTTAAAAAGTTCCTTATATTGAGGTTCAAAGTGAAGTGTGCTGATTCTAAGGAATGAGGAAATGCTCATTTGTCAATCTACTTTTGAAATGATTCTTTCTGAGGCTCATAGTTGAAAACATTTTTCACATACATAAACATTTTTCACATACATTTGACACATTTTTCACATATCGAACGCAGCACTGATTTTCTGGGCGTGAGATATTTACTTTGGGAAACTTACTTTCGGTGATGATTTATAAAACTCTAAATTTGGCATATTTAGAAACTACTGCTTCAGATGATTGTTGGATCGTAACTCAATTAATTCAAGCTGCAAATCTGACCTCACTGCTTCACAATTTACGCTGATTGGCATAGTAAAAGTATCCAATTCTGTTTGAATGGTACTAAAATCTTCGAACTCAAAATACAATTTTTTCAAGTCATCTTCATAACTCTTACGCTTCGCTTCATTTAGAGAGTATTGAATTGAACCTCAGGAAATGAGACAAATCGCTGGAGCTTAAAGTGCGCGTTGTCACATGGGATATCGAATTCACCTATTTTATATTCCCATATGTCTGCTGTCCGAGGAAGAGATAACGCTTGTTGAGGCCAAGTTACGGCAATAACTAACAAAGAAATTCCGCTTTGAGCACTTTACCGAGTGAAAGCTATCTGTACTTGCTATTTCCATAAGTTTATATTTTGTAAAAATAAAATGAAGAAAGTAAAAAGACCATCAGTCCTTTGAAAAAACAAAAAAGGAAAAAAATATTTAATAAGAGTAGAAAAAGATTATATATATATATATATATATATATATATATATATATATATATAACCGTCAAATTAAAATTCTATCCGCGGGCCGAATACTGGTAGAGCCTTCCAGCTGGTCCGTAGGTTGCCCATCCCTGTCTTCAACCCAATTTCCACTGTGACTTCATTACTATTCTACTATTATTTTTTTAACTTCTCACTTTCCGGGAGATGACGATATTCTTTCAAAGTAACAGTATAATTTCTATTATTTTGATTTAAAAAATTATTAATGAAGTCTGTTCTGTCTTCGACAAAGCCATAGATAATTTGAAAGATATTCTTATTCTTTTATAAGCAAAATGTTTTTTCGAATTGAAATAGCTAATATTTTGATATTATTAAAATATTTAAAAAATTCTAATAGATGATAACGTTACTTATCGGAAAAAAGGGATTTCGTAGAGTAGTTCATTCCCTCATGTTATAAATATTGTAAATACTGTTTCTTTAAGATACTCCAAAATAGTCATTTTTGTCTAGAATTCTTCATCTATTTTAATTATTCATACACTATATAAAATATAGCTTTACCAAGTGCCTTAATATTGTAAGAGTAACCAGGGTATCTTGACCTTGCTTGAATAAATTATTTGTAAATTTTCCGAGTTCTCAAATTCATAAAAATGATAATTAGATCCTTCAAAAATGTAAAAATTGCCAAACTGCGTCACTGTGAAATACCGACTGCATCACATACTGTAGCCAGTGTTTTTATCATACTAAATTGTAATTATATTCCATAAAATCGTCATCAACAGCTGTCAATATTATAAACCAAAAATTACCGCACTAACGATACTGAAATGCAATGACACATATGCTGTAACTATGGTTATGTTTTAAAAGCCATAACGGTCCAAATGTAATCCTCTCGATAGTCGACTCCACACCATTTTTGTATACTAATCACCATATTGGAAGATTCTCATATTCATACTTAAAGTGCCTTCTGGCCCGATTTGATTTTCAAATAGTGTGAAAGAAAATACTTGCAATCAAAATAATATTTTTAAATGGAACTTGTAATCTGCAGAAAACTTTTATTTCATGTTACAATGTACGAAGAACAATAATTACGCTGCAAACAATAACAAAAAAAAAAAAAATATTTTCATAGTTGGAGTAAAATTTTATTTTTTAATTTAATTTTCCAAAGTGCCAGTTTTATAACCACACATGCACCCACGATAGGGAGGGGATCCTGGTGATTTAGGGTGAGAAGCTTCTGGCAGGGTGGATGGTTCTCTCCATCCTTAGAGATATACAAAAAGGTGAAATTCTGGATCCTTCCATCGATCTTTCTGGAACGTATTTCCCGACGGAAAGGCTGTACCGTGGCCGGTGATAGCCCTTAGGACTCAATTACATTTCCTGCCTATGCTGCTGTTCTGGCGGTCCGATATGCAGAAGTTTTCTAAATATCTTCTGGTCTAGCGAAGTAGTCAGTTTGTGATTGGGATTAGAACAATGAACGGACGACAATTACTAGTAACGTAATTGTCGTAAATGTTTTTGTGAGATTTAAAAAAAAAATAAGAGTTCTAAAATTTATTAGAATCCTGTTTCAATTATTCCTTTCTTTACACATAATTTAATAAATAATTCATTTTTTTTTTCAGGTGGTAGACAAAGAACCATCTGAAATGGATGACTACGATCCATACAGAGTTGGATGGGTCTCTGGATCACACTATGGTTCTCGCAGCTCCCTTCACAAACCCGGCTACTTGTCCGGTGGGTCCACACTCAACTCCACTGCCCGCTCCGTGAGCAATGCCAGTGACCATTACGCCATTGTCCACTCGAGGCCAGGCAGTAGGTACTCGCAACACTCTAGCAAAGAACCTTTGCACAAGAGCTCTGGAGGCTCCATACTTTCTAATGGCCATCACAATCATTATAACTCAAGGATATAGGACATTGTATAGTAAAAGCTCAGGGAAAGTGCTACAGACAGTTCAAAACTGGAAATCAAGCCGTTTGCCCCTCCAATATCAATAAACGGACAATATTTGCTATTTGGATACTTTGTGGCTTTGATTTTTCCAGTGTATAGTATCACTTACCCGCATCCAGAAATGACTAACTCCCCAGGTAGCATAGCTTGTTGCACAATATTATATACTAATCAATATTCCACAATATACAATATTGATTAATGTCATACAATATTGTACAGTATTCGTGTGCTACTAGGATCTAGTGGTATAGTTACAATTAACAAAGTTCATGGTTTGGAACTGGAAGCATGCACAATGAAATATCTGGTGATATGAAATGCCATTTACATACATGTGATTCGAGAAATTCCATCCAGTCTCTCAGGTAGTTCATGCTGTACAATATTAAACAATATTTTTGGATATTATGCTATATTGTACAATGCCACACAATATTATACAGCATCTGTGTACTACCGGGACTCTCATATCAGAATTTTTGTAACAGAAAATATTTATTCTATTTGATTTGTTTAAATGTATATAATGGAGAACTACTTAATTATTTAATTATAAAACAAGTATTTTTTAATTTTATTATAAGTAAGAACAGTAATTATATAAATATTTTGTTATTAAAACACAATTTTATATCTATTAGCATGTTAAAAAATTTTTTAATTATATTTCCAATTTACATTGTTATTAAATTGATTTTTTTGTTTGTAAAAAAATTTAATGTTATTTAAATACATTTTTTTATGTTTGTCAAGATGAATTACAAAATAATAAATTCAGTTTATTGGAAATTTTTTCTCAAAATATATTTAAAATAAAGCAAGATAAAATATTTAAAATTCATTGCATTGATCTATAATTAGAATATAATTGAAAATATTCTAATCAGTCATGAATTAATTGTTTAAAAATTAAAAGTCCATTATAATTATTGTTCATAAAATTGTGCATAATTGTTCAATAAAATATGAATAGCTTCATAAATAAAAAGATAAAATTTTAATCTTTAGAAAAATTAATATGTAACTATAAAATTAATACAGAATTTATAAAGTTTCTCCTATAAAAACAAAGCATTTTAAAGATATCAGTCATAAATTTTGAAATAAATTATTCAGAGTTCAGTTTTAAGTATCACGATGCAAGTTAAATATCCAGGAAGGCATTAAACCCTTGGTGCTGTTGAGCTTAACGTGTTTAGATATGTTAGTAGTAGCAAATAATTATTCATTTTCATTTTATCTCATTATTATATAAATTTTTCATTCATATGCTTCTTTCTAACTTCATTAACAATTTTTGGCACAGTTTTTGTGTGTGGTTAAAAGTATTTTGGGTCTTAGAATAAATTCAGATTTGTTTTTCTTCTTATTTTATATAAAAGTAAACACAAAGGTGTCCTTGACAGTTCAGAAACATTGTACCCTGCATTTTTTATCCCTCATTTTCCATATGAAAAAGCTCAATTATCAACAAATTCATTAATTTGTTTTGTCAATTCATTAAATAAAGATCTGATTGTTAAGCTATTATTAAAAATTATTGCATTATAGATAAAAACTTTTGACAAAAAATTGTTTAGATTTTATTTATTTTTATATTTCAACACGTTTTTATAATAACCATGAAATTTTTAAGATTTTCTACATTTAGTATTTTAAATATTTATAACTTTTAAAATACAAATGAATCTGAATTAAAAGATTTAATTGTATTGTTCTGGAAAATAGACTTCATCTTTGTAAATATAACTAAGTTGTAAAAAAAGTTACCTGGAATAAATTTTATTGCTTGTTTGTGTTGAACCATGATAAGTACACTGCTTATTATGGATAAAAAATGTAAATATGTTATTTTTGTAATGAATAAACAAATTTAATGTAAACTGTGTCTGATATTTATTAATGAATGAATATGAAAATGAATCATACTTCATTTCTTTATCAAACTTCAGTATTTCACATCTTGAAACTTAGATTACCTAAACATCATGATTTCAATAAAAATATCCCTCTAAAGGGGGAAAAAATCACTGTTTTTAGAAAACACATAAAGATATTTTCTCGATTAATCCAACAGTTTTTTTTAATTTAATTTTTACAGAATAAATAATATGTGTAAATTTATAACAATAGGTAATTATTAGATTAAAATGATATTTAAACATTTATGTCTATTCAATAAATTGATAGACATTCATTTATGTAAAAAAAAATTTTTTTCTCTCATTAAATATTTGTTACAGTTTAATATATTTGCTATTTACAACAACAACAAAAAATTATATTTTAAAAGTGGTTTTAATAAATGAAACCAATTATTTAATTGCATTTTGCTCCACATATTTAATGAAAATTTTAAGACTTGAATAAGAATTTCACCCATGTTTTCCTGCTTTTAACAAAAGTTTACTGTAAATAAATTTATATAACTTAACAAGAAAAATATATTATATAGTTACTGATTAAAATTATTTTTTGGTGATAAATTTATTTTGAAACTTTCAATTAATTTTTTAACTAACTGTTAAAATTAATTAATTGTGAAATAATTATTATGAAAAAAAATTCTAAATCAAGCATTTTATTTACAAAACCTGAGCTAAAAAGTTCTGTATTTACATAAAAAGATTAACTTCAATGTATTATCATACAAATTTTACTTAGATGTTAATGATAAGATGTAAAATTGTAGCATTCAATTTTTGAAATAAATTTGATAAATAATTAAGATTATACATTCATTTGATAAAATAATCAGCTGAGTAGTTGTTATTTAGAATGTATCCTTCTTAAGTATATAAATTTTTGTATTCATGTCTTTTAATAAATTACGAAATGAGTAATGTTTGTTTTCCAGCTATTTACTACTATATTACAAAAGAAATCATACAGAGAAATGTTATCTTATGCATGAACAAAACTTTAATAAAGCATTTGTGCAACAAAACCACATATTCTCAGTACACAACTATATAGAAAGAAAATTATTCAAATCGTTTTTCAGAATCTTAGTATTTCTAAACATTCTTGTGAGCAATTTAAACATTAAAAAAAAAAAAAAACCCTTTCCTTTCCTTTTAAAGAAAAACAAATCAGCTCATCATTGAAAAATTCAATAAAATTTTGTCGAATTATAAAAAAGAATGAAAAATGTAACTAAAACTTTTTTTTAAGTTTATGAGCAATAAAATTTTAATTTTTGAGGTTAAAATCTTATATTTTATAGAAAAGTAACATAAGGAATAGAATGATTAATTTCTTCTTTTAAAAAAATGAATTAAAAAATTAAATCTGAAATAAAATGAATAAAAAAAAACATGACACATTTCGCCTGCTTTTTTTAAATTTAATTTGGTCCTTCAAAAGCGACATTACATAAATCTATGTATGTTGATGTAGCAATTAATTCTTTATATATGATACAAGTTCTTTCATTTAAACTACAGTATCCCTATCTCATTATCTAGAGTTACACTACAATTTTATTGCTTGTAGAGATCATGTAGCTAAGCTCATCAGTGGGCTTAGCTAATCCTTAGCTCATATTCTTATCAAAACAATAGATTTTTTAAGGTGGATGGCAATACTTCCGATAATGCATTCACATTCTGTAGAACAACTTTTGTGGATATTCAACCGATTCTGTCAACTCAAAAGAAATTAATAAAACTTGATTTGAAATTTTATTTGAAATGACGCCATATATTTCAGAGCTTGATGATAAAAAAAAATTAAGTAATGAAACTTAATATTTGGGGAACATAAAAACAATACAAAGGACTTATGAATAAGCACAAAACATCAAAAGATTAAACTAAAAATAGAAGAAAAAATAATAAAAGAGAAAGGATATATATATAGGACAATCTATATCTGTGTAGACATTGAGTCACAGAATTAGTTGAAGCCACGATTAAAAGAGGGAAATTAAATGCAAGTAGACAATGGAAACTGAATCAAACATGAAATACACAAAAGTACAAACTAGATATTTAACTGTTAGCCAATAAAAGTATTCAGATTAATAACAAGCTAATTTTGAAAAAGCAAAAATTTTAAATAGCTCGACTTAATGTTCATTTAATTCAATAATATTTTTTATAAAAAAAATATTGATGTGGAAAAAATTTTATTAAAATCAATACAAAGAAAATAATAAATTAAAGGTAATATATTTAAATATAGTTTTAAGACCCCTACAATAAAATAATTAAACTATTTCGCAGCATTATGTTAATTAGCTTGCTATAAACCTGAATAAAATTAAAAACAGGATTGTTATTACCACAGGAACTTTTCCAAGACTAGATACAAAACTGATAAGGGAATGGCGATAGAAATGTTGTGCTTTCTGTGTTTAAATCCAACAATGTTATTTTTTTTAAGTAACACGAGACAAATAAAAAGTATTTAAAACCTTGATAAACAACTTTTAAAACTTTATTTATTTATGTTTGAACTAATAAAATACAACTTGACAAACGAGATATTAGGAATATAGGGATAAGGTCAGCTCCATAATACATTATTAAAATAATATTATTATTCCTTTTACATTTTTGGGGTACCACTTTTACAATTATTGAATTGGTTTAGTGAACTATTTAAAATTAGAGAAAAATTCATATATTATTAACATTGAAACCAGGCACATCATATCTTTGACATTAATTTTGATTTTAGCAAATTGTTTATATACAGATTTTGTATGCTGACTGTGTCCCCAATATCCCATAATGTCAGTTGCTACATAACTTTTAAAATCGTTAGGTTGCAGGGACGTAAATGTTATATCATTAATTACACAATTAACAAGGGTCATTGGACTTAAAATGACCACTATGACTAATATCTGTGCAAGCTACAAAAATACAATTGTTCAACATGATTTCTACACAACACAGATTTTTTCTTATATAATACAGTACATCAGCTGAAATACACAGTACAGCAATACTATACATCTACATGATTCATTTCCAATTGCTACAAAAGAAAAATATCAAATGGTATCTTTTTGTAGATGGAGAAACAGAGTTCATATTTCGAAGCATTACCAATTGAATCACGATTCTTAATTTTTTAAAGAAATCGAGTTTGGTTTATGCAAATAAAACATGATTATATTGTCCTTTCAAATGGCTTGGAAAGATAGTTTTTTATCTTATAACAATTCCTTCATGCATTTTCAAAATAAATAAAAGACCACCACCATCAAATTGTCCATAGAATTTCAGCTGCCACCGGTATTAAATATGTTGTTTATAAAAAAAAAATGAAAATAATTGTTCATTTAAAATCAAAACTCCAACATCCACATAGGACTTTAAATTGCACACAAAATACACTCACTTGCATATAAACAATTTTGGAATTAATTAAAATAAATGCCTTAGCTGTAACTATGTCGATGTTAATCAACACAGCGTACACTTGCATGAAATCAAATATTAAGAAAAGTTCAGATTTAATAATAAAAATTATATAAGAAAAAAATTAAACTGGAATATTTTTTAACCATAAGCAGATACAACATTTTTAGTAACACAAAATTAAAATTTTAACTAATAATATTGGTAATTGAAACCTGAGCAATTGATTGCAAAGATGGTACTTCTATTGAAAAACAAAATATTATAATATGATTGAACAATAAGAAAAAAATAAATGCCTAAAACAGTGAGTCATACTTTTTTAGGTTTTATTGGCTTATTTTTACTATAACATGTAAACATTAAACAATTAGCAAATTAAGCTTATAATAATCTTCAATATTGATTAACAATCTGAACAACAGCACTTGTGAAAATGATAATTAATTTTGCTTGATATGTAGTGTTGGATAATTTTGTATCACATTTAACCAAAATTTGGCTAATATAGGTGATATGTAAGTATATAAGATAAAATTTAGAGGCAACTGAACATGAAGGTTATCTTATTTATACAGAAAATTTTAAAAATATTTAGTAATAAAAGTAGTACAAGTTATTTTTAACAAAAAAAACTAAAAAGAACAAAAATCAAAAGTTATTGTAAGTTATGGCAGACGCTTAACTCCTCCTATGGTATTAGATGCATACCAACAAATTTGTTCAATCTATTAAGTATTTAAACCGGGGAAAATTCTAATTAAAAATATCATGAAATTTAAATAGAACTTTTTGAATAAACTTGAATAAAATAAATTTAAAAGGTTCATTCACATATCAGTATCACACAATGAAAAATTAATTACAAAATTAAACCTCAACACATGCTATACATCAGACATTAATAAATTAGAGGTATGTTCTTTTTATTGAGAATAAGCCAGATGTTTAAAAATAACATCCCGAAATTATTAACTATGTTGATTGAAAAATTACAATGAAATTAACCCAGTGTTTAATTTATGTGGTTAAAACTATACACGGAAGAAAATTTTTCACCTTCTTTAAGTGAAAAAAGTAGCCGGAAGCTCAGTTGAAAAAATATTCATGTGCACAATCTGCTTATTATTTATTAACTCAGTCTTATATGAAGCTAAGCAATTAATCTTGTTTTTCACAGAGAGCTTCAAAGTAGAATATTTGTGTCAAAGTTAACAAGTGTTTTTCTCACAGCATTAAATCAACATGGCACACACGTGACAAAAATGTGATTCGGTTATAAATGAGTTGATTATGAAATATCAAAGCAGCAACATGGGGAAAAAAATTCAATGAAAAAAAATAAGTGGGAAAGCTGATTTTTGAAGTATAACAGCAAGTCTTTGCCCTTCTAGTAGTATGAAGATTTTCAACACTAATATTATCATATTGATAATCAATCGAATTGATCATTATGATAATTCACATTTAACACAGAGTTCCATGCAATAGAATGAACACAAACTTGCGATGAAGAAGGAAATGCTTTCCTATACAGAATCAAAGTAAAACATTATAAAATATATACATCTACATGCAACAGAAGAGTTTGATCTATATGATGCCTGCATGGAACTTATATCTATCATATGGCACACATTTTTACAATAGTGAACCTGTAAAAACAAGGTTGAAATGCAAATAAAACTACATCAAGTTGCTTTATAAATCCAACAAATTATTTTTTTGAACTCTAGTGAGGTGAAGGGCAAGGACCCTGTAATAATTAAAATATTACAAAATTAAATATCATATGCTCTACCTATTTACAAAATGACAATGATTCTATACTCAGAAATCAGTTTTCCAGTATGCACATGTACTCATGCCCATCCATCAATAAAATGAGCAAATGGGTAAAAAGAAACTGAAGAACTATATCTTGGCAACATTTAGGCATTAATACTAAAGGAATAATCAGCAAAAAACATATTTCTTTCAACACATTAATAAACACATGGAGACAAAACATGACAATCACATATATTCAATACCAGAATTAAGTTATACACGGAATGATTTTCTCTGGTATTTCAGTAAAAAGCATTATTTTCACCTTTTTTTTTCACAATAAATCCTCTGGCATGATATTATGCTGTAAATTAAAAAAAGTTCCCCTACAGATAAAATTGTATAACGTCAGTCTTTCCTCTGCATGTATTTTTACATCTATAAAAACCCAATGCTCTCCACCTAGACAAAACAGCAGGCAATGGCCATCAATATCTAGCTATAAAATCACACTTCAAAAAGTTTGTTTGTTTGTTTTACTTTTTATTAACTGGTATAACGATTCCACTTTGTTTATAATGTTATCATCACTTTTTATCTAAAATGCAAAAAAGAACTGTCTCTCTAATAGTGTTCACTTCACAACAGAAGTGACGTCCAGGAACAAGCACTGAAGGAAGGATACGCAATATCATTGCAATGTGAGGTATATATCTGTATATACTGCAATGAGAGTGAGGTAATCTTTACACGGTAGTTGCAGCACAGCATTTTTTTCCCATCTAGTTGAGAACCGATTTGGCCGGAAGATTGACTCAGCTGCTTTCAGCTGCAAGATAACATCCTACAGGAGTATATGGGAATGGGAACTGAAAACATGTCAGGTCTGTAGTCATCACTCATTTTAACAGGTTATAGACGTATCTGACCATAATGATATAGGCAGATATTTAGTGAAAAATATAAAAATAGGAGGAGGATAACTTAAGTTTTTTTTTTTTTTCATTGAAGGTAAAGTTAAAAACAAAAAATAGAAATTAGACACAATGGATAATATGGTTTCTTAAGAAATAGATAATTATCTAATTTAGATATATCTAAATGATTGATAGTTAACAATAAAAATTTTCAATGAAAATCACAATAAAAAAAAGATATTAATATTTGATGAAGCAAAGTGAAGGAAAATTGAACAATTTTAACAAAAAATTGATTCAATATTAAATTATTTTTATTCAGATTTAGATTTACAGAAAAAAAGGGAAAAATTAATATAGAAAAAAATGCTTCTAAAAAGGCAAGTATGCCTTTTAGCCGATTCAGGGAGTGCATGATTTCTGCAACTAATTTTTCATTAAAAATTACATAAAAATATCTTTTATACCAAATATTGAAGCACTGCTAATGCCATTGCAAAATTTGCTTCATGACAAAAATTTGCTAACATAATTTGAAGATAGTACCCTACACTGCACGACAATCTAATGAATACAATTATTGGTGAAACAGACACCTGAAAGTTTTCAGTTCTTTTTCCACTAACCACCCCTATGGTTTCATGCTGTCCATAAACTGCACACTGAACTATGTATGGCTTGGAGAGTTTTCTGTATCTAAATGTACTAAGGACATGTTGTAGCCTGGGGCTCAGAGTTTATGGAGGAGGAGAGTGAGAGGTCCTCGGCTTCCTCCATGTCCTCCTCTTGTTCATCATGCATGCCCTGAGGATCAGAGTTGGCCTCAGAGTGGTGATCCTCCTCTTCTCTTGGATGCTGCATTTCGGGAGGACACATGTGACCGGTTTCATCCGAGAGAGGTTCTTGTTTGATGTGGATGTTTGAACCATTCCTGGAATGAAATGGTCACAAAATTAACTGTCAGTTTTTTTTAATCTTTCAATAAAATAGCAATTGAAAGCTAAGTACAGAGATATAGTTCAAACACAATCTCTTATAAAGATTTTAATTAAGATTAAAAAGAAAACATACAGTATTTTTGATTTTTTTTAAAGTAATTTTCTACTAAACTAGGTTCAATGCGTTGAAAAAACATTTGAATTTGATTTTTTATTTCCTAAGATGCTTGAGTTTTGAAACTTCATATCAATGTAGTCCCAATTTTAATACATAAATTTAATGGTGTTGAAATTCATGCATAAGTTAATCAAATAATTTAAATGAATTTATTTTTATAAATCATACCATCTTTTGGTGAATTTAAAAGAAAAATACTAATTCTATTCATTCCATTACAATTTAAAATAAATCAATTACAAATTATATTAAAAACTAAAAAGTATTAGATAATAAAAATAAATATTTAAAAAAAAACCTTGTGCATTAACACAAGTACATTTTAAAAAAATATTTTAAATAAAGTTATTATATAGCAAGCATATGAAAGAGAAATTAAAGTGCATTTTAAAAGCAAGATACTATTTTCAAACATATACTTAAGCAAAATACTTCACAGCAATTTTTTAAAAACTTCTAATATTGTTATTCCAAAGGAAATATTTACATGAAACAAACACACATCATAACTACAATTGTACTTATAGTATAATCAAACATGTATTAAATAACTGAGAAGTTAGTAAAAATAAAATCACTAAAAAATTTACAAATCTTTAGGGAAAAATTTTAAAACATTATAATACTGCAAAATATTGCACATACACTTCATGAAATTTAATTAGAAGTGGGTTGGTTATTAAATGTAGGTTTTTAAAACACTAAACCAAAAAATTTTTCAGTTTGGCAATCAATAAGAGACTGATTAAGCTTAATACCATAATCAAAGAATTATAAATAAAAAATAAATTACAAGGCTAAATGTGATCAATAAAGACAAATTATATCACCTATTTACAAATATATCAGTAATTAAATGTAAAATATCAAAAATACTACAACTCAGTACATAACTAATATTTTGAAAAAACACTTAAAATTTCTAAAATTGTACAATTAATATAATGGAAACTTGGATTCAATGAGTGCAATTACATTCAGTAATAGCAATAAATAGTATCTTTATATCAGGAAGGTTTTATTAAATACCACAAAAGAAAAATTACTAATAGTAAGTTTTCTTAATAGTTTTTTTAAATGCATGTTCAAATTTGCTATGCTAGTAAAAGATAAAACACAAAGGAAAATTAGTACAATTATTTTCATACTTGAAAATTGAAATTATCTAACAAAGTAAAAATAATATAAAGAACAAAGAGTTTACATGCAGATGCTGTTTTTATAAGTATATAAATAAAAAGTACGAGAAATTATAAACATTTATTTATTAAGACATAAACTTCATTGTGCATTAAAAAAAATTAAGAAAGATTTTGTAAATCTGGTATTTTATTTATTAAAAAAATAAACCTAAAAACTAATAGTTTCTGGAAAAATTAATGAAATATGTCTTTTAATCGATTTATCACCAGGCAAATTTAGAGCGTCTTACACTGCATCCAAGGTCAATCTAAAACTGCAACACACAGCACAAGTTATTTAGTAGTGTGTGCTACAATTTTCTTCTTTATATATCTTGTAGCCAACAGATTTGGTACACACAATTAGTATGAGGTACCTCATAGTTGAAATTGAATGGGTTAATAACCTAATATCTACCAGTTTTGAATCCTTTACAAGAAACAAATTTGTTTCTTTCCAATACAAATATAAAATATCATTACAGTTTTTTAAAACATACAAAACCAACCCAATGAGATTATTATCCAATTATACTACTGCCATTATATCTTTATCCATTGCCACGCCACCTTCAGAACTAAAAAAATTACTTAAATTGAATGAAAAAATAACTTATATTTATTACTTAATAACTGAAAAATTACTTAAATTGAATAAGAAAATAATAGATTGTATCAGATTATGACTTACATAGACGAATTGTTCATCCCATGCGTTATCATTTCTACAACATAGCGCTCTGCTTCGCTAAGAGCAGATGTGCCACAGGATTGAGAAGTGACACAATCAGGTGTGGCAGCAGGGGTTGGCGTGGACGTTGGAGTGTTTGGCCCTGCTCCACTACCTCCCACTGATGAATTAAGGAAGGATAAATTACTTTCTGCCAAGGCAGCCTGAAAAAATTTAAGTATAGTCAATCATCAGATCTTTTATCAGCATTTTCAAGAATCTCTTGATACATCATAATATAAAATAATTACAAATTAAAGTTTTAAAACAATTTTACAGTTAATTATATAAATAATTATTATATAAATTGAAAATACTAATTCAATAAAGCACTGCTGATGATAGATCCACCAGTTTTATAAAAACAAGTAGGAGATAACACTTGTTTTTGCCACTCTCACACAACTCATAAGTATTGTTATTGATGTTTCCTTTTAAAAAGTAAAATTTAATGCAACAATATTATATTTCTGTAATGCTGCAGAGAGTATTAAAGCATATTTGGCAACAGCAACTATGACTTAAAATTTATTAAAAAAATCCATTGTTTAGAACATTTTAATTTCATTTCACATTACCTTCAAATTTCATCTAATTTATAATTCATTTATTATATCATAATACTTTAAAACTGACTCATGATACATACAGATAAATTTAATTTGTATAAAAAATGCTTGAATTCCTTGTTATAAATCATTCTATATAATGATAATTAGTCTGATGTTATAACAGAATGCTTATCAATATATAACATTCTTTTCCAAAATGAAATCTAAATAATTACTTACTGGCTTGAGTATTAAATTTATATATTTATTCTTTTAAAATACTTACTAATATGGCTAGCAGGCACTTTTTTCTATTCATATCATTATGAAATGAAATCAAAATAGCATGGTGAATATAGATAAAAATTTGTGGTATGTTTATAATGTGCTTTTTGTTGTATTTGCTCATGGTATGTAATTTATAAAAATCAGAATGAAACTTGTTCATATTATTTTTACTTACAGAAATTTACAACCAAAAAAGCATTTCATTTAGATAAATGACTAAATAAAATTAAGTCGACCGTCCCACAAAAGCATAGACGAAAAATTATAATACTTTCAATGAAAAATTTATCATTTAAAGTTTAATAAGTAAAAATATTACAATTCCAAAAGAATAAATCAAATGCTAATAGTCAAAATCAGTATTTCTTTAATGTTAGTGCTTAGTAATTTTGTTATCAAAGATCATAAAATCAATAAGTAATAAAAAAAAGTCTTTAACCCAAAACAAACCTGTAAAGAAGCATTGAGAGAATCTCCATACAGCCCAGGGCTTTGTCTCAGGGGAGGACTACCCATTCGACCTTGACCATGCATGAGTGGTACACCTTGAGGGACAAGACCCTGTGCTGGCATCTGCAGACTGCTAAAATGGCAATAAAGAGGGTTCAAATGCATTGTGGCAAAAATATTTGCATCATAATTAAAAATTTTGTTTCACATATATAAAAACAGCCTGGAGACCAGATTTTTGCTCATAATTAGTTTCTTATACTAAAAATATTGTTTATTATTATGGAATATTTGAAACAATTTAAAAATAGTTACCATCATTCATCAATGTAAAGTAAAATCATCAAGAGAATAGGCATAATAACAGATGTAAATAAGTTTCATTTTTGAATTATTTAAAAAGACACAACAATCTCTTCTGAAAAAAAGTGAATTTTCACTGTTTTTGTAGATAAAACACACTTTTAGAAAGATAATAGACTGTTCATTTTTATTCATTTTTTTCATTTCATTCAGATATTTCATTTTTATTTCTAAAAATAATAAATGGTTGAATATTTTACTTTTTAAAAAACAAACTGAAATTTTAACACCTTGCAAATAAACCATACAACATTAAATTTGGAATATTTTATAGCAAATCGGTCTGAAATATATAATGAAGCATCATCTGTAAGATGTTATACTGATAGTATTATTTAATTACAAAGTAATATCTGTACAATAATATATGTGAAATAGGTTCAATAATGCATGATTTGAAACTAAATGGATTTAAATTATTCCAGCATATAAAGTAATTTTTGCACTACTGAAATAATTAAATATAATTTATTTTTCTCTTTTTTTATAATCGTTTTCAAAGAGCATATTAAAAAAAATTTGTGCATAAATAAAAAATATGTTAATAATAATTTTAATAAAAACACAATCTAGATAAAGTTTAGAATTTACATAAAATATTGCTTAAATCTGTGAAAAAACAGCCAATATTAATAAATAATCCTTTCATTATAAAGTTTTTCTATATGATAATGAATTTCCATAAGTAAAAAAAAAATAATGCAATTATTAATAATACAACCACAACATAATTAAACATTTGCATTTCAATACACTTCATTTGGAATAGAAGCTGATGGTCCTAAAATTTAAGGCAAATCATTAACTGAAACTTTAATTTCAACAAAGTTATCTAATATATTTCATTATAATAGTATATTAAATTTACATGACCAAAATTCTCATTGTGAAACAGAATAATTATTTAAGTTAATATAAATTTCTTTTTCCCCTACAGTAAGCTTCCAGCTTAAAGTTAAATATATGCAATAAGATGATAGATTTACATTTAATAGAAACGAGTTAAATATAAAATAAGAGGATGTAGGATAAAATTACAAATAAAAAAATAGTAAGCTATGTGATTATTTGTATTATTTTTTAAAAATTAATATATTGACTAGAACTAATGGCATTAGTCTTTCACAAATTAAAAATTTTGTTATAATAGTTAAAATTATAAATAAAGAGTTACTTAGAACCAATTATCATTTGAATCAATAAGATAAAAAAAATTAAATTTTAAGTTAATAAATCAGAAAATTTAAATGTATTTTATGATTAAATTAAATTTTGAATGACTAAATGTTGATACTATAATGCATCAGTTCTCTGATTTATGCTACTTATAATGTTAGAAACTGTTTAAATATATAAATTTCTTTGACTAAGAATATATTTTGCAAATAATGAGTGAAAATTTTGTGATAAAAATTTTATAGTTTAAATATTCTAATATTAAATTTTAGAAAAGAATATAAGAGGTAAAAATCTAATAATTCTTTGTAAATGTTGATTTTGAATTAGGAATAGTGAATCCACAGTAAAAATTTTATCATGAAGAAATTTTAATTTTAAAAAAGGTTTTAAAGGTTGATAAAGTAAACAATCGTTATCAAGTGCTACTTATATTGATATTAAGATATAAAAGTCATGTTTTAGTGAGATCATAATAGCCATAATCATAAGAATTTTAATCAAACAATTTTTTTAAGAAGCAAAATTATTAAACTTTAAAATATACATTAAAATTAACACAGTATAAAAATCAGTAAAATGCAAATTCACAATGAAATGTTATGTAATGAAAGATAATAAGTAAATTTGTCAGATCACTTGCTAAAACTTCTACAGATGCATCTATATCAGAAACTACAGAAAGCTGTTTTCAGCTTGAACTACAGCTTCTAGTACTATATCTAAAACTCTAAAAATTATTATCTAAGAGATCTATAAAATTTATTGCCTAATATTAGCATCAGAATAACTCCTGAAAAAGCATGAAAATTATCAGAAACAAAACTCATTACAGAAGCAGATTATTTTCCTCCTTTACAAGTTCACTTCTGCTCGAAGAAGCAGACACTAAAAAAATATTATCTAGGGAGACTAAGTGTTAAAAAATAGCAACTGCAATGTTAAAAAAACACAAATATTTTCTGTTATAATCAATAAATACATGAAAGTTTCAACAAGATTTTAAAAATACCAGGACTGAATTTAATACAAATATCACATGATTCCACATTATAATAGAAAATTTGTTTAACTTCGAATACCAAGTTTTGAGTATAAATAAATAATTTTGTTGGTTTCAGATAAAATAAGAAATTTTAAGAAAAATCTTTTAAAAAATTATACAGTACTAAACAAGATTTTAATGACAAATAATGTATAGATAAATATTCCCTAATAGCATAGAAATATTGTTCAATATTTGCAATATTGCACAATTTCATTAAGATATTAAAATACTATCAAATAACATTGTAAATTAACAAAACATTTCATTACATATAATTCAAAAGCAAATATCATTTCAATTTTGTTAGCTTAAAAACAAATACTTTCAAATAAAATATCACAGATCAATCTGTAAGAAACAAATATGAATTAGTACATTGTTTTGCATGATAATGATAATAAAAATGTCTAGATCTTCAAAGTGAAAGAGAGGGCATGAGCACATTTAACAATGGATTTCAGTCAAAGAGCTGTGAGGCAGGCAACATGCAAGCGGTCATGCAATGGCACTGTGGGCTTGGTTAGCGAACGAGTTCCAACGTCAAAAGAAAATAAGTAGGAAAGTAAGAAAAAACGAACAGCAGGCTTACTGTGAGGAGGGGATGTCAGAGTCAGGGTATTTTCGGGGACGGCCGCGACTCAGGTGGCGCCGTCTCACAAACTCCTGGTCGTCCACTCGCCACCATGACCCAAAGTCGTCCTCATACCGAACAAAGCATTTATGGAGAGACAGATTGGTGCGTATTGCATTCTGTGCAGAAAAGGGATTTTGGAGATGGGGAAGGGAGCCATAGAGGAAGGGGAAACAAATAATGGGGGAAAAAGAGTGCAAAAATATGAAACATCGAAACACAGCAACAAAAGCAGACGATTTTTTTTTAACACACATTCCAGCAGAACACAATACATAAAAAGCATACATAAAGGTGATGCAATACATTAACGCACACACACGCATTATGAAAAAAAACGAAACAAAACATTTTAAAGCAGGGATTGGAGTACACAGTTGCATTTAAGGGGTGGGTTGCATCACCACAGAGAGTCAAGGGATGATTAAGAGGATGTAGGGGGCAGGAAAGAGGAAGGAGAGAAAGAGAAAAGAAGAAAAAAAAATGAGTAAGTTCAATATTTGACGAATGATGTACAACATAAAAACATACCCTGACATTCGTTCTTGAAGTCGTTGAGGACGCCGTTTGTAGAACTCAAGTTCATCCACAGTCCAAACGGCTCCTTTAACATTTTCAACCCGCATAAAACATTTGTGAAGACTTAGGTTGTGACGTACTGCATTCTAAATAATTAAGAGCAGCATTTCAACAATGTGTAAACTACAGATATTAACTAATAATCCTGATATGATACGAAGTCCCCCTTCAGAGACTTAATTTTCTTCAAATGTTTTTTACAAAAATTCATTTCAAATTTCAGTTTTTACTCAGAAAAATTGAAATTTAGAATGAAATCAATAAATATTTTATTATTTCCTTTTCTGTCCTTTCTTTTTTTCTTTATAATCTTGAAAGAAGATACATAAATGCAATTTTTATTTATAATATTTTTAAAAAAATACTAAAACTTTGATTAACTTATGTATCGGTGATGCACAATCTGAATATTGAATAAGTTATTTTATAAATAATGAAGATAAATTTAATTTGCAATGCACTTTTTTACACTTTATAAATTTTATTATTTTATTTACAAACTAAGGCATTTCTTTTGAATAAATTTTAATATCAATTAATAACGTTATCTACAAAATGACTTTGATTGAAATGACTCTTAAATAAAAAGATTACAGTCAAAACTAACAGTTATGTTCTGAAAAAATTCTTAAAAATGCATAATTTTTTTAAATGAATGATAATAATAAAGAAATTGAAAATGTATGACTCCTTTCCTTTTAAATTACAGCAAAATGCGACACATACTTTAAGGTAAAGATGTTATAAAATTTGATAAATAGCAAAAGTTAAATCAAATATGGCATAAAATGCAGCAATCTTTCTAAATAAACAATTCAATTTTGCAATACAGTAATTTGTGATTTAAAAATTCCTTCAGCAATTTAATTTCCGGTTATTAAATATACTTTTAACCACAATGAATTCATTTGAAAAAGTATGTTTATATTTATTTATTTATTAATGATTTATGTCACATTATTTAATTATATATTATATCCTGATTTTAATGATATATTATCATATCCTGGTTATATTATATCCTGATTTATATATTATATATTGATTGATTTCAAAAAATTTAAAAAAGAATTAAAATTATTTAATTTATTTGATTTAAAATGAATTAAAATTGTGCATCACTTTTAGAGAATATATAAAAATTCTAAACTTTTATGCATGCAGTATATATTAACTATAGCATATAAAAACAATTCAAAAGTAAAAAAAGAATGTCTAAAGTTCTCACAAAAATAAATGAAATACTAACAGTTAAAAGCTGATTAATATAAAAAGGGATAATGGTTAAAAATAAATATTTTTGTTCTACTAGAAAGGTTAACAATCACTAGGCAGTCAAACAGAAACACAGTATCTACAATCTAAGTCACAATGACATCAGCTAGAAATGTGATACTTACAAGAGACTAGCTTGTAAACCATTAACACCAAACTTAAGTTGTCACTGTGTCCATAACTACATTAATTTGTTAACTCAAAATTTAAATTACATCTGCAGTTTTATCATTGAGTGTGTCACTTGCCAATCAGAAATAAAAAGAATTAAGATGTGTGGTTCAAAGAAAATTTACAGAAGACAAGAACAGAAGAAATTTGACACAAATTTTGATAAACAAAAAAAAAAAAATAAATTTTGAAAAATCTCTCCTGTCTAGTTAGTCAGATAAATAAAATGCGAATCGAAAATAAAATTATCATACTTTAAAAGCTTTCTTATCGTAAAAGGTTATTATTCTTTCTTATGGTAAAAGGTTTTTATTAGTAAATTATAAGGAATTTTAAAGATTAATTCTAATATTTAATAATAATAATTATTATTTTATTTTATTATCATTCTCATTTTCAATATTCTAATGTTTAAGAAGCTCAATCCCATCTTATAACTAGTTTTACAATAATAACAATAATAATTTCTTACTTTTTATGTAAATATGAAATTGATTTGTCCTCATCTTTAGTTGGCCAATTAAAAAATTATATAAATATGAAATCAATTAACTTTAGTTCTTAAATAAAAATATGAAATAAATTAATTTTAGTTCTAAATTAAAATACATATTAAACAAAAATTTCAGCCCATAAACTTTAACTATTATTAAATTGGTTTTTAGAGAAATGTTAAAATACTGAAGAATTATTTAAATCTTTAAAATTTATTTTAAAGAAAAAAAAAATGAAAAATATGGGCTTGTATTTTTATTTTCTCTTTAACTACTAGTTTACAATAAAACTGATTAACTAAACTATAATATATTTATAAGTATTTCTATTTTTTTTTCTCAAATAAAATTGTTATTGACAAAAAAAAAAATCGATTGTAACAACAAAAGAAAGCTTTTAAAGGTATATTTCTAATTTCATTGCAATTTTGATTTGATAATTCAGAATTTTTTTTATAACTAATTTTGTAATTATGAATACAGTTTGACTAACAAACAGCAAGGGATAATAAAAATCACAGGCAAAGTACCTTGAAGGAAGAGTTCCGGAATTTTCCCTGAAAAGAACAATTACTTTATGCAGAAAAACTACTAACATGGCCTGCATTAAGTACAAAGAGATCGTAAAGATAGAGAAAGTTCAGAAAGTAACCCACTCAATGTAATAAACATGCAGAAGACAATTACTTCAAAAGTTAATTTACCTACACTGAATATATAAATTATTGGGAGAATAAAATTAAGAATATTAAAGATGGTTTTTTATTTCAATATGAATTGAGAGTTCTTGCTTTATAATTTGTTTTTGAACAATGAAAGCAATATTAAATTTCATAATTAAATATTAAATAACATCAATTGATATTTAAATTAATTCTTCAACACATAAAATAGTATTAATAAGTTAACATCACTCCCACATAACACAAATTGATTTTTAGCTTTCTGCACGGCAATGAAATTATAAATGATATTTAAATGAAATTAATAAAAAAATAAAATTTTACTGGATAAAATATTTCAAGTAAATATTTAATTAAAACCTTTGAAATTGATATTTGTGACACAATAAAGTATTAATATTTTATAAGAAAGTAATTTTCATTATTATAAAAATTATATGCACACACATAATTGATTATCATTTTAGAAATAAGTACCTTCCATGTGGCAGCATTCCGTCTGAAGTAGCAAAAAGTGTTTTGAAACCAATTATATATTTCATTTAAGGTGAGTTGCTTCTCTGGAGCTTCAATTATAGCCTAAACGGAGAAAGATTAAAGTTATTTTCCATGAAATAGCAAATCAAATATAATTTATTTCTAGTTTAAATGTATAAAAACTCTATTATTAACAAACCAATTCAAAAAGAAAATACAATAAAAAACATATATAAATGAAAACAATTAGAAAATGTTACATTAAGTAATATTTCATGGTTATCTTCTTAGAAAATCATATAATATTAAATAAATTAAAATATTAATTAAATAAAAATAAGACAAAATATATTTAATTTTATAACAGCAAATTTTAAGGAATATTCTTATTCTCAGCAAAGTAGAAAATTGATCAAAATAGGTAATGTTCCTCATAAACTAAATACTTTTTATTTTGAATTTATTTTTCAAACAGACAAGAAATATTAGTAATTTAAAAATAATGCATTTGGCTCCTAATTTGTAAATATATTAAAAAATAAATTAATTAAAAGATTTCATTTGAAATTTATCAATTACTAAGATTCATTAAGAAAATTTGTAATGCCATTAATTTTTAACATTTGGATGTTTTATGTGATAAAAAAATTAATTTCAAAATATACAATTTGAAACAAAACTATTCCTTCCCTCCAAATACCACTGAAATAGTTATAATGCTGCATGGCACCCAAATTAATAATTGTATTACAAATATTGCTGAAAAATGGATTGGAATTGCTTCTTTTTCGACAGAGAAACCATTGACACATTTTAATTTACAAATATCAGTTCTAAATACATCAAAATTTACTACTGTAAACAGTAAAATTTCAGATAAACTTTTCTAAACTGTGAACCTTAAGTTCATTTTCATGTGTTTGCCGCTGTATCAATAAAATCACATCCAACAAAATAAATTATTCAAATAAATGACTACCCACTAAATGCATAGCTATAATCAGTTTTCATTGAAATGTTTATTCCTAAATAAGTTTAAAATTATAAATCACAAATTCGAAATATGCATAAGTTATCAATATTCACAGACATGAATATACTACTTAATAATCATATCAGAGCAAAGTACATAAAAATCTTTTTTTTTTTTTAAATCATCTTACTTGTCTTATCAAAGACGCATATGTAAATGGTGGCCTGACATCTGCATTTCGGTAAAATTCTCTGTTTCTCTGAATTTCTGCAAATAAATTATAGATAAATATATAATAGGTTTCTTTCATGCAACTATTATGCTAGAATATTTGAAAACAATGTTATGATGAAACATAATATGTACATTATATATATAAAGAGAGAGAGATTATATAAAATGACTATTTTAAAATTAATTCTTATAGCTAATGTTTATTGAAATAACTGTATAATTCAAATGATAAGCTGGAATATCAAATATCATTCTAAAATAACACTAATAAAAATTATTGAGTGCAATTTTTAATAAATTACTCCATAAAATTAAAAATATATATATTGTTTTTAGTAGAGTTTTATTAAATTAAATTTGATTAAAGTTTTAACAGACATTTTTCACAGAATAAGTTAACAATATTACATTCTTCCTAAAGATGGAAAATATACTCAAGATTAATCACAGATGACTGTTTCTGAAATTTATGATCAACAGGCTATATGATTTTGAAGAAGAAACATAAAACCTTAAGACCGCATTAGTACTATAAAAAATATTCCATAATTATAAAAGAATGAAATTAAGTGAAAAATAACTTTATATAAAACAAATTCTAATAGACGAACAAATTCTGAATCATTCAAAAATAAAATTTATTATTTCTAGTATTAAAATTTGAATTTATTTAATAATAATAACAAAATTAGCTTAAATAAAATTAAGGGTTTTTGTCATATCAAATATATATTATAGAATAGCTTTTAAATTATAGTAAGAAATAAACAGTTTCACAGCACATAACGCAATTAAAACTCTTGAAATATACAGTAATACACAATACACAATAATCATATGCAAGAAATGTATGTTATGAGTAACAAAATAATTAGTTACCTTCAGTTATATCTAAATTAGCTCTTTCGACAACTCTTCTCCTTATAGGAGAATCAGGTAGAGAAGGAACGTCAAGCACTGTAAAATAAAGACAATTATAATATTCTTGTATAATAAAAATGCAAACTTTTCTATATATTTTTATATACCTATTAAATAGAATAAATGTTTTAAAAAAGTAATTTTCGTATTTATAAATAAAAGTAGAGTTTTTCTGCAAATTTTTCACTTTTCAAGTATTTCAAATGCTATAAAAAGGGAAAAACTGACATTACTTTCACATATATTAAAAATATATATTTTTTAAAAGCGAATTACTACTATATATCTTATATAGTATACAAGAAAACATGTTTAAAACACTTGGAAGCAGATGCAATAAATGAGAATATTATATTATGTTCTATAAAAATCATCACTACGTTATATATTTTTAAAAATAAAAATATAATTAAAAAACATAATTTTATAGTACAATGCTAAATATTTATGATCTATTTCATATAATTCTAAGATTATTCATTTTGTTATTTTTATTTATCATATAATAATAGTATATATATAATATAATAAAATATGCAAATATGAAATAATTACAATTATAAATACGAAAAAAGTATAAAAATCATTAGAAATTTTTTCAAAAATAAATTAATAAGATTATTAACTTTATTTTAATCTACAGTAAAGTCAATCCGCCTTTTAAAAAATAATAAATAAAAACACTTATATTATCATCTCCCACTGCCGTTAAACTTTTCATTAAAAATGAACTATTCATAGCAAATTAAACTGTTTAAACAGATGAATTCAAACTACAATTTAACACGACAACATTGCATGAGACATATAAAAAAATGCGTCAGACATATAAAGACGCCGGTTTTTAAAATTTGGAATACATGGAGACGAATTTCACTTAGAGACAGTCAAGTTATTGATTAAATCCCATTATCATTACCGCATTTACCGCCATCCAGAATTAATAAAAATATTAGGTAATTTATAAATTACTATATTGTGCTGCCATCTGCACGTTCGAAATCTAAGGAAACACTGAAAAATATTTCTATGCTTTTAAAGAAAATAATATTCAACAGAAAGAGAGAATTAACTATTCAAATGGCTTGTTTATTTATATCAGTTTTTCATGATATAAATTGCTCGATAAAATTTAAATTTTATATTAAAAGTTTCCTGCTAAAAATAAGAAAAAGGTCAAAGCGAATGTTTTAAGATCTAATAAAATCTTTAAAAAATTATTGTCAAAATATTTTTTTAAAAATAAACAAATGCACATTTTTTTATTTAAAAATTAAAAGGAAATTAGAATAAAATAAATCATTCTATTTTTATTTTTTATATGTTAGCTTTTTCAATACATTATATCTCATAATATATATAATATTAAATAAAACTTAATAAGCAATTACTAAAAGATGGTTTACTCGATTTTGTTCTTATTTTCTTTTAGAATATTAATACGAATACTGTAAAACCTTTCAATGATTGGGATGTTAAAAATGATAACAAATAAGACTAATGTGAAGCGACGATTATATTATTTATAATTAAAGAAGTTAAAACGAATCAAAATAGAGCTAAATTTAACACAATTTTAAAAACAAATAATTAAACTGAACTGAGCAGATATTTGAAATATCAAAAATTCGATTATCTGACATATTGAAAAAACGTCCCGAATTTGATTTTAAATTACCCTATTATCACTATTTTTGCTTATAATAAATACATATAAAACAATGTTAAAAGTACTAGCATTTGGATGACATTTTTCAGCAGTTTATATATATATATATATATATATATATATATATATATATATATGATAGAGAACTAAGTAGCGCAATTAAAATTCGTCCCATGTTTAGTAATTTCGATCAGAAAAAAAATTATGCTAGTATGCTAACTACTTTTATGCTAGAATACTTTTTTCGTATGTGCTTACTCTAATACATAAGATTCTTTTACAGTTGGAACATAATTAAAAATGAAATAACAATATCAATTGAACCAGACTATTTTTAAAAACCACACATAAAAAATCGACCCAGAAAACCTTTTAAATTTATTAAATTTTAAAAAATTAATGCAAATGGTAGGGAAACGAAGAAAGCATCATTAAAAAGATTAATTTTTAATACCATGATGATTTAAAAATATATCTTCAATAATAATTTAAGGCGGGAAAAGAACCCCGATAAAATTTCGATCAATTTCTAAGTAATTGAATTTTTAATGAACTTTTGAACTTTGAAAGGTCAATTTATTTTCTTTTGCTTAAATAATAAATATGCACAATTTTGTAATACATTTATAAGTAATCACTATGGTTTATTTACTATATTAAGTTATGACAATCTTACAGTGATTCCTAAAGATAAGTCAATCTGATCAAGTAAAAAAAAAAAAAAAGAAAGAAAGAAAGAAAAAGAAAAAAATGTTTTATACATGATTCTTAACCTCTTCCTGTGTTTTAAAATAATTCTTTAATGATATTATTGTTTTTATATACTTGTTTCTGATATTATTTATTAATTTCTTGTAAAATGGACGGTAAGGATTTTTGTCCAAAAAAACGTTTTTCATCACGTTTTGGCATCAAATGATTGACTCATCAATTAGATAATTTCCATCTTCCTTTTACTCTTCATCGAGAAATATATTTTGTGGGGTTCTTCAGATTTTGTTTTAAATATAATTGAAATGAATTTCTAATCGAAATGACTATAAAAACTTATTTTTGTTCAATTTTTTCCTTTTTCAAACGTATAAAAGCTTTATGGAGTTCCGGATAAAGTTAAGTATTTGCCGCTTCTTTAATTCTTTTGATTTATTTTTCTGCCAAAGGATATGACGTACGCATTTTTTATCGGCTATAAATGCAATTTATATATAAATACAAGGTGTAGACATTCTATAGTCTGCGTTATTTTAGCATTCATTTTGGAATAATGCTAACAGTTTGCGGTTCATCATACCTTCGTTTTTCGTAATCGATATCAATTCTTATTTAGACACACGTGATGCAATGTGAAAAATATCAGATAAATAGAATAGAAGTTAAGGGATTTATTTCCCAATTCATGAAGTGCTTATGATAGAAAAAAAACCCTACAGAAGTTACATATTTTAAATATAAGACATGCTTTGTTCATACACTTTGAAAAAGAGAATAATTTTTAACAATTTGTATAAACGATGCGTTACTACAATTGGACAACTTCATTAAAGAAAATATCATATCTTATTACCGCAAGATACTAAACGATATCTCCAAGATATTAATCGAAATCCTGAATACAGGTCGATAGTAAAGATTTAATAATGTGGAATAGTTTGTGGCAAAAGCGAAACTCAATAAAACGACCGTGGATGGAAACACCGATATTAATCCATTAACATGAACGATCAGCAAACTATTTAATGATTGTTAAAATTTCCCTTCTATATTTAACAATTTACATTCCGTTGCTTTCCTTTTCTTTCTTACTTTTTTAAGAAAATAAATATCCGTCCTTAAAATTCTAAACATTTTTCATCTGGTTATATCATCAATTACCCATATTTTAGAAGAAGTGAAAGTGTCATTATTTGAAATTCTTTAAATTTTGCATTCAATCGAAGTAAAGCAAAGGAATTGAATGTAATTATTATTTTTTAAAAAAAATATTCTACTCCATTTAAAAATATTTTAATGTACCTATTAAAAAGTTTGTTTTTTTTAAGTTATCTTCAACAGATTTTTTGATTATTTTTCTAAAAAAACTTATTAATTTAAAAGAATTTTTATTGAAATTTAACTTTAAACTACTTTGGGCTATAACGGGGTAAGACTCACCCCGAAAATTATACATCAGTCATTCATCGCATTTTATAATGCCAAGTATAACATAAGAAGCGAGTAAAAAAAAATTATTTTCCTTGAATGTCAATTACCAACGCCTCTTCACAAGAAAAAGAGACGGCTAATTATATAGATAAGATTAAAAAAACATTAAAGTGAAAGCCTGAAATCATATAATAAATATTTGCAACTCTAAAAACGCCATATAATATTATAATTAGAAGTTTCATTTGTGGAAATCTGATTCAGGAAGTATGAAACTCCAAAAAGGCAGTAGAGTTCAGATTTTTGATTCGTCCCAAGTCCCTGTTATCTCTACTTAAAAAAATTGTCACGGAATATGACATGTCTGCAAAGTAGATAATGTTCCAGGAATTAAAGATAAACAGAATCAGCGCGCAATATTAATACCAGCATATCAGGAACATTATGTGCCGGTTACTTTTTGACTTCAGTTAATGCTGTAAAAAACTAAACACATACATTTCATTTTACTGTCATTTTCCTTTGCAGTTATACACCAAGTAAAGCACACTGTCATTTTTGTGATTCTTTTTAGTTATGTTTTCCTAATATATGGTGTGAAGTTACATATATTTTCACGAATACATATATTTATATGTATGAATGGTTTTCCTGAACTCTCGATACCCTCGAGGGGAACACCTCGGAATTGAGGAAGAAATGCTTCCGATATGGTGATTGGTTCTCGCCAACCCGGTGAATACAATTGGTGGGGGATCTGGCTCCTCCCATCGATAACGTGATGTACTTCCTTCGGGAAGGGCTGTACCTTAGCCGGTAATGGCCCTAAAATTTAATTAAAATTTAAAAATCCCAGGGTTGGTCTCCCCAAAACTTTCTTATCTCTTAGAATTGTTACTTCTGAGAATGACTTGCAGGACATTTGCGTACTATAGCTACAAAATATTAACCTTGAACTTGGATTAAGAATTCCTACAGAATCTATTGTCTCCTCGGCGCATTATTTTGAGATTAATCCTTGGTAAATAGATGCAGTTGAGATTCGAAATTTTTTATTTAATTTTAGATAAATGTACTATATCTATAAGCTTACTGTACGTGTAAACAATAATCTTACCAAGTTTCATCGCAATTGGATGAACGGTTTAGGAAGGTATAAGAGACATACAGACAAATATTCATTTTTATTTATATAGATGAAACTAAAATTTTAGATAACAAGATACCAGGTCATATTCTGTTTACCAAATCATGGTACTGTTGAATAGTTGCATTCACATACATGTGAATTCATGCGTCGACATGCAATAATTTCCACGAAAGATCTGGTTCAAATTTAATACAGACTGAAATTTTAAATGCTAATAATATAAACTCAATTTTATCCTCTTAACTCTTTACGTTAAACAATTCTCATATTCAGATAGTGGCCTATACAGAATTCCTGCGAATGTTGAAATTTCGAAAATCTATGCATTTACGCAAAAGCCATATTTCGTTTTTCGTTAATTTAATTTTAAGCGCTTATGAGTTATATTCAGATATAAGTCACTCTAAAAATATGACTTTCGGACTGGGGGAGATTTGAAATCTAGATATTTGTCAAAACTTTGAGGTCAAATATTTGGATGATTACAATATTTTTTTTAATACACTTCGTATATGAGAAAGTAAAAAGTTTATTTTCGATGCAAGTCCAATGCAGTCAAAGTTTTAAAATAAAATTATGGGGATTTCAATATTTCGTTCGGTTTTCTTATTCATGTTATTTTAAATAACTAGTAATGATTAATTATGTAATATCACTTTCTTAACTAATATATAAAATAAACACAGTATTTTTTTTTCGAACAAAATGGATTTTTTTAATCGTTTGAATAACTTAGAAATGCAAGATTAAACATGATCATAAGAAATTTCGAAACTTGTATCGATAGTTACAAAATGGCTAGCAAAATTGTAATTATTACTATCACAATTATTAAGCTGATTATTACTTGTTCAGCATTTGGAATATCGAACAAAAATGTACAGATAACGTACAAAATTTTTGATAAATGGATATTTTATATTTGAATAGCAATGAGGAGATAATGTACAGAATTTTTGATAAATGAATATTTTATAACTGAATAACAATGTAAAGACAACATACAAAATTTTTGATGAATGGATATTTTATAACTGAATAACAATGTGAGACAACGTACAAAATGTTTTGATAAATAGATATTTTATATCTAAATGAAAATGCAGAGAAAATGTACAAAATTTTTGATAAATGGATATTTTATACCAAAATAACAATGTAGAGATAACGTACATTTTATGTCTGAATAACAATGTAGAGATAACGTACAGAATTTTTGATAAAAGGATTTTTTACATCCGAATGACAGAGTTAGCTGAAACATGCATATAGCAGTTGAATAAAGACATTAAATATTTTTTTATCCAATTATTTTTTAACTTACATTTTCTTTTCAAAATATTTAAAAAATCATTTTCTTTTCCATGTTGAAATAATTAAAACTGAGTCAATTATTAGCATATTCAAAAGCACCTACGAAGTGACCAATTCGTGTGTTTTGCCTTAACAATTCAGCCCAATCATAGGCAGCATTTAAGAGCAAATGAGAAAATACCTCAAAAATCTAGACGTATTCAAAGTTGGCTCACTTTTAATTATTTATTTAAAATTTTCGAAGATGAATTCATTTTACTTTTGGTAAATTAGGAGCCCGCAAAAGTTGTTAATTGTTCACCGAATAGTTTTTACTGAAACGCAGGGGTTGAAAAAAAAAGGTGTAATTGTTTTCAGAGACGAGTTATTTTAAAATTATGAAAGAGTATAAGTTTATGAAAAGGCGTGAGCGAGGTGAAGAAAAAAAAAAAATCAAATGAATCACAGCACAGGGCTTCCGACAGAGAGGCTCAATTAATTTATTAAAAATACCGTTTATTTTTAAAGTTCTGATTAATGAATGACGTTACGGAAAATTTAAGAGAAAAAAAATCGTCATATTTCTTCATTACTCTGAATTTAGTTCGTGAATAAAATAAATTATTTTCTTGTGTGATTTTTTTTTGACTTGGGGAAATTCGTTTTCTTAAACCTTTAGAAAGAAAAGAAAGTAAAAAAAAAAAAAAAAAAAAAACTGTTTTTGTGATTTCAATTAATACAAAAAGAATTTTTTTTTATTCTTTAAATCATATATTCATTCCGTTTTACTGTGCTTGGAACAGGAGGATGGAGAAAAAAAAATAATAAACGCCAATAATTTTCTTCCTGTTTTTTTTATAACCCCCATTTTTTATTTTTTTCCCTTCTTTAACAAAACCATTCAGTTTTCTTCTAAGTGTTAAGTGTAACGAATGGGGGGTCCCATGAAAAATAATAAAAGACCTTTAATCAATTCATTAGGTTCATTAAAATCGTTACGTTCCGCTCCAGGCTGACGCTATATTTTATTTATTAAAGAAAAGTTACAGATTTAAAGTTTCAAAAATTAATCTATCGTCTGCGTGTCTTTTTTTTTCATTATTATATTATTTAATTTTTTCCCCCTTTCTTCTCTTAAGAAGGTAAATGAGATCCAGAGAAAAAATAAATTTAGAAGAAAGAAAGAAAAAAAAAAAGAGAGAGAGAGAGCAAATCTCAGTTTATCATCTGGCCATGGCACAAACAATGCATTATTATTATAAATTTCGAAAAGCCCTGATTGATGACTTATAAATCACCGGCATCGCGCTCTCCATTAAGTGATTTAATGGCATGCATGCATAAACGCACGCCAGCGCATATGCCCTCACACATATATGCAACTTCTCATTTTTGGGTTCTTCTGGGTGGGGTCCCCTTGCGGTTCTCTAATACACTGATCTACCCAATAAATTATTTAGTGTTTTTATGACTGGGACCGAACCGACGTGGCTCTACGGAACTCATTACTTCTGTTACTTCACTTCACTTCCACGTTATCGATCTACATATTTTTTTTTTCTTTTCTACCTTATCCTATCTAGATTTTTTTGAAAGATTATTATTATTATTATTTTAAAAGTCCAAGTTTAAATAAGGCTTTTTGGTGGTGGCTAGCTGGCGTTGCCTTTTTTTTTTTTTTTTTCTTTATTCATTCATTCGACTATTATTATTTTTCTTTCGCTTTTTGATTAATTTAAAAGATGAAATATTGAGTAAATAATAAGTCATTACCATTTTTCAACTTCGCTCATATTGGCATTGATGGCTTATTAAACGTTCAATGGGCGGGAAAAAAATATTTTATTATTTTTATTTTTTAAAGATTTTTTTTTTTTTGTTTCTTTCTGGAATGGGTGGGGTTGAGGGGTGGATAGGGGAGGCAGTATCCCCGTGATTGATCAAATAGGTAATGGGTATGTCGTTTATTTAAAAATTTGCGTTTTGATTTTTTTTTTTTTTTGAATTTTTTTTTCGGGATACCCCCTCTTTCGATGCCAGTCTGTGACTGAGGCACTCTTAATAATTTGTTCGCGTTCATAAAGTTTGCTTTGTGTTATTTTGCGTTCTGTGAAACTTTTCTTCGAAAAAAAAAAAAAACTGAAATGAAGGGAATAAAAAATAAAAAACGATTATTTTTTTACCATTTTCATCTCCCATTCTTTTAAATGTCTGCAGCAGTTGCCGTTTTCCTTTTTGTGATTATTTTTTTATTGCAAAATGCTTTTTTTATGGCTTTTAATTCCACAAACTCGTTTAGGAAGCATTTTTTTTTTTAACTCCATATCACTCTCCTCTCCAGTAATATTGCTAGAAATTGTTTTCGAATCGTGAATTTTGAACATGATACAAATGAAGCAACAAAATGGATTACAATACTTAAGAACCTTAAATAACATCAATATTTTGAATTTCAAACGTCTTTTTTCCCACGAATATATGTAATTAAATTGAAATAAATTATTTATTCTAAGCAGAAATAGTTTAAAAATGTTTTTAACGGGAAAAGAAATTATGTTTCAAAGTAATTTTCCAAACTATGTCTTGTAAAGCCATTTCCTTTATCTTAAAATTGTATACAGGTCTACTATTTCTCGTGTCTAATTCTTCGGAAGCCTAATGCATAAATAAATACTAAAAGAAAAAAAATTTCTCTAAAAAAAGGGTCAAAATGTTCTTAAAATTCTTAAATTTATTCTTTTTATTTAATTCCGATTCAGCGATTTTTAAAAATAAAAATAGCTTTGAAATAACGGCTTTCAATAACTGAAGTACGTGAAAAATCGTTATTTATTGGAATTTCTAACTGATAATTTTATAATCTGCTATTTTTAAAGAAATAAGGACAGAAAATTTACCCCCCCCCCTTCAACCGAATAAATGCATTCATAATTGCAAACAATTATTTTTTAAAAACACTCATTATTTTAATAATAATTATAATATTTAATAAAAAGTATTCTAAATTATCCATTAGTGGATTAGATTAAATACCGCTTTAAAGAATAGAAATAAATTCTATCATAATATATAAGCATTAAAGTATCTCTCTCTCTATAAAAATATTAAAGTTCTTTAATCAGGTAGATAGAGCTCTAACATTGTTGAAAAATCAATTTGACACATTTAGGTATGATTTTCTAATTTATTACTGTAAGATTTGTCTATTAATTAACAATCTCTGGAATTTCTAAAAGGAGAAAATATCTGCTATTTACTTAGATTAAAGCCTTCAAACACCTAGAACCTTTTTGCAGAGTAATCTTTTAAAAAATCACTTGTAGTACCATATTTTAAGAAAGTAACAAGCTTTTTTGGGTGTTATAATTCTTACCGGTAATGCAATAGACTTTATTGAAATCAAAAAATTATTATTTTAAATTCGCACATTCTGTGCATTGTTTATAACAGAAAGTCTGTAGTATCACAGATTATAACAATTTGTAGTACCGTTGTTTATAACAGAATTGTTTTTAGAATCATATTTTGAGAAAGTTTATAGTATCACAGTTTATAACAGAATCATTTGAAGTAAAATAATTTCTAAGAGAATCGTTTATTATACCATATTTTTAAGAAGGTAAAAGGCGTTTTGGAGTGTTATAATTCACACCGGGAATGTAATAAATTTTGTGCGAGAAAGAAAATTAAGAATATTTTTAATTAATATATCCTCTGCATTGTTTACAACATAAGCTTAGGGGAGGGAAACCGTATAAGAATAAGGAAATCATTTCAGCAGTTTAAAAAAATGTTTTATTTCATTAAATAAACAGGTTTAGAATTTTTTGACAAGGACAATAAAATATATCCTATTTTGCATAGGATCGCAATAGTATGACTATGATCAAAAATTTAAAAATCTGTGCCTAAAATAACATAGTCATAAAAGTGAAATTAATGACAAATCCCATTTGCTAACAGACTTCGTTTTAATAACTATGATCTTAAAGGATTTTTCAAATTTAAAATAAGAATTTGATATTTCGAAAGACCAACTAAATATCAAAGAATTAACTCATTATGTCATGCTCACATTTGATTGGAAATTAACTTGTCAGCTCAATTTCTATAATAGTCAGCAAAAAAAAAAAGTTTAATCCAAGTTTCCACTATTTTTATTTATGTATTCTTATCAAAAACGAGGCATAAAATTCACCAGAAAATTCATTCCAAGCAAAGCAATCATTTATAATTACAAAAAGATATTCCTCTAGCAATCTGCAGAATTACTCATACTCTTATTGCATCAGGTTTAAAAATAACCACTCAAAATAAAACATACACAAGTAGAAAAGAGATACAGTTCGAAATTATTAAAATAAGTCAATTTGATATTTCGAAAGACCAACTACATTTCAAAGAATTAACTCATTATGCCACGTTCACATTTGATTGCACATTAATTCGTCAGCTCAACTTTTATAATAGTCTGCAAAAAAACCCCAGTTCAATCCAAGTTTCCACTATTTCAATTTATGTATACTTATCAAAAACGAGGCATAAAATTCACCAGAAAATTCATTCCAAGCAAAGCAATCATTTATAATTACAAAAAGATATTCCTCTAGCAATCTGCAGAATTACTCATACTCTTATTGCATCAGGTTTAAAAATAACCACTCAAAATAAAACATACACAAGTAGAAAAGAGATACAGTTCGAAATTATTAAAATAAATCAATTTGATATTTCGAAAGACCAACTACATTTCAAAGAATTAACTCATTATGCCACGTTCACATTTGATTGCACATTAATTCGTCAGCCCAACTTTTATAATAGTCTGCAAAAAAACCCCAGTTCAATCCAAGTTTCCACTATTTCTATTTATGTATACTTATCAAAAACGAGGCATAAAATTCACCAGAAAATTCATTACAAGCAATCATTTATAATTACAAAACGATAATCCTCTAGCTATCTGCAGAATCACTCTTATTATGTCAGATTTTAAAAATAATCACTGTGCATAAAATTTCCACTCAAAATAAAATATATACAAATAGAAAAGAGATACTATTAGAAATTTTTAAAAAGTTTATATTTACCACAGTACCTACACTTTTCGAAACTTTCTAAACCAACTTATAAAAAGTTGAAATTTAAGAGACAGATATTTTGCTTGTAGAGACTTTGACTTTAAAGAATGAATTAGTAAGCATAATTATTAAGTAATTTATTTAGGAATTAAATACTTTTTAAATAAAGAATTATAAGGCTTTTGCAAAGAATTCAATATATGAATACTTACCTGATAGGGGTGGACAGCTCTTGTCGCTGAGCCTTCGGCGGGCAGGTCCCATGGCATTTGGGTTGGGCGGGTGGAGTGGCGGAGGGGGCCCTAGTCTCTGGGGGACGGCAGCCATGAGGGGCCCAGCATTTGACATAGTCGTCATGACGGCGGATAGAGCGGGCGGCGAACTGCTGACGGCAGGGACGAGGGCCATCTGAGGGGACGTGGGGGGCCCGGATTTCACGCTGGACATGATGTTCTGGGAGAAAGATGGTCGGAATGAGTGATGCATAATCAAAGGTAGATAATTAAAATAAGTATCAATTCTAAAACGTGATCACTACTGTGTATCAATAAGACTAATAAGGTAATAATTCAACCAATAAATAACTCACTATTGTCATTTAACAACGAATGTTTGCTATCATTAATACATTTTAAAAGTTTTCTCTAGACAATATACTTTAAGGTGTATAGACTTTAAATAACTTTGTTAGTTCACAGTTCCATATTTAGAAACAATCCCCATATCCAAATTAGTATATATTATCGAAATAACCAACCTATTTATTTGAATATTGTAAGATTATTGGACACTATAGTTGATATATCGATAATCGATACTTTGCAATCTATTGGGAAAGGCATAGAAACTTTAAATAACATCATTAGATCACAAAAGTTTCACATTTATAAATAATTACCATATCCAAATTAGTATCTATTATCCAAATAACCTATTCATTTGAATATTGCAGGATTATTGTAACCGTAATCTTAATAATTGACACGGTGTAATTGATTGGAATACTTTTTATTAAGCTTCTGTATAAATTATGGCTAAACAGAATATATTGGATGTCCTGCAACTCTTAATCATTAACATGTATTATACAGCTGAATATGGCTTTACAAATCATAGCAATTATATTGTAGGTACACAGTACCTACAGTAGATATGATAATGATACATTAGAAGCAGCATCAACAACAAATTACAAAATCAACAACAATTCCTACAAATAAGTGTACAAAGGATTTGCATCCGAAGTGATATGTGCTTGGCATCAGCTGTTCAAAAATCAGATTGTGGCGTAATTTTAAAATTTAATTTAATTATATCGAAGCTGCAAAATTTTATTTGGAGTAAAATTTACTTTTACTTAACACAGTGATTCTCAACCTGTGGGGCGCGCGCCCCTAGGGGGGCGTGAGCACACTGATGGGGGGGCGCAAACATATCTAAGAGAAAATGTTATTTTAAAAAATTGATTAAATGAACGGAAAGAACAACACACATATACAAAACAAAATACATTTCGACATATTTAATCATTATCTTATTAAATTAAAATAACTTACTAAATTAGAAACAAATTTAATAATTATTAGTGATTTCCTTGAGCCTGTCTTTCAGAGCAAAGTTTTTCGAAGGAGGGTTTAATATTAGAAATAGACACGCTCAGTTCTTTTTCGATATTTAGATGAGATCTATATTTTGTCTTCAAAGAAGCCACCGCAGAAAATCCAGTTTCACAAAGGTAAGATGTTGAAAATGGTAGCAGAATTGCCAATGGTAGAAAATGAGAAATGCCCTTGTTTTTAGTGCAGAAAACTCATCATCCACTCCTGCTCAAAATTCAAAGAGCGATTTATTACTAAATTGTCTTTTGGTTTCGCCGCTTGCCGTGAAGTCTATGAAGGTTTCCTCCTCTTCAATTGAGAGTCCTTCGGGAGTATTTTGAAATGGATCCCTCACCCACTTGTAACTTGATAGCAGTTTGTCGTCAGCAAGTAAGTACTTTTTAAAATTCTTTGCTAGCATTGCTAAATGATTTTCAGTGGTTACAAAAACAACTTTTACATGTTGTTCTTCAGCCTTGTAAGTTTTAATACAATCATTCAAATTTGCAAACATTGTTAAGTTTTCTTGTTTTAAATTTTTGCTCCACAATTCCAATTTCCTACAAAAAGCATTAACTTTATCACTCGTATCCAATATATGTGTATTTTCTCCTTGCAGTTGAAGATTCAAGTTAGTTAATTTCTTGAATATATCTACCATGTAGCTCAATTTCATCACAAATAAACTATCGCGAAAATTCCTAGCTTCCGGTCTTTTTTCCTCTTCTAGGAAAACGGCGATTTCTTCTCTTAATTCATAAACACGTTGCAAAAATTTCCCTCGTGATAACCATCTTGCCTCGCAATAAAATAGTAACGTTGAATGTACTGCACCCATGTCTTTATAAAGTGCGGGAAAGATTCTTAATTTCAAGGGTTTCATTTTTATATAATTTACTACGGTTACAACCGTAGTTAACACAATATTCAATCCAGGACTCATTTCTTTGGAAGCCAAACCTTCTCTATGGATCATGCAATATGGCCAGACGCATTGTGGCGATTTTTGTTTCACAAGTGCTTAAATACTTTGGAATCTTCCGGACATAGAACGAGCACCATCGGTGCATATTCCGACGCAATTCTTCCATTCTATGTTTGCCTCGTTCATAAAATCCTTTAAGATAGCAAATAATGCGAGTGCTGTTGCTTTGAGTTCTAATGGTTTGCAGAAAAGTAATTCTTCTACAACTGCCAAATCATCACAAAATCTAACATAGGGAATGAAATGAGCATCTTTATTATTATCTGTTGCCTCATCGAGGTGCATTGAAAACAATTTGTCACATAACTTCGACAGAAGCTGACACTCTACATCTTCAGCTATATCAACAATTTGACGGGCCACAGTATCATTTGAAAGTGGTATAGACTGCAATTGTTTTGCAAAATTATCTCCAAACATAATTTCTACAATCTCAATTGCGGCTGGCAAAATAAGCTCTTCACCAATGGTGTGAGGCTTTTTACATCTGGCTATTTTATATGAAACTTTGTAAGAGGCAATTAAAGCTTTTTCATTCACAGATGCAATTAAAGCTTTTTCATTCATTTTTAAACAATGATTTTTGCTTTTTATATGATTTTAATTTTAATTCGAAGAATTCTCTTTGTTTACGAACTCACTACGAAGCGTTTCCAAATGTCGTTTAATTTTATTAGGTTTCATGCTGTCTGCCGCCAGCATTTTTGAACAAATGATACTCAGGGGCCTTTCTTCTTCATTTACTTCAGTACTAGTGAACCCAAAATTTAAGTATTCTTGATTTTATTTTCGGAATCACTCTCATCTGTGTACTTGTTGATGCTTGTCTATAGTCTAATACTCGCTTACGCCCGCTTAAAAATTTATGCATCATTCTGCATAAGTCTGCTGCCGTGAATATTTAATACGGTGAATTACAATTACACGAAAATATATATAACATACACATTCAGAATAGATTCAATAGCGATAGAAGGATCGACTCGAATGAGATTGTCTGGAATTGAAATTGGCATCATAGAACTTTCGTCTCCTCCCTTTGAGAAAACGTTTGTTCACATCTGCGCACTCTCCTAACTTAACTTTTAAGCTGACCAGACAAATTCCAGACAAATCGAAACTTCTCGCGAAACCGTGGGAATGCCCGACATGGCGGGACGTAGGAACAATAAAAAGGCATAGGATTCTTGTTTTTTCAAAGCTGAGGATCGGTGTTGCAAAATATCAATAAATTTCCGTATTCTTGGTAATTTGTAAAGTTTAAAATTAAAGTTGTAGTGTAGGTTCAGCGCCAAAATACCCAAAATACATTATTATTGTATACATTTTGTTGTATGAGGTGGGGAGGGGGGGGGCGCGATAAAAATTATGATTGAAAATTGGGCCGTGAATACTAAAAGGTTGAGAAACACTGACTTAACATATTGACAAAGAACACCACGAAGAGATTCAGAACTGCAATTGTAATAACAAAATTTGATATACTTAAGCCAATGTGTTTTTGAACTATCGCGTTAATATGTTTCTGAAAATACAAAAGGACAGACATTTAACATTTTGTTGGTTTAGTCTCAAACTTAGATGATTTATCTACACTAAAGATAATAAATCTGTGTGCCGAATCTTAACTATCTAGATCTTATAGTTATTGTGTTAACTAGTATTCGAATGGTTGGACAGACAGATTTCCACTGAGCAGATTTTACTCAAAACTTGATAGGAAATTTGATGTACAAACCAAATACCAGATTTCATTCGTCAAACTCAAAACGATTTTGAGCTATCTTAGTCAGAGACAGACAGATGGATAGTTTCCAAAAAAGTGTTTTTCGAACTCAGAGAGGTCTAAAACCTGGAGATACGTCAAAATCTCGTGTTCGAATTTTTTGACAATTACCTTACTTTCACTACGCTATGAATATGAGAAAATAAAAATAACATATTAAGAAATTCTGTTGGCAGATTCCCAAATTGTAAAACCTCCACCTCTGCCTCTCTTAACTCAGTATTGGTAGCAATATTGCATATGGTATCGAATGATTTTACCAAACTTCAGTTATGGTAATTAACTTATAGGCATTAAGGAATTGTAAATTACAATTTTAACAGGATCGCACAGAACTGAGAACCAAACAGAGCCCTACGTTTTCTGTCTTGGAAGGCGAACTGCGATGGTTATGGTTGGAACCATTGCTGTTGTTGGCTGTGCCATTGTTGGTGTATGGCTTCATGTGGAGGTGTTGCATCATGGCCTGGAGACGTTCTTTCTCTTTGGAAAGCTGTAGCTCTAGCTGAGACACGACCTGCATCTGGACGCGGGCTTGCGCCGTGCTCCGATCGTCCAGTTGATGCTCCAGATTTAAGTGTCTGAAAATAAAATGAAAGAAATTAAGCAAACGACTTATTGGAAAATATGTATGAGATTTGAATCTTTAGTCTGAAAAAACCCATAATATAATATTTCAGACGCGATTAGGTTATTTTAAAAATTTACTTATACTTATAAAGTAGTAATAAGGTGTATACATAAATTAGCGCATGTAATTTTTCAAAATTTAATACCGCGGGTGTTAGTTTAAATTTAGCAAAAGAAAGAAAATATAATGTTTTGAAATTGATTCAAAGAGATTTAAAGATGTATATTGCCCAGATATATATCCTATATAGAAGTCTCAGAAAAATAGAATATCCCACAAGTTCTGGATTTTTCAAGTTTCTCAGAACCTAATTTATATTACTCAAATTAATTACAGAAACTTCTGTATAGAATTTTCAAAAATTTCTATAATTTCTGTTACTCTCGGAGTCTAGTTTCACCTTACTTCATTGTTCAAAGTGAAGTTTTATTGATATTACACAGGATAAGGTCTAGAATCATCCACAATGTCCTTTGCTAATTTAATTTATCTTTGTAATGGTTATATAACTCTACCACCTTCTCTTTTGATACAACAGACGGCATTACCTTATTAACATCAAGGTATATTTCACACCATCCTTCTCAGGGATTATTATTAGATTTTAAATGAGTATGGTTTTCGTGTTTGTTTTGTCTTGTGAAATTGAGAACTTAGAAAATACTAAAATAACTATTCCTGAAACTCATCTACTATTTTCATCTATCTTATAATGATTCTCGCCTACGTATTGGACATACTCGGATTACCCACAAATACTTACCTTTCGGAGAAAGGGTGCCTATGTGTTCTTCATGCCACACCAAATCGGCAGTCATATTCTGATTGAATGCCCAGCTTTTGATTCCCATTGCCACCATTTTTTTCACTCATCAAGTGTAACTCTCCCAGAATTGCTGAGAAAGAATTATCATCCAAATATCTTTAAATTTTTAATTGCTATACACCTTTTACTATATATTTAACTTACACAATTTCTATCCTTTGTTTTTTAATTCAAAGATGTAATTTTTTCGCCTGTTTTAGCTTTTTTACATTAATTTTTACATGAAAATATAATTTTATATGAAGCTTCAAACATAAACAATGTTTTCCCTTTTACTATAAGAATGGCACAGTATGGTCAAGAATGGACCTTGTGCCAAAACCCCCAAATTAACCAACCAACCAACCTATCTCATTATGAAGCTATACAGTCTCGTATCTTTACATTTTTATTACTACATTTATTAACTTTATTAATATTTTTCAGATAAGATATACCATTTGCAGTGTCATTATTTCAATTTTAACGAAAGATCATCGAAATGAGGGGGATATTTGAAATAAATGCTCACTTCTTGAACGCCTGGTAGTCATCACACACAGCTTCACATCCAGGCCACTTACAGACCCCGTGCCCGTAAAGAGAGTGTGTGGGAGGACTGGAGCACCCCCTCTGCTCCTCCTTAGGGGTAGGGGGCAGACTCCTTTGGGACGAGGAGGAAGACGCAGTACTGACGGGGGACACGGAGTAGCTCTCGTGTTGAGCAGCAGCACCGTTCATGAGGGGTCGACCACCAGAGGAACCCCCGTGCATCATCCCATTGAGGGATGCACCACCCTCGTCGCCAGAGCCTTCTTTCCACATGTCATTGGCATTCAGACCTGAAATGGCGAAAATAATACAAATTAACCAATGGCAACTATTTAGATTATAATAAAAAAAATAAAATGCATTGATTTTGGAAGCTTAGATTAGTTAGATTATCGTTAGATTTCATAGGAATGTTTTAAGAAAAGACTTAGTGATTGAACTCCGGTCAGATGACTAGTGTGATATCTGCGTCAAAAGTAGTCGTCGAAAATGGCACATTAAAAAGATGTTTCATTATAGAAGGAAATTGTTGGAATTTCTATTTTTTAACGCTTAAAATGAATAAACAAAATTAAAAAACGAAAACTTATGTTTATTCAACTAATTATTGGATTACTGATGTAACGATTCTCATTCTTTAAATTAGCTTAACTGTTTTGATATCTTCGGAAAAAGCATTTCTAAACTGATACAAGCATATATATATATATTATATAACTATAAGAAATGATTATACATATAATATTTATCATTAAATAAACTCGCCATGACGTAAAATGTACTTTTTCCATGATGAGTGCACTCGTAAAAAAAAGTTAATAGGTTAATATATGTGATCTAGTTATATCCTCCCATGGGAATAAGGCCCGTTTTGAAATTCGTCCAATGTATACAATGTATTCATCCATTAAATTTGGAAAATGAGAATAACAAAATAATAATCGCGTTATTAACATATATTTATCGATTTTTAAGAATGGTTTTATAGGTTTAAATCAATACTATACATTAATTTTTATTTTGATTTCAACTTTTTATTTTATCGATCATTTTATAATCCAACTTTTCATGTTTTTACCTAATATTTGCTATCACTTTACTTTATATCGTATAATGCAATGAGACGTAAACTACGATATATAATTTTTTTTTATATTTGAATGTTTAAAGTTAAAAAGCTTAGAGTTAATAAATAAGTCATATGGTTATTGGTTATGAAAAATATTTTAAACCTTTAAATAAATACAAATAAATTTAAATAAATCCTTAAATCCTACATTCTTCTATGAAATACAAAATATGTACTTCTCCTATGATAAACGTAAAATTAAAATTGGAGTAAAATATCATAATTTCTCAGATTTTTTTTTATTTGGACAAACAACGAAATATATTCCATGAATTATAATTCAAAACCACTTGTTGTAATAACTTTCCTACATATTAATGTAAGAAAATCACATAAGTGTTATTAAAGAGAAAACAAATGATAAGACATTATAAAAGATGCAAAATAAAAAAAGGAAAAAAAATCCGAGAAGATATTTAAAAAAAATTAACACTTGCAGTTTTCTGGAAGAGAATAATCAATATCTTATATTACAGAAAATCATTTTCACACTAAATCTTTTTGATAAACATTAAACATAAAAAAGATAACTAGAGCGAAAGAAAAACTTACGTTATTTTTGTTTACAAAAAGTTAAAATTAAGATCTCGAACACGGTATAAGAAATCGCACACAATGCGCATACATGAACGAATTAGATAGTAAAAAAAAATTAAAAAGATGAAATCGTGTAATAAAAATAAGCTCGCAAGATTAGATAGTACTTGGTCATTATCAAAGTGCCCTATTGTTTAAAGTGAAATAAAATTTACATGAAAATGAACTTTCAAGGAATAAAAAAAAAAATCTCGCCATTTTAAAAACGGCGTTTTTATACAAAAAACGCTTATAGCTTTAACGAAAACAAATTAGTAAACGAATCGCACGAAAAGAAGAAATTTTTCACGATTTAGAAGTTAAAACAAAATGAAAAGGTTTTAAGAGACGAAAAAAACTAAACAATAAAGACAAAGAGAAGAAACTGAAGAAGAAAGGCAAACAAAATCAAACATCAAAGCCTGATAAACAAAAACTTTTTTGGAGAAAAAAAAGCCATTCAACAAACGAGGGAAAAATAATAAGGATTGAAGAAAGATTCATTTTTTAGCTGTAATGAACACTTCGCGATAAAATTGTTAAGAACACCCATATAAGATTTCGACGGTATAAAAAAAACATTCACCGATTAAAAATTTTAGAAAAAAAAAAAAAAAACACAAGAGAAGTATTTTAGACTTAAGTCATCTTATCTTCATAAACATTTCGTTTGCTTCCTAAGCTCAGGTCATTAATTGACTTTAAATATTATTTATTTATTTACTTTTTTCAGCGCTTTTCGAAGACAATCTTATGCACACGGTATTTCATTCAAAGTAAATAAATTAAATTGTTAATTAAAATCACAATTGATGGGTTCAGCGTTAATCCTTCTGTTCTAACAAACGTGAAATTACAGACGCTTCTGTCTTTTTAATTTTAATTTTTAAAACCTCTCAGTAAATTTATCTTAAGTGCATTAATTTTTTTGGCGTTCAACTGTGACCGTGCGAAGACATCGTGATTCAAAATTAAAGCCTTACACGCCGTGATTTAAAGTTTAGGCGAATAAAGATATTGGTCAAACAACAATAATTGTAATAAAGACATTAATTGGTTTTTTTTAATTCCCTGTTACGATGGGGAAGTACTTCGATTGTTTGATTACATGGCTTTGAAGAGAATTATCAAAATAATGTTTGCTAACTCAAACCCTGAATTACCTATAATTTACAAATGTAAAATAAACATGACGGAATTCGTTTAATCTTTCACGGAAATACACCTTTAATCCCTATGTTTTTTTTATTATCAAAAAGGAAGAATAATTCCATTAAAGAGAATTTCGTTATGTTTAGAACGCAAAAGAAGTACTTTTTACTTCTCATAAAAAAAAAAAAGACATTTGAAAATATAATACGCTGTCTGAACAAGTGATTAATTTTTTTTCGCGAGACGGCATTAATTTCTAACGAACTTATAATTCGCCGCGATTTTTAATAAATACTAGATGATATTAGGATATTTTTTCAACGCTCGCGCTAGAAAAATTTTTCATCACAAAAGAGTTTTCCGAATTAAAGGAAAAGGTATCTGAATTCTTTCAGCGGTATTATGTTGCAAGCTTAAACAGACTTAAGTAGGTATATTTATGTATTATAAATGCTTTTAAGCAAGAAAGCAGTTTGTAAAAAACTATGCGCAATACAGTAAAGCTTTAATGGACAAAGAATCCGTAAATGAGTAGATAAAACGTCTGAAGTAGCTTTTCTTATGGTGCTGGGTTTTTTTTTCAGCCTTTATTTCAGTAAGAGAAAGCGATACATAAAAATATAGCTAAGCCCTCTAGTTAATGTATAGAATCGGTATTATTTATTTCTGATTTTACCTGGAACTTAAGTATGGACAAAACTAATTAAAATAAGGTAAGGATTGGACAAGGATTAGAATGCTTCGATGGTAATAGCACTAATGAAGGTATGAAGAAATGATATTTTTTTTTTCCTCTGCTATTTCTAATGCAGATTGGTTAAAACTAATCTTTCATAAATACCAGATCGTTCTGTTTATGGGAATAATTTTGAAACTGCATATTAATTTTTTTTTCGAGTACCTACCTCTCTTTTAGTTTTTAAATAACAAAACAGATTTATTAAAGAGATCATATTAGAGTTCTTTGAAGTTTTCGGGAAGATATTTTTTTTTTGGATCGGAAATGGTTAGGGAAGATCATTTTAGATCAAACAGAAAATGAAATAATCTGTTTGTGTAAAATGTGAAAAAAATTACAATTAATAATTCACTTGTATCTTAATTTTTAATAATGATTTTTTTAGCCGAAAAATTAAGACAAATATTTGGCATTAATATATTTTAAATTTTAAACAGAAAAAAAGCATTTTCCTTAAAAATAGTTTTTAGATAAAATAAACCTTTTAATAAAGAGTAATATTAAATAAGTATTAAGAATTAGAGAAGCACAATCATATAAAGATTTAGTTACTCTTTGCAGAAATGTTTTTAATTTATTTTATTAATTTATTTTTACAAAAATACCAATTCAATCGTTAATACTACATCAAAGAGGGCATCATTTTACATTTAAGTTAAAATTTCTTTTTCATTAACAGCATTCTTCGATTAATTTTTGAGACAAATTCAGAAACTGACAAATAATGCGGAACAAGTTTTTTAATCATAACATGACATAAATTGTTTTTAAAACAGATTTCGGGACTTATGAGAGATTTGTCATCAATAAATAGTGTTACATCAATATTAATCACATTGTTAGTAAATTTACCAATACCAGGTAGAAATAATTAATTAAAACATTATTTTCTAAATAGCATTACAACAAGATTTTTTTAAAAACAATATCTTTCTTTTTGTAGAGGCCGTAGCCAAAAAATTGATATTGGACTTTAAAATATCACAGTTAATTTGGATATTGTTTTCGCGAACGTTATGAAGAAACTGAAGACTGAATATTCGCTTCACAAGAATTTCATACAATGGCAAGTTTGCATTTAATATCTAGAATTAAATCATGATTTGTATCGATATAATACTCACATGAAAGTTTGATAAATTAGGTTGACTTTTTTAAAAAATAACTTAGTTATATTAATTTATATCAATACTATCATAGGTTTCATCATATTTAATAAAGTAATTTCAAACTCATAACAGTATATTATTGAAATTACAAAAGGAATATTAATTCTCTTACCATAACTGAAACACCAGAATATATAATCCCCATGATTACTTAAAATTTTATTTGCAATTCCTATTTTTACTATTAGAAAAATCATTTCTGTAAACAAAACAATACTTCTCGCTTTCAAGTAAAATAATGCAATATTAACACAAAACAGAGATAAAGAGGACTGTTTTTGATTATTTATTAATTTTCATAAATTACTTTCATTAATGAGATCATTTTCAGTAGAAATAATGGACTTATTCTATAGGGTCTAAGAGAATCGTGCCTATATTTTTTATGATTAAAAAGATAAGAACTGAAAGAACATAAAATTAAATTTGGGTTTAATTGAGAATTATTTTTAAAAGTCTAGAAATCTTCATTTAGCATGGTAGATGTTCAGTAGTTCTATAATGCATTTTTATATTATTCTGATGACTGAAGGAATTAGAAAACGAATAAACATTCTTATAAAACATTATTTCTTATCATAATTTTCGGAATTTGGAAATCTTATATTGAATTCTAATTTTTTTTAGTATAATAAAATGTTTGTAAAAATAAGAAATGTATACGAAAGTACAGAATGAGGGGCTTTTATAAGAAATTAATAGCATATGACCGAAGTAAACGAAAAACTATTATATATTAATAAAAAATAGTCTTCTTTTTATTAATGGCATAAGTAATGGCCTGACATACATAATGGCACTTGCGTTCTCATGTAAAGTAGATTAAAACAATACTGAGCATTTCAACTTATACAAAATATCATTCTGCCTATAATAATAATTATAAAATTCTTCTTACTGTAAGGAGTTTGAGGTTCTAGAGTTTGAATTTATAATTCAGTTATGAATATAATAACAGATTTTTAATTTTTATAACAATACCGTCCTAATTAATTCATAAAACAAAGCCATCTTAATTAATTTATGTAACAATGGCATTCTAATTATATAAAAATAACAATCTTTAAAAAGCATATATTAGCAGCATCTTCTTTTATCATTTTTTATACAATATGATATGCATTTTCATTAATGTAAACTAAAACTATTATATCGCTTTTATATTTACTAATAATAAAGACGAAGATGTGTATTGGCGCTGTCTATTGACTAAGAGCTATGAAGCATGGTATACAACTTTGAAGGAGAATTTAATTAGAATTTTAATTAAGCGAAATTTCAGCGTTTTTCTGCAATAACTCCAAAAAACATAATTTGCGCAAGAATAAGTTTTACACAATTTCAAAACGTTTAAAAAAGGGAGTTTTTTCTCGTGATATCAATTTATAAATCAAGCGAATATTTTCTAAATTTACAAAATTTAAAAAAAAAATCAAATTTCAACTATGGATTATGTTGTTGTCCTGAAATTCAAACCGTTTTCATTGTTTCATGAAATATTTGATTGCATAATTTTTCTTCCATAACTGAACGCTAAGCAAGAAAAATTCTGCTTCATATCTGTATGGTTTACAGAACTAATCAAAAATAAAGCTATAATGTACCAAAATTCAGAAGACAGATAAACCGGATATTTACTTTTTAGTAGTTTTAAGATGTTATGGGACTGTTTTCAATAGAAATGTTCATGTACATAATAAATAAAATTTAAATAAGATCATTAAAATAATATGAGATTTTTATCAGATAATTTGGGCATGTAGCGATTTATCTGAATTGAAATATAGTTAACCAACGAAATATATCAGCGAATCAGCAGGTCGCATGAAGTGATTATTAGTATATAAAAGAAGAAACTGGTACGGATAGGTATTAAATCGGGATATATTTGTTAAAGAGAATTTTAAAACTCTGTTTCTTAACTAAAAATAATAAAGAGTTAAATATGCACTCAAATTTATTATTTTAACATTATGCATTACTTTTTTTACTGCGATGGGGAATGATTTTCTGTTTTCGAATTTAGAAATTTAACATAAGTTTTTTCGAATGATTTATTGTTAAGAATTCAAAACTGATTGAAACGTTAGAAGCGAGCTCAGAAATTTATAATTACTTTTTGCTAGAAATTAATGTATTTAGCTGTTAAATTTGTAACTTTAAGCATTCAGACATAATTTACAAGCATTTTAGAATGATAAATATTTCAATGGCAAAAATAAATCAAGAAATTCACTGGTAGTCTTCTGAAGAAATATACAAAATTCAAAACCACAGCTCATAATTTAAACATGGTTCAGATATGGCAGACATGACGAATTCTTACCCTGTGGAAGCATGAAAGGTTGGAGATTGATCATGTACTGCCTATTGCTTAGTTGCAACTGCTGCATGAGTTGGTGCTGTTGCAGTGCCAGCTGCTGAAGCTGCAACTGCAACTGCTGTCGGTTGGCCTTTTTGTCGGACGATCCGAGCCCCGGCAGGCCGTTATTCAGTCCATTGAGTTGATGAAGGATTTGACTTTGCTGCATTATGTTGAGGTTGATCTGCTCTTGGATGTGCGGAATTACGGACTCTAGCTGCTTGAGCTGTTGATGTTGTTGATGCTGTTGCTATTGGAACAGAAACAATAAGAAACATTTAGTTTGAACAAAAGAAACATTTAGTAGAACACAATATGAAACATAATGCAACTAATTTACAACATAACAACAAATCCTCTTTAATTATTTGAATTGAATATGGATAATTAGTATATATGTTTGTGTTTGTGTGTGTGTAAAGATTCGAAATTTTAGAAGAAGATTGCAGTTCGAAGACACTGAAGAGTTTTTTAATGCTTTTATGCTGTTTTATTTCATCACGAAGCTGAATGCTGTTCAGGCTGAAAAGATCCCTGCTTTTATGCTGTTTTATTTATTCTTGTACAGCAGGAGCGATGATCAAGTACATACACAGAACGACAGACAAAGAAAATGAGGGAAAGCTCTTGAACATTTTATCCTGAGTCTTAAATACCTTATTTTCATATGGAAAATCTTGTTTACAGTGCTTATAGACTATTAAGTTTCTCATAGGGATTTTTGCACATGTGACTTTCAAAGCAGGGATTTTTTTTATAAAGCTATTTGTTTAGGACAGCAACTTTTATCGATCACTCGTACTGTGCTAATCACTGACTAACAACTTTACAAAGCATTTCTTGGATTAATTAAGTAGATAACATGGAATTGGATCAGGAAATAAGAGAATATTTTTAGATTGAAGTCAGTATGAACCAAATTAAGACACAATATTCTAGTTATTGATTGAAAAAATTATTTAAAGAATAATTAACAGAATTTTAAGAATTAACATTTTAACATTAGAACTATTGACAGCATTTGAACAATAGACAATTAATTGACATATTTTTAACAATTAAAAGTATTTTAACATTCGAACTATTGACAAAATTTTAACAACTAACAGTATATTAAGAGTATAAGTACTGATAGAAATTTAACAATTAATGGCATTAACATAATTTTGACATAATTTTAACAATTAGCTGTAGAAATATTGACAGAATTATAACAATTAACAATATTTTGAAGCATAACTACTGAACAGAATTTTAACAAGTGACGGCATTTGAAAAATAGAACTACTGACAGAATTTTTGGAGCTTAAAGAACTGTTAAAGAATTTAACTTTCAATTTAAACTTAAATTAATTAAGAATTTATGTTTTAATGCTTTTCAGCTATCAAAACAATTCAGATGATAGCCATCATAAAACTAATACTAAAAATTGCTTTCAAAAGTTTGCTTTTCTCCCTCAATTATTGAGGTGAAGGCGTAGTACGCACCTGCTGTTGCTGTAAAAAAATGGACTGTTGCTGTTGCAGTAACTGCTGCAACTGCGTAGGCGACGGTTGCTGCAGTAGCTGTTGCAGCTGATGTTGAGCCAACAGCTGCGAATTCATCATCAACAAAGGAGGGATGTTGGATTCGTTGCCACCAGACTTGTCGGTATGGTTGGCCGACCTGGACCGCTTAATAACCAGAGCCTTAGAGCCCTGCAATTAACAAAAAAAGAAATCTCATGAACAATATTCCATAAAGGAAATCAAAGTTTAAAAATCAAATCTATTCATTAAATTGTGGAAATATTATCAAAATGTTTCAAAATTGATGTAAATAATTTACAACAAACTTTATATCAGAAGTTTTGAAAAAATAAACAAACATAATAGTAGTTTTTATACTTTAATCGCTTAATTGTTTTGCCCGAGTACCATGCGTGCATCGATTTATCGAATTTTGATATCAGTAAGCAAAAAATAAATCATTCATAACGATTATAATTCAATATTAAAATTATTTCGAATACATAAATAAGTAAAACATTTAATGGATTTCCATTTGAAGGAAAAAAGGAAAATATTCTCAAAATATACGGTTTCATCTTATTAGATAGCAAATAAAATAAAACTAAATAATTTGGAATATTAAAGCTATAAAAATGAAACATGCTGATATTTATCAATGATAATAAATACAAAAATGCAAACGAATTAATATTAGCAAATTGCATTTAATATTAACATAAGTTAACATCAAGAAGAAATCAAAGTAAAATACATTGTTAAAAATAACAACATATTGTGTAAAAAGGGACTGACATTTCCTTTTAACAAAAGGATAAATTTAAATTCAAATGAGTCGGCGCAAAATCAGCTGCAGTTTTGATATCAGCTATAAGAACTATAAGAGCAGAATACTAAAACATCTAGTTTAAAGTTACTGTTTTCCGAAAATTATAAAAATTGCTACAACAATACAGTTATAAAATGAGAAATTAAAACAAGCAAATGAAAACAATTTGTATTTGAAAATTTTAACAATAAAATGGATATTTTAATTTTATTGTTTTTGTATTTTTTAGACGAGAATTTTTCAGTAAATCATACTTTTAGGTATGGCATCTAGCATATACAGACAAATAATATTCCATTCAAGAGAAATCTTTACAAAGGATTTAGATGGACTTTTTCATATACAAGATGTATCTTTATTGTTTAGTCTGTGTCTAGTTACCGAGATTGTTTCAAATATTTAAATTAGGATTTTTTTTTTTTTGAAAAATAGAAAAGACAAAAACATAGAGTCATAAAGTGAGATTACAAAAGTTGAGGAGTTATTGTAAATATATCCAATATTTAACTTGTTTATTTTGGCAATAAGACATACAGAGAAAAAATACGAAGGCAGAAACTTTAAGAGCAATAAACAACAAAAGGTATAATGAATATACATATATATAAATGTATATGAAAAAAAAAATTGTTAAAGAAAGAATTATCACAAAAGCGAATTTTGAAATTATTTTACGAAAATATACATAATTTTTTTCTGCACCTTTTCGAAGCCTCTTTTCTTTACGGATTTTTAACTTTAACCAAACGATTCAAGAGCAAACAAGAATATAATCCTAGATAAATATTGCCTTTAAGCAAAACCAGAATAGTAAAAAATTATTTAAAAAAAAACTGTCTTTGTTCTTTTATCGTTTTTTTTTTCTTCTTCTTTCTTACTTTTTTTTTTACCAGAGTCGACGAAACTTGAGTAATATTACAGGTGTCAAAAAACTGAGGAGAAATTTTTGGAACGAAGTGCTCTAGTGCCGGAAGCTAAGGCCCGAAATGCAACCGCTTTAAATACATGAAAGAACATAATAATAAAAAAAGAGACAAAAAAGGAAGAAATAAAAAGCCATTGCCATCTTAGTGAAGAAATAAAGACTAAGCTTTTATGAGCCATTATTTACACGCTGAGAGCATATTTAAAAACAAATAGTTCTTTCAAAAATTTTTCAGAAAAATATAAAAGAAGTTTACAAATGTTACAATGAATAAACATAGCTTTTATGCTTAAAAAGCAACTCATATTCTGGAAATATTTATAACATTTCAGCATTTTTTTGGACATAAAAAGTAAATCCAGTAAAGTAAGTCCATAATAAGCACATTATTACAAAAAAAATGAATTTGTTGATTTTTTTCCCTTATAAAATGTTATCAAAAAATTTGTTTAATAATCCAAAATTTCAGCAAACAAATTTTTTTACTGAATTGAAATACTGTTAAAGAAATTTAAAGCATTTTCTACCTTATTTGCAATTTAATGAGAATATTTTTGAAATGCTTTTTTATGAGTTTTTTTTGAAAATTTTCATTTTCTTTTTATTCCAAATTTAAGATTAAAATAATTAGAATTGAAAAAAAGTAATTTAACTAAATGTATGACAAAAACAATAAACTAATGTCTTAGACCAGCATTTGATGACAATTTGCTTTGATAAACTTTTTAAAGCAATATAATGACTACAAAAAAAATCAACAAAAACTTCGGGAAGCAAAAGATTTATTTGTTATTTTAGCACCCCCCCCTCCTGACATCTGATCCTTTATTTAGCTTCAAAAAGCAAAATAAAAATCTCCCCTTTAAAAAAATGTAGCAATATCATAAGGCACTACAACATTTTTGAAAAGAATTTAAGCCGCTCATATTAATGCAATTCAGCAGAAAATTTTATATATTTAATATTATTAAACTTGTATAAAGTTTCATTTTCAAATCAAACATTTATAAAGTTATTTCAGAAAAAAAATTAATTACTTCCATGTTAAAGTAACGAAAATATTTAGGTAATTAAAAACTCTTTAATGAAGAACAATTAAAGAAAAGTCAATCAAGAGCACGAGCATTTAAAATATAAATTTTTAAATAATTTAGTTCCTATGTAATCCTTATTGTTTATGATGAACAAAATGAAAAATGTAAAAAACACTTTTTACAAGCTGTAAAGCAAATTTAGATTCATTTACATCCTAGTTACTATCAGGCAGTAACTAAGTTACAGTTGATGTCAGGTAGAGTCAATATTAGGCATTTAAAAATCACTTTTCAGTTACCAACTTCTAAGATATTGTAGTTATGGAAAAACTTTAAAAATAAAATTTGTTTTCCATGATGAGGTGCTAATTTGGCTATTGGATTTATTTTTCTATCTTTCATATAAAGAAGATTAGAGCGAAATGAAAATTTTAACACCTCACCATTTCCATCACCTTTAATCTACATGGGCATTTTACAAACTACTCCGAAGTTTCTATATTTCTAACAACATACTACATCTTGTCAATCCTCAAGTTAAAATCTCATGGATCAAGGCACATGTAGGTTATGAGGGGAATGAAGCGGCTGATAAACTAGCCAAAACAGCTGCTAGCGCTAATGAAGGTCATAATACAATGAAGCTTCCAAAATGTCATCTGAAGAACATCCTCCAAACCGAGATGATGTTAAGATGGCAAAAGGAGTGGGAAAAAGGCGAAACAGGCCGATCCACATTCAATATAATACCGAAAGTTTCTCTCTACGTGACCAGCTGGAGCAGAGCGGATGTGCTTTTTTTCACTGGACATGGTCCATTCGCAACATACCTGCACAGATTCCATCTGGCCATTTCTCCTTGCTGTAGCTGTGGGGAAATAGGATCCCCGATTCACTATGCTACCGAATGCTTACTGACTCTCTCATGGCACATGAGAAAGCCAGAGGCACGTTTTGAGGAAGGGTTGCCTCGAACATCCATTCACGCAGCAAGATCCACTCCATAATAAACCATATCCATAAATACCAAGACCTCTTCAGGATTATACAATAGCTGAGACCAAATTGCCAATCATAATCAGCCGAAAATATAACTTCAAAAGTGTAACTTATTTTTGTTCCCCCCAAGTAATTTTTACCTCACCCAAAAACTGAATTAGTCGTGTAAGATTCGACACCAATGGGATTCTCTCTGGAGATACCTGGATGGTTTGTCGTCTCTATCTTTCTTTATTTTTATCTCTTTCTTCCCTTCTTTTCCCTTCCATTTTGCGCCCTTCTAACCGGTTAGATAACTTAATGTTATAGGCACCGGGGGTGCAAGATGGCGTTATGTTGTGTTGGTTAAATTTGAAACAAAATTTAACTAATTATATTTTTACATGATAACATGGATAAGATAACAAGGACAACAATTATAAATAGGTATATAATCTGTATTATATTATACAAATATATACTTGAGTTATAATAATCTTTTATTATTATATTATTTATATGTGTATATAGTATTTACTTTAAACATTATTATATTATCCTTTCTCTTATTATTGAGATATGTGGAGATATATATTGTGAAACATCAAAGCTTCCTTGTTTTATAAAATCTTCAAAAAGTTTCGGATTACAAAATAAGTGATACAAAAAAGTGTAATTTGCAATAAAAAATAAAAAACAGCATTAACATTAATTGATGAATCATGTCTTACAACATAATTAGTCACATCTAAAAATATGAATCGCTTAAATAAAGATTCTATGTGAGCATGAAATACTCTTTGATGCTTAAAGCTCTATATCTATATTAAACTAATCAAATATAATTGTTGAAATATGGGATTAATGATGAATATGAAATATGTTTAGCAATCAAATATAGTTGAATTATTCAAACATACAATAGAGTCAATCAATATTAAATAACAAATTAAGTTCTTTGTTAAAAGTCAGTAAAACTGTAAAATAGTCTTTCGTATGTTACTAAGTTAGGAAAATTTTATTTTAAGAATTATGTCGCTCGCTGTCGAAATAATTCTAAATCAAATTATTCCATACCTGTAATAAATATTATATTTCAACACTATATGATAACCGATAAATATTTAAGATGGATAATTTTGAAATATAGTTGATTTATTCGAATATGTTTATATCAAATAATCAAAAATTAAGTTAACTACTAGGAAGATAAAGTATTTTAAAATTTCAAGTTTAACTATGACAATCATTAAACTACGCGACCTCAAATTTAAAAATTTCCCTTTTAATTCCCTAAAATATGAATTAAGATTTTAACCCCTCAATCATAATGCTGGTTGGTCACATGGTCATCGAATTATTGCTTTTTAAATAAATTGAAAATACATTATTCAAAGACGGTAAAATCTGATTTAAAAAATTACATATTTACAGATACTTCAAGTATTCTATAATAAGAAAAAATAAAAGAGTTAAGAGTTTAAGCTTTGCCTTCAATGTAAAATAAACAAACAAAGAAAATAAAATTGAAACAATTACTAAAACATAAATTTCCGAGTTTATAAATTTCCTAAATTACGAATAAATTCTTAACCCCTTAATCGTCAAGTCCGTGTGTCATCGAATTATTGCTTCTCAAATGAGTTAAAGTTACATTAGTCAGAGACAATAAAATCCAATAAAAAATTACATGTTTACAGATACTTTAAGAATTATATGGTATGGAAAATAAAACAGTTAAGAGGTCAAATTTTGACTTCAATAATCAATAAATAAATAAAACAATGAAACGACTATTAAACTATAAACTTCCCTATACATTTCCAAAAATACGAATAAATTCTTAACCCCTTAATCGTCACGTCCGTGTGTCATTGAATTATTGCTTCTCAAATAAGTTAAAGTTACATTAGTCAGAGACGGTACAATCTGATTAAAAAATACATAAAGTACTTCCAAGTAGTCTGTGGTATGAAAAAAATGTAAAGAATTAAGGGGTTAAATTTTGACTTCTACGAAATAT
>JAPMOQ010019287.1:784299-820457 GCA_026543055.1 Argiope trifasciata
TATATATATATATAAAGAAAGAAAGAAAGTAAAGATTACAGAAAGACAGGAATAATATGATACCTTTTATAATTCAAGCAGTTTTAATTAAGCTCATCAGTAATATTTCATGATATTATACTAAATTTATAATGTTCTAAAATGATCTAAATTCAGTACAAAACATTCCTGAACGCAGGCGATCTAACAGTTGCAAAGACCTTAGAAAAGAAGTTATTTTCTTTCAGACAAACGGACAGCAAGCACTAAATCGGTTAAATAAGATCGCCAAACGCAATCTATAAGAGACACACCAGCACGATATTGAATGGAAAGATATAAATTTCAGATGACACCTCGCAAAAAAACAGCGATATTATCCAACCGGCCACAGGCCGTTGTCGCCTCTAAGAATGGAACAGAAACCGCCGGCAGCAAACCGAATGAAAAACACCCGACGACAAATTGTCAACCGATCGCAGATACTGCTGCATAAGTAGATAAGACAGCGCCATTTCCTGGGCTTTGACTGAGAACTAAGGGTGTTTTAAAAGTGATTTCCCACCCCTCTATGTTTGTAGCTGCAAGGTGGGGGTTGTGCCTAGGGTTTTGTTGTGATTAATGGGATGAAATCTTGCGGAATATAAGATTTTCTTCTTTTTTTCCCCCCTAGGATCGTTGCCTTCGATTTTCGAAGTTAGTTGATAGCTTTTTTCTCTGTTTGTTTGCTTTATTTTTTTTTCCTTTGCGGAATGTGATGAAAGTTTTGAAGAATGACGTCAAGTGTTGATAGTATTACGTAGTCTTTCTACTGTAGGCGGTGTAGATTATGGTCTGTGGTGTGTTAAATTGCCGTAGTTTTCTTGCGTCAGATAGCAGTCCAGTGTGACAGATATCAAACGACGACCTCTGGCTCTGACAGAGATGGGGAACTAGACTGACTGATGGGTAGTCATCAAACTGTATCGATGATGGGGGAAAAATAGAATGACATGCTAAATCATGATATATAGTATGTGATTGTTTATTATACCGTTTTCTTTGAATGCAAATGCTGTTGGTGAATTAAATCTTTATAGAAGACCTTGTATCCAATCGATTTAAAGTATAATAAATTTTCCTTAAATTTTTTTAATACATTTCAACTTTTAAAATCTGCTTTAGTTTCTATAAGCGAAAGAGAGCAATTAAATAATGAATTTCTACATCTTTAGGCATAGGAATAAAAGATTGGAAACAAAGACTGAACCAAAATAATGTTTGCTTGCCATGGGTGTTTATTCATCCAATTTAAATTTTAAGTATATTAAGTACAAGAAATACTAATTTAACTTAATTATCAACAATAGAACATATCATATAATTTGAATTACTTAAGATTAAAAGACATTCGAAATTTCGAGTCATGCATTAAATTTCAGTTCCCAGTTTAACAAATTTCAAAAGGAAATCACTAATGTAATGATACAGAATTTAAAAACTCAAAAAACTGAGGGGGATTTTGAGTCATGCATAAAACTTTAATTTCCAATTCAGTGAATTTAATAAGAAAGTTACTAATATAATGATGTAATATTAAAAACTCAAAGAACTAATAAGAAAAAAAATCAAAATATTTTCTAAATATTGCATTTTACAAACATATTAAAATTTATTCGAAATGAAAAAATAAATTCCTCAATAGCGAAGTTCTATCCAATTTAACTTCCAAATTAATCTTCATTTTAACAAAGATTAATAGGATGATTATATTCTGTATAGCAGCTGATTCTTTTAGTGATTTTTAAACAATGATTACAAAAGATTCTCAGAGATTTATAACGATTATGCATATAGTGATAATAATAATGACTTTAATTGCCTTAAGCTGCTGAGCAAGCAATTCTTTAATTTCGGCTACAGCGAAAATAGGAAACCTCCTTCCTGATTAAAAGTTATTGAACTGATTATCCATTCAATCTAAGCTTCGTATTCTTACTGGCGAAACTGAACCACACTTCTCTCCAATGGTCATGGCTCGGACTTAATGAAATAATGTTGAAAACCGCATTCAAATTAACTCTTATTCAATCAAGTAATCAAAGGAATAATGAATATGTTTTAACGATTGCAATGTCTTTCCAAACTATATAAGAAACAAGAAAACTTATCATATAACTTTGGTTTTCCTCTCTCTCTCCCCCCCCAAAAAAAACCCAACCAAAATAATAAAATTAAAGTAAATTTGTATTTATTACATGAAATCATAGTACGATATTAAAAATAAATTACAAAACCAAAATAATGTATAAGAATCGAAATAATATTGAAAGAACACTAAAATAAATATATATGGAAATATTTATATTTTTATGTTAAAATATAACTATCGTAATAATTATATTTTTTATGAAAAAATATAATTCTCGTAATGAGGAAATTAATGTAATTATTGTAAAAAAATTATGAAAAAATATACGAAAAAACTATAATTATCATAAAAATGAAATCAATATAATTATTTTGAAAAAATTAATGAAAAAAAAGCTATTGTAATAATTATATTTGTTTTTACAGCAAATGCGTTTGCTATGCTGTTTTACACATTTAAGTGCAAAGAAGCATAAGAATGATCTAGGTAACTCAAATATAATCAGAACAGAATAAGAATACATTAATAGATTTTACTCTAAGTTCAATTTTTATTTTTATCAGACTATATTCCATCATATTGTTTTTACAACAAATGCGTTTTCTATGCATTCCCACACATTTAGGCGCAAAAAAAAAACAAACATAAACAACAACAAAAGAAACATAAATTCTGGGTAATACAATCATCATTGGAACAGATCGATTTTAATAAATTTGATTTCAGTTACAATTTTTATTCATATTAGAATATATTTTATTATAGTTTTTACAGTGAATTCATTTGCTATTTATTCTTACGCGTTTTGGTTTAAAAATATATAAAAATTATCTACCCAAGGCAAGCATCATCAGAACAATTTCATTTCAGTTTCAGGTTTTGTTTGTATCAGAATTTATACACGAAAGTGCCTACAATTTTATACATGGAGCTTATTCAAACTTAAATCAATAAACTTCTCAGTGTTTCGTCGGATGACCAAGAAAATTTCATATCAACCTTAGCAGATTAAGGTACAGCGATGTTGTTTTGACAAGTGCCATTCAAACTTGCGAACCAATGAGCATGTCGGCAATAGCGACCACCTGATATCAATCATAGAGGCCGCCAGATACGTGTTTACTGACTTGTTGGAGCGTGTTAACCACTTAAGTGAAAGAAATAAGTGATAATTGCTATATTGGATTATATGTAGGCTGGATTTGACATGTCCATCTTTCAAGTATTTGTGGATGAATGATACAGCAGAAACTTCGATTATAAAGATATTACCAATTTTTGCTTTGTTCCGCTGTTTGCTAATAATTTCGTAGAATGTTTCCCCAAATACCAAACTTTGTTTATATAAAATATTATATATTAAGATGAAGAAAAAAAATGATAAACTAATTTGAATTTATTTAATATTTGTAAAGAAATATTAAATACCTAACTTAGGAGTGAACTAAAATATTTTCGAGGTAAAAAAAAAATGCTAAATTCGACGTCTTAAAGCAATTATTTAAAAAGGAGTATTAAATTCCAGTCTAAGAAGGAACTAAAATATTCTGAGTTAAAAAAAATTCTAAATTTGGCAATTTAAAACAATTATGTGTAAAGAAGTCTTAAATATCAACTCAGAAATGAATTAAAAATTTTGAAATAAAAAAATGCTAAATTTGGCGTTTTAAAACAATTATCTGTAAAGAAATGTAAAAAATCGAAAAGATAAAAATACATTAAAAAGTTTTTGAGATAAAAAACATGTTAAAAATAAAATTTTGTTTTTATATCCACTTTTAGCATTTTAATGTTAAAAAAAAATTATTATCATAACAGCAATCCCAATAATTAAGCACAGAAATTAAAATAAATTAAGAATCATGTACGCATAATATATAATTTAAAAATTTTCTGTAAACAAAAAAAATACAAAAAAATCCAATTCAATAAATTTAGTATATCTGAAATTTAATTGACGAAAATTGTTTCTTTTTATTTGCCTTATGACCACTTAAATTTACAATGAAATGCTTAACATCTAAATTATTGCGAAGTTACATAAAAAATAAGAAGAAAAAAGAAACAGATAAGATGATTTTAAAAAATTCTAGCCTATTTGTAACCATCCACATCTTCTCATAGACTGAAATAATTATTTGCGAAAAAAAAGTAATAAAACCCAACAAATAAATTGTTCAAAAAGATTTTGAAATAAAAAGTTTTAAAATTAGAAATAAAAATAAGTTTGGAATAATTTCTATTTAGCTGATGATATTTCATGACAAATTGTAACCATTTATATTGAAATACGTAGCATCTAAATAGTTGCAAAGTTTTATTTTTTAAAAAAGTAAAGTAATTGGTGTAGATTAATTAAACTTTTTTCAGTCTAAAGAAAATTGCAAGGTATGTTCAGAAAATCAAAACTAATAAAATTAGAATATATGAAATAGCAACAAAAATCAGTTATACTGAAGAATAAATCGCAACTAAAATTTAAAATATATATATATATTACACATTTAAAAAGAGAAAGATACCAAAAAAGTCAGAATTACTTTTATCATCACTATTCTAGAATTTAAATTTTTAATTTACATAATAAAGTATTACTAAATAATTTTAACAGTGAAACTACAAGCAGCAAAATCATTAGCAAAAATTATATGAAAACAAACAAAAATTGAAACAAATTATAAAACAAATTTCAATGATTAAATATTTAAATATTTTCTTACAAACCTTATAGATTATTGATATATACTCATATTTGTTCAATATTACGATTCATCCAAAATAATTTCCGAAAAAAGTCAATATTAGATTCGACAGCATATCTAGGTCATTCTCAACCATTTTAAAATCTTTCCTGGAATCTGACATCAAAATGTTTAATAACGCGGGAGAAATTATTCGTTTCAGCGGTAGAAATAATTTACATATTTACATCCGAGTAGAAGGTAATTCCAGGAGAAATTAATCGATTCATCAGGAACTTCAATATGCAGACTAATTTGACGAATCTATTAATAACTCGGTAATATTTCGATCTTCATAATTTGAAACACAAATCCGATTTCGTGGGATTTAAATAGGTCTCTTTTATAATACCTATTTGATTATTCAGGTAATTTATTATCTATTTAGACATGCGAGTACAATAATAAAGAGGTAATGAATATTAAAATTCCTTTTAGAATAAACATACTTATTAAAATTTTCTGTATTATAGATGAATACTTGTTTAATAGTACTAAAGTTAAATCAGGATTAGTAAAGAATTAATTTTCATCAAATAAAGACAATTAATCCAAACAGTTCTAGCTTTGTTTATAAGAACAATTTTAAATATTAATTTGATGTAATTATAAAATTTATTTAATAAATTTTTCAAAAATTATTAAATCTAGATTTGATTTTCGATACCATTTTAGGCTAATATTGAATATGGTTAATATAATATATTGAATATTCTACTTGGAACTGCAATTATAAAATAGTTATGATCATTTTTGTACCAACAGATTTTTATAATTAATCTTATGCATCTAACCTCACCATAAGTGCTTATTTAATTTATTATGCTATCGCAAAAGGATTAAAAATTTAAAGTATTTTTAGATTAAAAATTTATTCTAAGAATTATCATCAAAATTGAAAAAAAAATCATTATTTAATTAAAAACAGCTATAACTTTCAATAAATCTATATTTTTTAGGTAATATTTTCCTAAACTTTTTTAAAAAACTTATTAATCAATACCTTTAGTTTTGAAAGCAGCTTTTTATAGCAGGAAGGTAAGTACAATTTTCATTATTATTAAAAAAATTTTTTTAAAAAGATCGAGCCATATCTGATATAAGATCCAAAGTATTTTATAAAACACTCTGCTCAGAAAAACATTTTAAAAAAAGTTACGATGCAATTCAAAATTAAATAAGCAAGGCAATCTGATGAGTATAAATTAACTTAGTAGGTAGGTACAAAAAATTAAAATATGATTTTTTTTCCTGCAGATTAATAAAACTTCATGACTTTCTTTTAAATATTATATTAAAAATTAAAACCAAAGAGAGTGGCCTTCACAAAACTTTCTAGCATATTCTCTAATAAAGTTGAATTTGAGCCTTGGAGTATTTTTCCAATCGATGAAAACTAAAATTTGATACAAAACTACAGTTTCCGTTACGAAGTCACATACCAAATTTGACATCTTTAAATCACTACGTTTTGGAGTAATCGCGTTTACATCTTTCTGAAATTATAGACTGTCTGTCGCTCAATCGCATTGACGGATTTGGCTCAAAAATGTGGCAGATGTCTGCAATATATATGTTAAATCTATATACCTTATTTTATTTATCTTGCTTATTTCATTTTGTAGTTATCATGCTCACTATAACTAAAAAATAACTCAACTGTAACCAAAAAGCTTCTAACTAACCAAAATATTTTATAACCATAAATTATATAATTGATAAGCCAAACAGATAGACTTCTACTGACTATATTTTATTCAAAATTTTATAGAAAATTATAAGTTTGAAGTAAAATATACCAAATTTCATCCATCTATTTCAAAACATTTTTGAATTTCAAGTTTGTCACAGATGGCTATTTTCCAAAACTGTATTTTTCGAATTCAGGGCAGTCAAAAACACGGAGATTAGTTTGTACTTTTTGATTATTACCATATTTTCTCTGCATTTTGATATTAAAAAATACTACTAAAATCGATAATATTTGATCGATAATCATTATTGCACCAAATCCATCAGTCTTTTCTCATTCAACCATCTGAAAATTATCATTTAACAAACAACCAATAACCTAAACACAAACGATTAATCCTAAGGGATTCAGATTCAATCTAAACAAACACGATGCAGGGAAACCAGCTGTTATATTTAGTCACGAAAACCACAAAGGACACAAAATGCATTCATAAAACCTCAATAAACTCTGATGGGAATGGGAATTGTTTAGTCTAAAACGAAGTCAATTTACAAACAGCGCTAAGCAGATACAGATGCCGGGTGACGACAAGGGTAATGAACCATTTTTTTGCAACGTCAGAATACCCGACCATATGTCTTCCCCTGATGTATAATTAGCTTTTTCTGTAGTCGAAAAAAGGGTGGATTGGTTGTCTCAAACAGAATGAGCACAAATCAACGATTACAATAAGAAATGATTCCGTTTCAGCAAAAGTTTGATAATAGTTTTTTTAGAGCAAATGGAATTAAATAATTTGCAGCAAACAGGAATTGAAACAGAAAATGTTGGATTGCTTTTTTTTCTTATTTTATTTAAATGAAATTTAGAAAAAGAAAGTATCGTTCTTGTCAAAGAATTTAAACTAGAAATTTTGAAGAATCTCCGAATTTTAGACCTCCATGAGTGCGAAAAACACATTTTTGGAAAATATCCGTCTGTCTCTCTGTCTCTGACAACGATAACTCAAAAACGTTTTCAGTTGGACGGTTGAAAATTGATATACGATCTCAAAACCAAATTTTGAGTGAAATCTATTTAGAGGAATTTCATATGTCCACCAGTTCGAATTTAAGTTAACACAATCAATTCAAAATGAAGTGAAATGGATAAACAAATTGATAGATACACACATTTAATATTCATAGAGTAGATACTTGTCAAATTTTGAACTAAATCCAACAACGGGGCATCAGTATGTCAGTCGTAATATATAACCTGAAGCTTAGGGCTTCCATTATCACTTTGCTTTGACCTAAATTAGCTACTATTATGTTTATTATGTTTAAAAGTAGTTAAAGCTTTATCATTTTGCTGTCAATATAACCGTTAATTATATTTTCTCTTAATCTTTTATATATTGAAAACTTATATTGTTCACCGATATTGAATGTATAAGCATAAAAGACTCTATAACTCAAATAGCTTTAAGTCTCCTTATCATGTCTACATCCGTCACTGAAAAAATTGCTCTATTGAACGGCAGAGGGAGCTCTTACTCGGATGTGCTTGATTAGCTATTGGCTCGATGTGTGTAGATACACTCTGACAAAACTAGGGTGCTGCCATTCCCCCTAAACTTAACAGTGGTAGTGTTTCAGTAAGGAAGGGAGGGGGGGGGAGATGAAGTCAATAATTCCACGGTTCCATTATAGATTTTAATGTCATTATTAAAGACTTTTTTTCTAAGATAAACTAAGAAATCAATGGCTAATGAACGACTAATAATTCATTACTAGTTGCTGATTCAATGAATGTTTATATGCATCTTAGGATGAAATACATATTCATAGACCTAATCGTTCTTTCATCACAAATTTTTAAAAATTAAGCAAACTTTTAATAAAAATATAATAAAAAAACTTAAAACAGACTTTTTATTACATATTTTAAAATTAAAAATTTTTCAAAAATTTTTTAATATGTTGCAAAAACATTTGAAAGTAAAATATGAGAAATAATTTAAATCCATACATTAGTATAACAGTTTAAACTGTGAATTTTAAATAAAAACTTTTTTTATTTAAAATATTTTGTTAGTGATTAATTTAATAGATAAAATACAATTAATTTTTCTTTTAATATTGACTTAATCAAAAAAAAAATGCATGCTGTCTGAAGCTTTTAAAAATTTTTGAAATGACCATCTTACAAAAAATTCCGTTCCACAAATTTATAACCAAACAGATTAATAGCTATACTTTACAAGAAATTAATAACAAATAAAAACTCAAGCATTTTAGATTTTATAAAGTATCACTAATTTTATGCAAAAAATATTGATAAAACAAGTATATTCAGAGGTAATTAACTTTTAATTATCACTGAATATATTTCTTTTATTCGCAACAAAAATAAAACGCCTGATGAAGTAAAAGAGACAATATTAGATTAATGTAATCAGATATATGCAAATATCATACGTATAAGTCTGTGAACATTTGGAACGAAGCTATCTTTACATTCAAATAGGTATATCGAAAATTAATGGCATGGCCCTTAAAATTGTTTGAACGTCCACTGATGTTAATAAATAGCCATTTATTTATAAACAAGAGACCAGAAATACCATTTATGAAAAGACAACATTGCGTAATTGCATGATATTAGAGTTGAAAATAAAAGCAATTCATAATTTTAGAAATTTGTTTAAAAATAAATTTTGATCATAATTTTTAATTCCAAAATTTTTTACAAATTTATTCTCAACAATTATTTATCTGTCATAACTCAGCATACAAAACTTTAAAATAAAACCTAATAAAATAAACTCCAAATAAAATGAAATTCGCCGTTTCTAAGTTTTATATTCCTTTATAATACAGAGTTATCACAGTTTTAAAATACCAGCAAATATTCGGGATTTAATACATGGTGAATAGAATTATAGTAATAAGTAAGCTGTTCGAAAACAAAAATGATGTAACTTATGAAAAAATTGAATATATATATGATTTGCAGAACTTGTTTTTTAATTTTTTGCAAAAATTAGAAGCTTTTAAATAAAAACTTATCGAATTACGACATGAAAAAATTGCAATAATGTTTGCACATTAGTACAAGAAATGCAAAATACAATAATAAAAAATCAATTAAAAATTGATTTTCAATTCATATTGATGAAAAATATAACAAATTACCCTATAATGATATCATCTCCGAACAATTTTTCTCTAACAGAAATATATTTTGAAATTTAATTTGAAACATAATTTGTAACAATGTTTTTATTAACTATGATGTAATTCAAAAAAGTTTTCCATATTCCGTTAAATCACTTAATCGTATGTTTTTACCTGTTTAAAAATTAGGATAAAACTTGCTTTTTTTGCGTACTAGCACCGTGGCAAGATTTTTATTTCTGCTTTAATAATCTTACTATATGTAACATTAACTTTGCAGTAAATTATAATAGTTTAATTTATAATAAGTAATTATGAAATAAAGTGATTATAAATTTAAGTCAAAGTAAAGTAATAATTAATCCTGTTATTAATTTTAAAAGGTTATTTTGTTTATATTTTTCAGCCTTTTCAAATAACAAGATGAATTTTAAAAGTTATTCTACATTAACAGTTTAATTGCCTGGAAAGACTATGTTCCAGACAAATAAGTAATTGGCAAAGGCGACAAATTATATGATAAATCTCATAAATATTTATAATTTTAGTTACATTGCTGAAATAATCAACGAATAAAACTCGATAAAAAAACCCACAGAACGGCATTTCTATAAATAAACCAATTATAAAATAATTTACCTACTAATATAATAAATTTACATAAACAAATTTATTTTATTAAAGAATGCTTTAGCATAGTATAATATATATTCAAAATATTTTTTGATTTCAGAAAAAATATAGGCATTTTAATTTTTTCGTAACTAAGGAATTAATCCTCATGATAATATATTTTTCAGCAAAACACATGTTTCCAATTTTAAATAATTCAGAATATTTGTTTTAAAAAAATTAATAAATTCATGCCTTTTTTTTGCAGAAAAATTGAAAAATTGTAACAACAATGCTCAATTTTGGCAATTATACTTATAATTTTTCGGTAACTGTAATTATAACATGAGGCAATTATAACTTTTCGAAATTTAAATGAAAGTAATTTTGAGTTTGGGGGAGAATGAAAATTGAGATAAACCGAAAATATTTAAAATATTAAAACTATATATTTTGAAACAAACAAAAAACTTAACCAACAAATTTTTCAAGAAACCGACAGCATATTTATATATTTTTAAAAATACAAATCAATTACTTAAGCAGACTTTAAAAAACAGCATTAATTCAACATATAATAAATAATATATAGAAAATATATAATTTCTTGTAAATAAATTCTTAAATCTAATTATATTATCTCAAATATTTTTTTCTCCAATACGAAAAGACACAAACTTATTTTAAAATTTGAATTAAGAATACTTATTAAATAAAAAGAGAAATGAAGCATTCATCACATGAAAGAGAAATTCGAAACTCGATCTTAAGTTATATTTTATAAGAATTAGAGTTTTTAAGAACCAGTTTTGAGGAAAGAATTTAAGCATTAAGTTTCTTAAAAATCATTAAATAATCAGAATTACTCTCTCAAGATGATTATAATTTCGATGCAGAATCAATATTTTTCAAACATAAATAAAAAATTACAACAAAAACCTCTTTTATTGTACTATGCCTAAAAAACAATACCAGGAACAAAAATTAAAACCCATATAAATGATAATATAATAGAAAATTACTAAATACTTCAAAATAAACAGAAATTTTCTGCACATTTTAAAATTCGCAAAACAAGTTTCCATTTTAAAAATCGAAAACATCTTACAAGAATGAACCACTATCATTATTCACACCCGATTGATTTTTCTTTTCAGCACATTTAAAACAACACAAAACTTCAAACAACCTAAAACAAACATTAACACTAACTAACTTCTCGAAATGGCTGCAAGCAACAGGTTACAAAAGACACGGAAACGAAACAAACCCCAATTCCGCAAGGAATCGCAACTCACCTTTGTTCGGATCCTCACCACGTGTTCGAAAGCGCGCGCTCTCTCTCCAAAGTAGAGAGGACATTGTTATGTTCCCAGTGGCGATTGCTCTAGACCATCCTCAACAGAGAGATCTTGCCCTGCTAGGAGGCATGTGTGTGTCACCTATTCCTTAAAGCTCCGAAGCGCCACTTGGGGAGGGGGGGGATATAGGATTCCGTTGAATCACTGGTGGAGGGGGGGAGGATGAGTTGATGCTGAGCAAAATCAACACCAAAAGAAGCAGCAGCAGATTTTTCACCATCACTCTCCGTTGCGTATGGATGCCGGGGCGCGTGCACGTATGGATGTATGCGCGCCTTGATTCTTCTTCTCTTCTGGCCAAACAATCTCGACCCTCCCCCCACGGTGCCCTCCGTTTACATTTTCTCCACCAGACGATTTGGGAGTCTGTCCGGCTTCGTCATCACTAACACTCTCTCCTTTCCACTCCCATCCTCTCCATCCCCCCTCTCCATCCAACATCATCCCAATCCAACGTGGAAAAGAGAGTAGTGCAACCCCCCGTTTAGAAAAGCCCACCCCTTTTGTTTACCTTCATCCCCGGCAGTAGTAACAAACGTCCGCAGCGTAACCATGGCAACTAATGGAGTACCCAATCAAGTTTGTATTTATTCTTACATAATACACAATCACGGGAGTCCCTCCTTTCCCACTCTTCAACCACCTCACTATTCCCCCCCATTCCAGCTTCGTCCATCGCCAATACACATGCCCCACCCCCCCTGTTATGGATTATGCAAGCAAAGAAAGGCGGAGTGCGGGTATAAAGGTGGGGGTGGGGTGTGGAGAAAGGATATATATATATAGAAGAATGTATGTATATATAGATATATATATAAATAAAAAGAAGAGACTCTCTCTGCACTGTTCCTACGGATAGGCCCAATATTTACCGAAGCCTCCACCGTCCCGAAACAAACAGAAAAGAGAGTCCCCTCTCGGGTTGCATGTCCTTGGGACCCCCGGCACCCCAGCCAGGAGCCCCCCTTCTCAATATGGCTTCCCAGAAGAACACTCCCCCGCCCCCCATCTTTCCGCTACTCGTAATTCAGTCCCAAAAGCCATGGCAAACAAAGGCCCCCTCGTGATGCCATTGCACGTGAAAGGTTAGATGCTGCTAGCTTGCTGGTTGTTTTAGAGCCCTTCTTCCTCGTTTTTTTTTCCAGTCGTGCCTACCCCTCTCCCTACAGTGCGAGTTTATACCGAGGTGCCAAAAGTGTCACATACATACTATGGTTGTCATGGAAACGGGTTGCAGCGCATCTAATTCTTTATTGTCGGATCAGCCGTTTTTTATTTATGTTTTGAGAAGTCCCCCCATCTGAATTTTTTTTGTTATCGCGGGATATAACTTGTTTTATAAATATAGCATATGAAAAGAATGGTGATGAAATTTTTGATTCCACGCTTCTTTCTGGGGCAATCCGGGGTAAATAAAGAAACAGTAACACAGCACAAAATAAAATGCTGTAGCTTACTTGTATTTTTTTATACTTTGAATTTATCAATTCTTTCCTTTCTCTTTCGTTATATTATATATATATATATATATAATACCAAGACAAGTAATTAGTTCATTGAATAGACGCGCGAGTATTATAATACGAAAAAAAGACATTAAGAATTTTAAAGTTTTCCAGATATATAATAAATGGAAGTTTCCTTTATATCAAGCATTGATTAATAAGAAATTTTTGAGCGTGAAATTAAAGTAAAAACTTTCATTTACAAAAAATAAATTAAAAGTATACAAGAAATTGCTGAATTATATTAAATGCATAATTGAAAAAAGTCGTTTAATGCTTCAATAAGAGAAATTGCCTAATATCTCAAAATTAATCTTAAAAATGTTATTATTATAACTTTCAACAGAAGCAGGAACAAACACTGAAAATAGTTAACATATTTATAAAGAATAAAAAATAACAAAATCCCAACATGAAATAGATAATTTTGTTTTAAAACGAAAATGGCACTGTTTCAAATTTTAACGCAAGATTTGAACGATCTCCATTCGGACAATAAAGAGTTGAAAAACTATTAAAAATATATTTGACAACTTATAGTCTAGGGTTAGTAAAAGCGGAGTATTACATGATATAGCAATATGTTAAAGCACAATTTAAATTAAAAATAAAAGTTTTTTTCTTAAATTATTAAATTTTTATAGAATCATAAAGTACACATAATAGGATTAAGTACGTAATAACACATAGGATAAATGGTCTCCAGGGCTTTGTATGGCAAATATGCAATTTTTTGTTGAAATTTTCCATGAGCATTTTGTATGAATCTGGATGAATTTCGTTGATGCATCATTGAATTTCCTTTTTCAGTGTACACATACTTCAGGGCTTGTTGGCATAAACAATGACTCAAATAATCCCATAAAAAGAAATCCAATGGTTTTAAACTCTAGGGTTGCAATTCACAAAGTTTCGAACTGTAAATACCGGACTATCATTACTTTTAAAATATTGTTCAAAAATGGAAGCACGTTGTTCTATCGTGTAACGCTCTATTTTTTACTAACCATAAACTTTTAGCCGCCAAACGGTTTTTTAATAGGATTGCTAATACTTAACTACACGAAGGGTATTAAATTGAAATCTTGTGTTAATTTTGGGACATTCTTTATTTGTAACTAACGCATTTGATATAAATAACTGACCCGAAAAAAACTGAAGAACATCAAAAGTAGTAAATTCCAAAAAGCAATAAAATAATAATTTACGATAAAAATTTCTAAAAAGAATGCTAATTTCCACTAATATAGATTTAAAGATGCATTTAGTTTCATCTTCAGGAAAACAGAATATCCCCAAAACCGGAATAATCCCCCCACAAAAAATCATCTTGGTAAGCTGGAAATCAAAGATACATTCTTGTATATCTATTATATGACGTTGATGTTAGAAAATCAAAATTAGGGTTTGAAACCTAACTTTTAAGATATTGCAGTTATCGAAAACTTTAAATACAAACGTTCTTCATCTTAATGAGGTGCTTTGGTTAACTGGATTTTTCTTGCTTTCAATATTAAGAAAGTTATAGCTAAATATGAATTTTAAAACTCCACACATTTACAACCACTTAGAGCTAGATGGCTCTCTTATGAACACTTCCAGATTTTTACTTTTCGAAGAAGATATTTCAAGCCAATTTAAATTCAAATAAAATTACTTTAGTTACCCTATTAACAAGATAACATTGTCATATTATATATATATATATATATATATATATATATATATATATATATATATGAACGAAAGGTTGTTTTAAGTTCTAGAGACCATGATTGGTTAAGAACTGAAGAAGTTTCTCCAAAGTTTTGTCAAAAGAAAAATGCAATAGGTAGTCTTTTTACAGTAATCTTTCTAAAATTGTTCATAAAGTTGCAAAAGAAATCAGTTAATAATTCTACATTTTCCAGTTGAACTAAAAAAAAATATGTTCAAAAACCAGACGCATAATGAGATTTCCGACCATCATTTACACTGGTTACACATTTACAAAATGCCGAATTCTAGAGCATGGAGCAGTACGCCAAACACATTCTATTCTAAAAGAGTAACCCTATATCTCCAAATTAACTGAATTCTGTAAAAGGAATCCCGTTCCTCCAAACGAGAAATTTCAACAACCCTCCCCTCCCCCTATCCCAGCATTCTGCAGCCCGAGAAAATTATGAGACGATAGACAAACGCAGACTTTTCGTCGAAAAGTTTTACAAAAGGAGTCCGGAAGAAAACCAAAGACAATCTCGGAGAGTCACCTTAATTCAGAGCGAAACTCCATCTCGGAACAAATCTTAAAGCCTAGAAACGTCCACAAACATATATTTACCATGTCCACTGTGGCATAAAGCCGTCGCGACGGTTTGTTGCTGTTCGCTGTAATTTAGGACCCCTTAATGTTTCCGGTTTTCCGCTGTGGTGGCAAACTTGTAAACTCGGCAGCTTTTGCAAGAGATATTCTTTTGAGAGCGTGCGCCCGTTTGTTTTACTGTACCATCCTTCATTCCGTCGCAAATCTTCAATCTTGCAGACAAAGTGACGTAAGTAGACTATTGATGAAAATTCCCAAAACCAAAGAACTGCCTCGTTTGAATGTGGGGTCGTCCATGGTTCTGTTTCCCCTCGAGAAGGTGGCTAGATTACTGGATTTATTTACCTTTCGCACTTTGTTGGTAGAGACATTTCCTAATTTAAATCTTCATCGCTTCTCTACCCCTTTTCCTTTGCCTTCTTTTAGGTGTCGAAATGGGAAATCAAAAGACTAATTAACTCGTTCGAGTTGCAGAATAATTTATTAAGGCGTTGTGGCAACAATATTTGATAAACTTATCGGCTGCTGACGCTGTTAAAAGATTGGATAAGGCATTCAATTATGAAAGAGATCAAATACAACCGGGAAGGTGATTGAACAACAGCGTGAAATCACCAATTTTTGATTTGAAATATGCATTTCACCATAAAATGGCCGTGATTGCCTTATACAAGGATGGTGGAATTAAGCTTTGAAAACAAGTAAAAAAGATTATTTGATTTACCTAAAATTTCAACAGTTTCAAAAATCGATTAATTTTACAATTTAATACATTTAAAATGAAGGAATCATGCAAACATATATTTAATTAATAAATATCTAATAACACTTTCAACGCTATCGACGAGATTTCAAATATTTCTAATTACAGGTTTCAGCAAGCTAGAATTTGTCTCTTATGCCAGTTTAGATAGGTTGAACTTTCTAATACACACCTAAATAATCTCTTTTTTCCTTTATTTTTTGCATAAGAAATACCAACAGCCGAAAGAATTGATATTTCTATTTTCATGGAGTCTTTTTTTAACTAAGTTATCCTTAACGATGAATGTGTTAAACGCATGGCAAGCCAAGGCTTCACTGAATATTTCTACTAAGAATGAATCACATTCGTTATCCTAATTTCAGTGATTTTTTCAGATTCAATATATTAGAGTATATTTATAGAATTAGGCTATCAAAAGTAAATAAATTCAGCCCATTAAAACAAATAAAAAATTAATGGAATTACAAAATCAACATTAAATCTAATATTTCAAAAACACATTCTCAACTTCTAGGCCTGATAGCCTGAAGAGCAGATCGAATAAAAATACAGATAGATGATTCGGAATCCTTTACATGTAAGCTGCCAAGCACAAACAAACTATAATAAATGGCTTTTTATAAAAAATGCCGTTCTTATCCATATTTCTTGATCTTTTTGAATTCGGTAATTTATGCTTATTTTGCAATGTCGGCAAGATTAAAAAAATTTACAATAGCAAAACGAAATTTAAAAATAGAAATATTGTACATATTTCATGATAAATCTTAGAATGTGTCATACATTTCCAGGAAATATAGAATCACACACACCTAATAACAAAATAAATATATTCATTTTCATAAGAATAAATTCTTTCATTTATCAGTATGAATAAATTATTTTTATTAACAACATGAATAAATTTATTCATTTCACAATATGAATAAATTTATTAATTTTAAAACATTTAACAAATTTATTTCATTCAATAGTAACGCAAAATAGATTTGATTCTTCCTCAAAAATTTAAATTAATTTTATTTGTTATTTATAAATAAATGAATATACTAATATAAAACGACAACCTTCAAAAAAAGAATGAAATCTGATATTTGTAGCAAAATTATTATCACTGATTGTAAAAGCACCCCACCCCCTTCTCTTTCAATGTTTGGACAAAGAACATTATTCCTCACTTTATTACGGCCAGACAATAGAGTGGATAGTATTGTTGGATAGTATCTATCAGCAACTTATTTTCTTCAAACATGTTTTGACCTGTATTTTATAAAGTAAATATCATAAAGTCTTATTAAAATTAAAATTTTAATAAAAAAGGGAATTTTAATCTATAAGACGGTCAATGAATTTTCAAATATCTTGCAAGAAACGAATTACAATAGCAAATAAAGAAAGAAAATTAACTGCCTTATGCATTTTTCAAAAGTCTACTAAGTTAGCTATTCGGCATAATGACTCAAGTAACAGGTAAAACAGCTTTACAGAATTATATTTGGAATACTGAAGGAAAAGCAAACTGTCACACACATGTAAAAGTATATAAAAACTGATTCATTTTATTGAATTCAATCTTGACAATAAAATCCTGATTAATTTCTGAGAATGCAGAAATTCTACATGAGACATAAATGTACACTCTATAAGGAAATGGTTTTAAGTATAACAACTACACAATATTTTCCGAAAACTCTAAAAGAATATATTTATAACGCAATTTCGCATTTGACAATTTACTTTGTAAATGGAAATATCAAAATTCTTCAGTATCTTTATTTGCAATGTTCTAATAAATATTTCGCGACAATTTACGAAATTCCATTACAGAATGAAATATGAGGACGATGTTAAAATAGTGTTTTATTTGCAGCGAAATAAAAAGGGGGGGGGGAATAGAATTTACTTTTATTTGTTTCGTTCTTAAATTCAATCGTTCAAAATGAAATTTGAAATACAGCAAGACGAAGGAGTGAATTATATTATTTTTAAAGGAAATATTTTATGATGATAATAGTTTAAGATTTGCAATACATTTGGGGAATAACTGAATTAAAATTCTAAGATAAAAAAGAGAAAAAAAAAAAAGAAAATTTTTTACAAATAATATTGAACAAAAGTAACTCAAGTTATCAAAATTTCCATATAATAATTTTATAAAATATCAAAAATTTAATTTTTTTTACTATTTTCGTATTTAAAATTTATTCATGGTTACTTAAATTTATTAAAAATATTTATATATTATATTATTGGTATTTAAAATCTATATTTTTATGTTTCCAAGACTTTCGCTTTTCACAGACCCTTGATTAAAAAATAAGAATATATTTTTTTAAATTTTAATATTATAAATTTATTCATGCGAACTGGAAATGAGGTTCATTAAATAATTGAAAAATTGAAAAAATATTTATATTTAGCATGGCAAAGAATAAGAATTGCAGCATTCGATGGTGAGAAAAATGAAAAAGTTGGGAATAAAACTAAATTATCTAAATTTTAGCACAATTAGATTTGTATCGTATGTGTATAAAAAATACAATTTTATCCCAATATTCGTTGCATCACGAATTAGCTACATTTCGCATAAGGTTTTATGCCAATACGTACTGTATCACGAACTTGCTATATTTCGTACAAAGTTTTATCAGAGTACTTACTCACTGTATCACGAACTATCTAAAAGTCGCATAAGGTGTTATCCCAATTTTATTGTACAATTAATTAGCTATGCTTAAAATAAGATTTTGTGGTAATTTCTTGTACCGTTGCTTAGTTTCCATAAAAGAAAGTTATATCGAATTCCTCTGAATACAAATTATTAGAAATCGATTGAAGGAGTTTTTTTTTTAAAAAAAAACAATATATTTGAGTTTATTTTATTTTTTAGTATATATGAAAAATTTTCTGTTTTTACATTAAAATAAGGGACATTTTATGTGTTGTTATCCAAATTCCTTATTTCATAAATATCTGCTTGAAAGTATTTTATTTTTTTCTCGCTCTTTCTACTAAACAACTTTTGTTTTTGATTTAATGTACACATTGAATTTTAAAAAAATCTTATATTTTTCATCTGAATTATAAAATAATCTCGGTCATCAGAGAATTCTTCCAAGTATTATCCCGTTTTTATATTTTGTAAAAAAGCGTTTCATGGTAATTCTACCCCCACCCCCCTTTCTTTCGACAGATCTTGAAACTGTCAAAACTTGATCTTAACTGTTAATTGTAAAGACTGATCTTTAACTGTTTTATTTAAAGTTTCAAGAAGAAATGGCTTAAGACATTATGAAAAACCATTACATTTTTTCATTCTTAATTAAACTGATTTGAATTATAATACATGCCGATTTTTATGCTTATTAGAAATCTTTCTATAAATGTTTCATAAAAAAAGAGAAAAAAGATATCAAAGCAATAATTCTAATGTTTTTCTTCACATGTAAAAATCAAGCACATAAATATAAATTTTCTAATATCTGAAAAAATTATAAATTTGTCCAATCTATATTTGTCCTTTCATCATAAAATGATTTAAAAAAATTCACTGTAAATGTAAAAAAAACATACTAAAATTCACAAAAACAATTCTAAGAGATGTAAATAAATTTTAAAAAATTGTTATCCAAAGCAGTTCATTGGGATATTTTTTAACGAATGAAATTAATTTCCATGCATTTAGAGCGTATCAAAAATATCCTTCAAATTTTATTGCAGTGCATTAGAGTATTTAAAAACAAATAAATTAGATTTGATTAAATTTAGATCAAGATCAAATAGCGTTCATATCTTATGCGTGAAAGAGTATTCAAATATTTAAAAATAGATTATATCAGAGCAAATAAATTTTAAGCAACTTAAAATATTTTTCAAATTTTATCGGTGCAAATATCTCAGAATATTAAAAAAAGCATTAAATAGACAGGAATAAATTTAAAATGAACTAAAATATCTTTCAAATTTTATTCAAGGCTTAGGAATATTTTAAAATATAGGATCAAATTGGCAGGAATAAATTTAAAGCAAATTAAAATATCTTTAAACTTTTATTTAAAGAAGCGCATTAAAGTATTTAAAAACGAATCAGTTTGGCATGATTAAATTTAAATCAAGGTCAAATATCGTTCAAATCTTATGCATGAAAGTTTATTCAAATATTTAAAAATAGATCGTAACGGCATCAATAAATTTTAAACAAAAAATGTTCTTCAAATTTTTATCTGCGGAAGTATCATTGGAAAAAAGATTATATTGATAGGAAAAGATTTAAAATAAATTTTTAAAAATTTCATATTTTTTTAAGGTAATGTCTTAGGAATGTTTTAAAAGGTAAGATCAAATTGGGAGAAACAAATTTAAAGCAAATTTAAATTTTACAATATTTTAAATTACTTTAAATTTATTCTTCTATTTTATTTTAAAAAGAACATAAAAATATTTATAAGCGTATAAAATTTGTTAAAATAAATTTAGAGAAAATTAAAACATATTTATCATTTTAAAAATTAAAAAAATGATTAAATCTATAGGAATAAATTAAAATTAAACTGAAATATCTCTTAAATTTCATAACGCCAAGACTATTAGACTTTATATTAACAGAGTTTATCGGACTTTATTTATTATGATTTTATTGAAGGTAATGTCTAAGAACATCTAAAAATATAATCTCAAAATCAAAGGAATAAATTTATAGCAAATAAAAATTGTACAATATTTTTATTTACTTTAAATTTATTCTTTTACTTTATTTAAAAAAATGTACTAGAGTATTTAAAAAATGTAAAAAAATCCATAAAATAAATTTTGCGAAAATTAAAACACATTTTCTTAAAAATGGATTATAAAATGATTAAATCAATAGGAATAAATTAAAATATATTTAAAATACTATCACGACAAGCTACATTTTATTTGTCAGAAATGTATTTCAAAGCACTGGACACCGCTTTATTTGCGAATCCAGCAGACTTGCACCAGTCTAGCTCTAAAAGCAAGAGAAAGAGGACATTTTAAAAGTTTAGCTAGAGAGTAAATACGAGCTTTCCTGCAACTGTAACTGGTAATTAAGTGAGGAAATGTCCCGCCGACCTAAAAATTCGCCCATCTCAGTTCCGAACGTCTTCAATGAAAACTCCGTCAACACCGGAAATACGCGGCTGGGATGTTTGGCGAATCAACGCTCTTCTAAAATGTTCTGTTTGACCGCTACATTGTTGGCATGTCGTGATATTTGCATGTCCCTCTATTTGAATTTCCATTCGGACTTGATGCTGTTTGTTGGAGTCCGGATTGGAGTCTAAACAATGATCCATTTACATCAGATTAAATCGCTGAGTTGTGTCTTTTAGTGGATATATTTAGAATGGGGCATTTATTAGCACATTAGGAAAATCAATTGGAGTTATCCTGTAAGCAGGCAGGTAATTTAGATGCCTAGACTTTTTTTCTTGCTTTTTTATATAAGAATTTCCTTTCGGACTTAATGCTGTTTGTTGGGAGCCTGGATTGAAGTCTTTACATCAGATTAAATCGCTTTGTGTCTTTTAATGGATATATTTAGAATGAGGCATTTACACACAGCACATTAGGAAAATCAGTTGGAATTATCCTGTAGGCAGGCAGATAATTTAAGTGCCTAGATTTTTTTCTTGCTTTCTTATGTGCGAAGTTCATAAAATTAAAGGAAAATATTTTTAAATTCATCCTTTTTAAATATATATTTTAAAAGTTTTGGAGATATGTTTGAGTTATTGATGTTAGTAACTGGAAAAAAATCTATTCAATCAATTTATTTTATGGTTATAATTTACTGATTTCAACAATTAGTCAACTTTTAATTTATTTACTAATTGCTGTTATGATTAAACAAAGAAAAAATGATTAATTTGTTAAGAAAAAATATTGCCTAGCATAATAAACAGGTATTTTTTCTTATGCTAACAGAAAGATAATTATTTTTTCTTTGTTGAAAAAAAGTGAGGATGTAACTATAACTAACTATTAGGCATGACACAGGATTGAAATAAAAAGCTGAACATCATAAATGTATGAATTGTTGCAACACAAACACTGAAAAAGGAAAAAAACAAAAACAGTTCAGAGTCAAAGAATTTTATAAGAATTGTTGATATCGAGCAAAAACAAAGGCCTTATTTTGAACTTATATTTAAATGAAAATTACAAAAGATAGTTTGCAACATCCATGTTTCAGACAGGACAACAGGTGATAGAGCCCGATAATTACAATACCTCAGACAGTATGTGAATTACCAAGTATTAAACAATCTACATCGTATGTTTTCACTTAAACACTAAAACTCTACAGGCTCATTATAAAATATCTGTAGATAGGGTAGACATAAAACTTTTCCCCGATTGCAAAAAAGTGTTACAAAAGAGCCTTGAATATTATACAGTAAACTTTCTACTGTGGAATAATTGTGTTCATATTCTTTTTTAATTTAATAGATAAAACAATTAATACTGAATGAGAGATTTAACACCTGATTGTAATCTAAATGGCATCAAGAAAGGAAAAAGTCCTAAGTTTTTTGGGTTCCTGAATTCAAACTGGCCGTAGTTATTCGAAGTCAATTTTAGAATTACATAAAGCGAAGAATATTTTGCAACATTAGTTGAAGACATAGATGCATTTAGGAAGTTAGAATCACAGATTCTGTGTTCAGTGTGACAGCCGAATTGATGGGCAATATTTGGCGAGAATTGGAATACCTCTTTGACATTTTTCAGCTATCACTGATATTGAAACTGATTTCTGATTGTCAATGTTATGCAAGGCACCCACGGATTAATAAAAGATCCACAATTTTATTGGATCCACAATTGGGGGGGGGGAATATGACCTTTATTACAGAATATGAGGGAAGCTTTAAGGGGAGACCATTTAAGCTGTTTTTAAAGATGCAATAAACTACACTGAAAAATACTGGACTTATTTTGTTTCTCAAGATAAAAAAATTCAATATAATAAAGCAATGCATATGGTTGTATTTAGTATTCACAGAAAATACCCAGCTTAATGACGATTTAATTATTTTTAATTAAATATCTATCTGCATGCGCATGAAAAATACATAATATATAAAGCAAGCAATATTGACATTATTTTCTCCTTTTTAAGATAAATATTAAATTTTGAAATTTAATTATTGTTTAAATATTTTAATACTATCTTACATTTGAATAAAAAAATATAAAATTAGCAATAATCAAAATCAAAATTAAAATTTCCATTGTATGCCTTTCCTTTATAAGCCGTTTTTCACCATTTCCTTAAAAGATTTTACTGTATATTTAGATATATTTCAAAGTTTATAGACCATTTTTATCTTTTTAAAACTTTTTTTATGTTCTCCTAATGATAATTATTTAAAAAAGCTTTTCTTTGCTAAAATTCTTTGAACTCCAAAGTTTCAATATGCAAAATACATTCGTTTGTCTTGTAAGAATATAAGCACACAGATTAAGCAAACGAATCGGAAAAACTTTGGTTCCAAGAATATCATTCAAATACAAAAATAAATAGTCCCTAAGTTGACAGTCATCAACAAGTTTTACGGAAAAAAATAGATATATAAAAAGGAATCTTAAGAAAAATATAAAAAAAGGTGTCATTCTCAAAGATTTCAAAAGCCTTGTTAACTCAAAAACAAATAGAGGATTGTCGGCGACGAGTTTTCAAAACTATCTACCTTGGAAATTGTAAAAACACAGGAAAGAGGAGGGGTAGTTTTTTTTTCTTTTGCTGTTATATATATGTGTATTTTTTATTTTAAAACGAGCTTCAAAAAATTTCAGTCCAGTGGTACAGGCGTTTTGTTCCCACTGGCCATTGTACCACGGTTGTAAGTGCATGTATGTGTGCGCGTGTGTACAGCCAGAGCAAACAGCATCAGTGTTTGTGAAACAGATTCCTGAGTTTTTGCTGTGTATTCAAGTGTTCTTCTTTTCAAGCTGTACAAAAGAGGCTCGTTGAATGGGAATAATACTACAGATAGAAAAAAAAAAGAAGAAAAAAAAAAAAGAAAAAAAAAAAAGAAGAGAGAGAGAAAGAGAAAGATAGAGCGAAATCAAGTGTCCCAACTTCGCCCGAAAACTCGGAGCGCTTTCAAAAATTTGCCAGTGATTTTTTTTCTTTTCTTTTTTTATTATTATTAGTACTCTGTGTGCTTTTTATTTATTCTAACCCTCAACTAGAGTGAGAAAAACGAACTCACAGAGCTTTTGCGGGGAAACACACAAGAAATGTAAACGTTTTTCAGTAACTTTTCAGTTTAAACTCCTTCTCTCATTTTTTTTCTCCTATTCCCACCTCCATACGCATTACCTACATATTTCTTCGTTTATGTACATACAAATGTGTTTACCCAAGAGAGGAAAGAACTATTTTTAAAGTAAGTGGCGATTAAAAAGGGAATAGTTCCAATACAAATACGGTTCTATATAAAAGATCTCGGAAAGCAAAGAGATCGCAAATACATTCACAGTTATAGTGAAAAACACCTTTTTCCTACCACAAGGGATGTGGAAAAATTATCTTTTTCTGTTTGAGATTGAGGATGATAGTGGGATAAAAAAAACTTTGTCCCTAGTTTGTTTACAAGGCTTCTTTTTTTTACACAAAAAAAAATTGTTTAGAAAACGAATACAACGCTTAAAAAGTATTTTAGCGCTGCATTTCTCCAGGGTATTAATATGGGGATGCAAGGAAAAACCACCCCGAAGAAAATGGAAAGAAAGCATTTTGTTCGCATTAAATCGACAAAGATAATTAATATGCAAAGAAGGCAGAAAATTGCTTGGAAAATTCGAAACAAGGTACACGCTAGTGCTAAACAATTCACAAAGAAGTTTACAGTTTGAATCATTCGTAAGCTGCATCACTTTATTTAGATAATAAAACAAATTTTGCAGCGATTTTCGATATTCATGGTACTCTTGGGACGTGTTTTAAAGAACCTAATTAAGTGATTTGGAGATGTTTAGAATAACGATGCATTATAAAGAAAAACGAAGTAGGTTCCTGGAAGAGTTTTAAATATTAAAATAGAAATAGACGATTATTATTATCAACATTTCGCCATACTTTTATTCGGTATACTGACAAGAACAATTTTCTTTTAAAAGATATTTATCTTATGTAAAAGTATTTACACCAATAAATATTTAATAACAATAAAATATACCTTAAAAATCTTTTGGTTTTTAAAGTTAACATTTAGAAAACATAAAACATTTGAAAGATTTTGCTTTAAATTAAATTTATTTGCGTGATAACGAACAAAACCATGTTTTCTAACAATATCTAGACTATAAAACTAATATATTAAATAGATATAAAATTATAATAAAGACACAATAAGCGAAGCTTATCTTGGCTGTTTGTCATTGTGCATGTAAGAGAAAACACTTCGATAAAACAAATATTTTTAAAATAATAAAGACAGACGACTTAATTTAAACAAATGTTTTGATTAATACATATGCTTACTATTTTGCAGATAATATAAAAGAAAAATATTTTTACTGAAAAATTTAAGGAATAAAAGTATTCGAAACGAATAATTATTCTGCTTAATTTTCAACATCTATTAGCATTATACAATTTATAATATGTACTTAAATACATGTTTAAGAGATAAAAGTATTCGAAACGAATAATTATTCTGCTTAATTTTCAACATCTATTAGCATTATAAAATTTATAATATGTACTTAAATACATGGATTATATATTTAAAACTAATGAAATGATATTTGTGTGAAATATTATAAGATGTCTAATTAAACTAATATATAAATAATATTTATTGAGTGATTAAGAGATTAGTTATATAAACGAATTTAAACGATTAAATTTTTCTCGCTTTAAAATAAAAATTCTTATTTCTTATTTTAAAACGTGACATTTAAAAATAATAACAATATTAGTAAAATTTAAGAAGTTGGATTATACGTTTACCGTTTATAAAGTGTGTGATATTTAGGTAATATTTATCTTCCAAATAAATATGTATTAAAGCTAAATAAAAGTAATTAGAATTAAGTTGAATTTTCTTGCTTTCCATATACAATATTTTTCGAAGTATTAAAATAATACATAAACTTAAAGTTTTGTTAAATTTCAAGAAAGGTAAAATAATTGCGACTAATTTTCATTAAACACATACATCAAGAATTTCTTTTAAAATTTAATTTTAAACAAAACATTTCTGAAAATTGTGAAAATCAAATTGCAATATACATTAAGAGGGAAATAGAATTTTAAGAGTAAAATAAGATGATATTAATTTAAAAACTGCTATCTTGTTATTAAGATAACAAAAATGCAATTTAAAAAATTATTTTTTAAAAATATATCTATCCGTTAAGAAAACTAAACAATTAAGAATTTCATTAAACCACAAAAATAATCTATGATTCCATAAGAAAACGAAAAGTATATATTAGTTTGTAGACAGTGCCACGTTAGATTAATATAATAATTTAAAAATTCGCGAAGACCATACTGAACAAAGACTATAAAAATAAAAAAATTAAATAAATAATTTTAAAAAATTAAATAAAGAAATTTTAATAGATTAGCTGAAACTTCAACCCTTGAACTTCCAAGATTTTGATTTAAATAAAACTTTGTTAAAATGAATTAAATGTTTGACACTGAATTTAAAAAAAAAAACCAAATTGCATTATTTAAAAATTAGCTATTTCTATATTTACTTTGAAATCATTGGAAATTTCTTACAATAGAGGCATCACAATTACTTTATTAATTATAATATATTTATCTCCTTCCCTTCTTTAAAGAATAAAAAAGATACATACATTAATTTTCCAAAAATTTTTTGATTAATTTAAAATTTTTTATATTAACAAATCAGAATATCTAATTAAAAGATAATTTATAATGTTATAGTTTTAATCAAATCATTTACATGGCATTTAATTTCTTCCTTTAATTCATATAAAACTTGTAGGGCAATCAAACATACAGACATGAGACAGTGAATAAATATACCTTCAACAAATTTCAATTTTCTACGCAATTTTACTCTCTTTCCCTTCTTTATTTTTCAAAAGCAAAATTTTGTTGATTTTGACGTATAATATCAATATCTACGAGATTCACTCATAGTGCATCATATGAATGCAATCATTTCGACTTTCAAATTAGAAATACATTTTTCAACAACAGTCACATATGAATTCGCTTTCTCAGTTTTACTCATTGAAAAATTTTACATTTTTTTTAGTTTCATGAAATTCAGAATTTATTTTATATTTATATCAGTTTAAAACTTAAAATGAAATCACATGATAAAAATTGCTAGCAACATTTTGATAATTTCACTTTTTGAAGGCTGGCTTTAAACCGAAAAATCGAATAATTTTTTTCTTACGTGTAAGAATAGAACGTGTGAAAATTATAGATATAGAATATAAATTACTTTTTATTTCTTGTGATATACCCTCCTTTATACGTAATGTGTATTGATAGTTAAAATTGATTTAAATTGCTTTAAATTAATAAATAACTTTAAATAATTAATTTAACATTGCTGCACAAGAAATTATGGCTATAAGTTAATTTTTAAAGCTGAGTTACTTCTTCATAAAATAAATTAAATTAATTATTTTAATGTTGGCAATTTCTCTGTAATTTAAATTTGAAAAATGCCTTAGTAATTTATAACAAGAAAATTGATAAATTATCTTAATTAATTGATAAATTAAATAATTATGAATAATTTATATAATGTTTATCATTGAAAACAACATGAAGTTTTGAAAAAAAATAGACGCATAAATTTTTTTTGTCTCGTTGTGCATCATGTGAATGCAATCATTTCAACTTTCAAAATAAAAATAAACTTTTCAAAAACAGCCACATACAAATTCGCTGTTTCAGTTTTACACATTGAAGAATTTTAACTAATTTTTTCCTATTTCATGAAATTCAGAATTTATTTTATATTTATATAAGCTTAAAATTTAAAAGAAAATCACATGATAGGAAAAAAATTGCTAGTAAATTTTTGACAATTTCACTTTTTTAAAGCCTGATTTAAACCAAAATATCTAACAATTTTTCTAGAATGTAAGAATAAAATGTGTGAAAATCATATGATGTAAAATATAAATTACATTTTATACCTTATTTTGAAAACAATGGGCATATTTTGTAATTTATTTTTAAAAAAAAAAGCACAAAAAAAATGTAGATAATTCTTTGAAAAACCATAAATTAAAACAAAAATCCCCCCTCACATGATTGAAACAATGCTCTTTATATTATATGTAGAACTAATTAAATTCTGAAATAATAAAAATTAACTTTCAATTTTCAATCAAAAATAGATTTAATGGAAATGATTATGAGTTAGTTCATATAGCATTAGTATCTAGAACGACATATTACTGAGCTCATTTTTAAAATATATTAAACAACCTTAAATATATATAACATATTATATACATTCTTAGTCCATTTCTTAATTCTATATAATATGAAGCTAGATTATATTTGATTTTAAAATCATGCTAAAATAATTAATGAATCATTCAAATTATTACAGTTAATAAAAAAAATTGCATCTGGAAAATTAAATAAAAATTAAATTACATGACACTTGATTTTAGAACGATCTTAAATTAAAAAATAAAATCGCTTGCACATTATTTAGGGTTAATGAATTAGGTTTATTTTCACACTTGAAAAACCAATGAAATTTAAAATTTATTTGGAATTTGTAAAATCTGTCTTTTTTCTATTTGTAAGTAATTATTTATACGTTAAACAATTACTTACAAATGAATAAATTAAAAATATTGTTTTAAAAACCCATTGTGATATACCCTCCTTTATATGTAATGTGTATTTATAGTTTGAATTAATTTAAATGAATAAAAAAAGTTTAAATAATTAATTTAACATTGTTGCACAAGAGATCAACTTTCTCTATGGCCATAAGGTAACTTTTAAAGCGGAGTTACTTCTTCATAAATTAAATTAAATTAATCATTTCAATGATGGTAATTTCTTAGGAATTTAAATTTGAAAAATGCCTTAGTAATTTAGAACAAGAAAATTGATAACATTCGAATTATTATGAATAATTTACATAAATTTTATCATTTAAAACTACATGAAATTTTGAAAACAATTGATGCGTACATATTTTATTGTCTTTTCATTACTATAAATATATTTTGGAAATTAAATTTTAATTCTACCTCTGACAAATTCAGTACCTTATACCTTCGATTTCTTATTTAACAACTCATATTACAATTTTGCATTTTTCTCAATTAAATTAAAATTTTTTTTAGAAATATTTCTTAAAATAATCATGAATAACAACCAATCTTCTTAAAAGAGCTTTACATTTTAAGAGTAAAAAAAAAATTACAAATATTTTTAAATCTCACCGTTACATATACACAAAAAGAAAAAAAAAATTGCGTACATATTTTATTCTCATCTTATTACTATATATATATATTTTGGAAATTAAATTTAAATTCTACTCCTAACTTATTCAGTATTTTATACAATGTGTTTCTGATTTAGCATCTTATATTTATAATTTTGCGTTTTTCTCAATTTAGTTAATTTTTTTGAATAAAAATATAATTTTTGACAATTATGAGCGAAAACTAATTTTCTTAAAAGAACTTTACACTTTACGCAAAATTCCACCGTTCGCATTTACACAAAAAGAACACTTGACACGTACACTTAATAAATATTTCATTAACTTAAATAGCTTTTAAAACATTTTTCTTCTCTAACATGTTAACGCTCAGATATACAGAAAATATTTCTCTTCAATAATTCTACAATTTTGAACTTGCTGATAAAATACGCAAAAATCTTACTACTTTTAAAAGAAGAGTCCCACAAAGATAAAAAAAATGGGAAAAAACATACATCGATTACATATAAATAAATGTATAGACATAATACTTTAACCAAATTTGCTGCCTGACTTCTGCATTTGAAAGAAACAGAGATAAATTCCAAATTCAAATCGAAGACAAAAAAAAAAAAAAAAAAAAAGAACAAGAAGCAGAAGCAACAATTTTTACCAAAAAACCGGAGAAATACATCTAAAAAAAACTACGTTCCACAACCCCAACGGCATCTAAATAAAATTTGTATCTATTCAAATCCATCTCGTCTTGGTTACGGGGGGGGGAGGAGTTAAAAAAAGAAGAAAAGAAATTGACTTTCCCACGGAAACTGTGGAGAAAAGGGGGGAAATACAGCAACTTATACTCCAAAGTAGCATATTATGCCCAATAAAATGGCTAGATGTTTATCTCGTGTATTTATATTTATTTTACTTTTATCCCACTCTAACCGTTTATACAAACTCGAGTAAATCGAAAGCGACGAAAAAGGAAATAAAAAGAAAAGAAAGCCAGAGAGAGATAGAGGAAAGAAAATACACTTGATCGAATTTTAAGGCAAATTGTGTTTTAACTGTAGAAAGATTCTGTCAAGGGATTTTTGCTTCAGTTTTTTCCCCCGCAAAAACACCTCACTTCTGCGGGGTAAGTAAGAATACAGGAGTAGAAGAAATAAATATACAAGAAAGAAAAAAAAAAGAAAAGAAAAGAAAGACAAACGCGACAACGGAAACATCTCATCTAGCATGATTGGGACCCCCATTTTGCATCGATATTTATATCGTTATCGGTGAGATTTTTTTTTGTTATATATATTCAAACCGTTGTGTTTGACGGTAACCTCATGAGACATGTGGGGGAAATATTTCGTTTTAAAATTGCGATGTGAAAACGCTGTGAGCAAAATAAAATCTTGCCAATATGTTGGTGTTTTGTAAGAGCACAAATGATAAAAGAAAAGTAAAATACGTAAGCGGGTTTAAAATAAAATGTGTTACACACAATACATTTGTGGGCACTTGTTTCTTAGATCGAGAGATTAACTCGAATCTAGAGGGGAATCCAGAAATTCAGGAAAAACTGTGGAATGTCGCATGCATGATAAAATTACGACAAATATTATGAAAATGTAGAAATTGTTGAATGTTGAGAAAATATTTGAACTTCGTTATTTTGAAAAAGAAAAGAAAAAAAAAGAAGTTCCTGAAATTAGGATTTTTTTAAAGTTTTATTTTTGTACAGGCGAAAGAAGAAAACTAGCGTTTAAGGAAAAGTTTCAATATGGACACCTATGCTTACTAGTTGGTTCGAGGGCAGTCATAGCTGCATTTAATTTCGAATAAATCTTATAAGCATAGCTTGGAACACATGAATTTTCCAACAATACATTTTTAGGCGCCAAATTATGTTAAATATTAAAGCTGTGTTATTTTAATAGCCTAAATCTTGTTTTTTACTGTGTACATGAACCCTCTTAATGGAATAGAAGCCCATGCCATCATAGTGTCCCTAAGTCTGGGTAATTTATTTAAAATCGCTCTTTATATACTACGATAATACAAGTTCACTTTCAGATTCCTCAAGTAAACCGTGGAAATAAATAACATAATTTTTCCTCCATAGCTTTCAACTAAGGACAAAAATGACCGCATAAAATATTTGATGAAACAATGGAAGAGATTCAAATTTCATTGCAATACTAAAATCGATTAAGGAAAAAAAAGAATGAGAGGGAGGGAGTGAGAAGAAAAGAAAAGAAAAAAAGAAAAAAAAAAGAAAAAAATTAAGATGAAAAAATACGACAATTAAGATAGTATAGTTGAAAAACATTCATTTTATTTTTAAATTATTTAAAAGTCAATTTTGTTAAACAATTCTTATGGAAGTTATTGTAGTAAAACTCTAAAATCACGCTTAATTTATAATTAAAAAAATTCTGATAAAATATTAAAATTTTATCTAATAAATTCTTCAAATAAAAAATTCATTCGAAGCGCACATTCTCAACTTCTACAGAATTTTCATGTTAATTTTTTTTAAATCCTGGTTTGTAGAGTGTTAATACACTTATATTTTCCGTTATTACTGATAGAGATAAAGATCAATAATTTAAAAGCTAATTTAAACATAGGTGTTTTATTTTAGGCAGAGATCTGGAATTTGGAAAGAAGGAAAGGCAACAAAAATTAGCTTTGAAGTTTTCCTTTAAATATTTTATGAATTGTATTTTAAATATATTGCTTCAAAAGACACATTTAACTTTATTTGTATAACAATTTTTGTAACATTATAAAGATGGGATACAGCTTCATTTAAGATATAAGAACCTATGATATATCGTTTATATCAATATATTCTTGAAATAGGTGTTTTGAACAAATAGCTTTGTTGTCCTTCAATGCATAGCTCTTTCAATTTATAGAGAAAAAAAAATTCAATCGTGCTTGTCTTATCTATTTAACCATTCTAATCTCTAAACCAATTAACGTAGTCACAGCGCGTAAGTTAGTAAAACAATATAGGAAGACAGCGTGAAACGGTGGCGATAGCTTACAGATGTGATTGTTGCATCAGCTGGTAAATAAAGGAAGAACCAGTTAGAATAATATTTATACTGCTTCTTAAGAAGGTCTTTATTAATAAATTGTCTTTTAAAAAGTCTTAATTAATTATTTACGAAAACAAATCAAATAAATAATGTTACGCATAATCGGTCGAAATATTTGATTTAGTTTAGGACTACAAGCTCATAAATTCTTGATCAAAAAACAATTTTTAATTATTATTTAACGTTGCATGAAAGTCCTCGTCTTTCTCATTCTCTAAAGCTTTAGTAATTAGATACTTATTCTCTGAAAAATGAACCTTGTGACATTCTTACACCACATTTCTTTTCACGTCAAACAATGAAAAAAAAAAAAAACGATTCATATTTTTTAAAAATAATTATTATGCGAAAATATCGATACAATAATTCGTAACAACAATAAAAAAAAACTCAAATTTTTCAAACAAAAAAAATCAAATTTCTTTTGTCAAATTTTTTAATAAATCTTTTTTTAATGTGGACTATTATAATATAAATTATTGCTCTAAGACAATCTAATTTTTACATAAAATTATGTAAAAGACGCTAGTATTATGTTATATATAACAATTTTTTATTATTTAATTTTTGGCTAAATATCATTTTAAACATACAAATTTTTCTCCAATATTTTTTTTATTATTTGAAATTTTCTACTGAAATCTATACTTCTTTGTGATATATGATCCTAAATCCCCCCCCCCCTTTTTAAATTTTTTTTTATATTGAATGTCAAGTTTTAGCATGACGAACAGACAATTGTCAAGGAGGTGTGTTAACATCAGTATATTTTAACTTTAAATTATCGTTTTTAAAAAGGATTTAAAATTTTAAACTAAATTTAATTCCAATTATTTGAATCATATATTTCGTTTTTTTACAAGCAACTTAAGGTGATATCTAAGTAAGATTTTGTATTGAAATTGTCCGATTCTTTGTTTGAAAAATATGCATCCTAATAAAGACAATAATGACGCATTTTACTGTAATACCGTACCTGAATCATTTTTCATGCTTTAATCTTATCTAAAAAGATAAAAGCAATTTATATAATGTCTACATTTATATTTATATTTTACTTAACACGCTTTAAAAAATTATTAAACGAAATAAAGTTTGTAATGAACAAAATTGAGAAACCATTTGAAAAGAATGTGTTTTTAAATTATGATGACATTTTAACAATAATTTTATAAAGTTACATGTCGTTTCAAGGTAATATAATCAATGATAACAATAGAATAAATTTTATAACGTATATTTACTTTAGAAAAGCACTTATAATGAAGAAAAAGGTAATATCGCAATAATGATGTACCGAAACACCTTCACTTTGGGCAATTAATATTTCATTGTGGAGAAATAAATATTAATTACGGATTTGCAATATCACCTTTCACCAATGCTTCTAGTTTCTCAATTGTTAATTATGTGATACCAAGATTGAAATATTGCTTTAAATAATTGGGATTCAATACTGATTTGCTTTTGTGTAGGAAGTTTTTTTATTAGCCGGATCCATAGATGCTTGATTGGATTAAGGTCTGGGTTATTTCGAAGTTATTCCATTAATAAAAATAACCTTTTTTGAGACCAGTTTTTATACACAATGGCAACATGACAGTGAGCTCAGTACTGTCGAAATATACATTTTCCATTATCCAGGGTAAAGTTATATACGGAAGTCAGCAATTCAGAAATGAATAATGTATTTATGTTTCATTAATGTAACATATTCCCAATAATAATTAACTCATATTCCCAATAATAATCCATATTCTCACCATAACTTTTGTTGCCATACAACTTCAGACACTAATTATTGAAGTAATACAATTTGAATGAAAATCTCTTATTCTTCTCTTTACATTTTTATCATCAGAATCACACCATCCTACTAGTAATTTTTCTGCTGTTTAGTTAAGATGAGTGTCCGTTCAGTTTAAACTTTTTGAGTTTTATTTTGGATTTATAACTGGCTATTTTTCATAGAATTCCTATATTTAAACTGGACGCATTATATGGTTTTCGCACAAGATGATTTCCTTTCATCAAGCAGGCGCAATCTTCTAATTATTCTGGTGTTACGCACTTTATCTTGCCTTTCCCAATGTAGTTTTCTAGTGACATAATTCCTTTAAAAAGCTAAGAAATACCGTTCTTCGTTAGATTTCCATTTATTTTCTTTTTAATCTCATTATAATTAAAGCCTTGTTCAGGCTATAATGAAACTTTCCAGTATTTTTGAGTGACCATAATTCTTGATGCCATTTTTACATGTTTTGACAATGTACAAACTGAAAGCACTCTCACAAAAAGAGATTAACTTGATTGCAATCGAAATAGTTACGAAAATATCAACCATTTCGGAAATAAAAGATCTGCCATCAGTTGTTGAATTCTATTTATTATTTCCAAACTGATTTTTCAATTATCAACATTTAATTGATCGCTTAAAATATTTTACTCATTATATTCAAATGAAGAAAAGCTAAATCTTATCAACTTAGTAAGGTGCGATTTTTCTAGTTATTTATCAATATATATATATACATAAAAATTACATTCCAGTTTTAATGACCGTTAAAAATATTTTTCATTCTATGATATTGCTGCATATCTACTGCCTGTTATGAGCCTTTAAATGTTCAAATTGCACTTTTTAAATAAAGCTTTCACAATTTTAGACATTATTGCACTTCATAATGTATAGATTTTCCCATGACATAAACATCTTTCCAAGAGTATTTATTTTTATTACTAGTATTATTTTTACTACTTTTATTAATACTATTAATTGTGTACTATAATAAATTTGTTTTCAAAATACAATGTAAGAATATTCATTATTTTCCATTTAAATCCTTTTCAACGTGTCTGAAATTCACAAGGGTTTTTATTCTTATATAATAAACTTTTCGGAACGGTTTCCGCACAAGATAAAAATACCCATTTGAAATTGAATTCCATTACAAATATTTTTATAACTAAAAAAAAATAAATGAAAAACGGGTAAAAGGGGATCATAAGTCAGTGGCAACTTCTTCCAAATTCTTTCTCTAATACAGAAACTATCCGAAATAGATTTCTAGTTTTTTCAAGAATTTAGAAATGAAAAACGACATAAGAGTTCCGAATACGAGTAATATCCTTATTATTTTTTGTTTTTAAAGCTAAGCTTTTATGAAAAAAAAATTACTTTTTATATACTTGGCTAAATTATAATTTTTGCAAAGTGTTTAGAAAATTGCTTCAAATAAATTTTATTTAATGCAAATATTTGATTATTAAGAATTAAACAATAATCTTAAGTAATAAGAAACAACTAAATAAAAGGACCCATATCAAAATTTTAGTAAGATAGTTAGGCATATAT
>JAPMOQ010019287.1:820857-878473 GCA_026543055.1 Argiope trifasciata
CGATAACTTATAATAATTTTCGTCCTTTAAAGGCAAATGCTTCACATATCGAAGTAAAATCTTCGATATGTGATATTTTTTTTAATATTTAACCTTTGATATTTTTAAAAGATGCGTTACTGAAGATCTCAATCATATTTGCATTATTGCTATTTTTGTAATTATTTTCTATATATTTTGAACATCTACGTCAGGAAATTATAGACATATAACATTTAGAATTAAGATTATTTTAGATTTTTTAAGAGTTTAAATAAAGATATTTATTAAGCTCAGAATTGATTATTCACTAATTATTATTGTATTCCATCTACATATTTCATTTTAACAGATTAACACAACTCAAATATAAAAATTGGAAAAAAAGCGTAAGATTATATTTATATTCTTTAAGTCATTATAATTTAACAGCATGATAATTTTTTTCATTTTAAATTTTACCAGAAAATCAATAATTTAACAATGTTTCTCATAGTTTTTTTAGTTCATTTTAATTTTAGAATTGATATTTGATTTCGAACTTTTAATTTCTAAATATTACAAAATTATCTACATTATATTTCTAAATTATGTCAAAAGTAATAAAATTGATTACAACTATATTTTAGTGCATTTCATAACTTAACGAAACACTATAATTCAAATTTAGTCATCGTTTATAATAATTGAATAAATATTTTAAATAAATACCCTAAAATCAGTCCATAAATCATTCAATATTCTATTCTAATGTGCCTCTACAGAATGAATATTAAAAAAGAGGTTTTTAACCTTGTTATAAACCCAAAGTATTTAGTATAAAATAATGTTCAAATTGGCATCAACTGTGAATTTTTTAAAGTATAAAATGTAGATTATTTAAAATGTTAATTAATACATATCAATTTAAATTATTTAAAAATATAAAATTCTAAAATGGAAATTACATTTCATAGACGCTTAAAAATACGCATATAATTTTATCATTAAGAGTATCATATATAACAAAAAAAAAAAAAATGAAATAGCTGAATAAGAGAACTAAACTAATACATAACTGAAAACTTTTTTGTGTTCTTTATAATTAAAATTACCGTCCAGAAAGATATTTACAAATAAAATTTGGAAATAAATTTGAAAGTTTTTGAACAAAAAGTCATAAAATTTTTTATACAATTCATGAGTAAAGTAGAATAGTTTGTTTTGACTTAGAAACTATTCCCAATATGCAAATTTATACTTCAAGAATATTTCGATCATAAACTATATTTGGATCTACTTTATTAATTTTAAAACATTAAAATGATTTTTTATTCATTAAATGTTTTTTTTAAAAATCTACATTTGGAATCGGGCGTAACTTACTTAGGGAAATAACTCTAATCCTCGTTACCTTTGTTGAAAATTTTAATAGTTAAAAATTTCTGACTTATTTTAAAAATTTCATCAGGTAAATAAATTTTTAAAAAACAATAAAAAAAGATAATTAGAAACTTGTAATTTGAAACTTGAAACTCACTGAATCAAAAATATGTGGAAAATCAGCAACCTGACATAATTAATAATGTTAATAACGTCTGCATTTCTTTAGCAAATTATCGTCATTTAACATTTTGCATAATATTATAATAGATCTAGTAAGCAAAGACACAAATAACGCTTTTAAGATTTAATCTAATCCGCTTAATTGAACTAATGCCAAATATATCAGGTTTTTTTTTAAAAAAAAATATTGAAATGAAATAGCCATCGACGTATTCTCAAAAATGGTTAAGAACTATTCTTAAGAACATTAAAGAACTGTTTTAATTAAAGATAAGTTGCTAATTTTTATTATTTTATAAAATTACATAGAATGCACACACTATTAAATAAAACCTTTGTTAAGATGTAATAAATATTCCAAAAAATTTTTTTTAACTTTTTTAGTTATTTTAAATCCTAGTTTATCAAATACAAAAATTCTAATAGTTAATAGGAGAATTCTAATAATTAAGTGGTAGAGTTTTTTTTACTTAGGAATATAATTCTACTAGATAGGTGCTTTAGAAGCATATTTACGGAAGCAGTATATAATAATTAAAGTAATAACGTCGTGGTTGAACACAGCAAATAATAAATGATTTTGAAAAAATCTACTTATTATTCATTCCGTTTACTTCCTTTTAGAAATCATTTATATAAAGATTCTTCTATTTTTGAGTTTTAATACCAAATTGGGAGTTCTTAATATAAAAGTAACACGAAAAACAATACTTTAAAATAATATTCGATACTTATCTTTTAAACATATTTTATTATATATAAAAGTATAAATTTAATAATAAAAATATATTTTAGTCACTTAACACTGAAGAAATCAATATAGCAAAATATATGATAAAAGCTATGGAAATTAGTTTACCTAAATATATTAAAAATTAATATTATCTATAAATATGTTATATTTTGTAGTAACAAGAGTAAAAATTATGCATTAAAGAATATGTTAGTAAATATATTATACAGCAAAAGAATAGGTAATAAATAATTGCATATTCATTTTCAATAGTTGAAAGTTTATAAATATACAAAGCTGGTTGGTATCTAATGCATATTCTCTAATAAGAAGGAAAGAGAAGAGATTATTATATGCTTTAAAAAATTTAATACCATAAACATAAACAATCAATTGAAAAAAAAAATTGTTTCTCCAGCCCGGATTTCTTTTTAAAAAATACCCTACCCATTAAATACCTCTTTAAATTCTTCATAAGGTAAGTTTATGTAATTGTTTAAACGTTTTTGACTCAGTTTAAGTATTCCGTTAGCGTTGTGTTTAGAATCACTGAAGGACGTGGTGAAACCAGAAAACTAAAAGATGCGGAAAAAGAGCGCGAGATTCAAAAACAAACGTGGACAGACACCCGTCACTAAAGCCCCGAGATTAAAAATTCCCCATCCCTGAATCGCCATCATATCCAATGAGCGACTGCTGTAGGCGGGGCAACTAAAAATTTAGTTTCCCCAAAAATTTCCGGACCGAAAGAAAAAAAAAATCCACCATGCAGACTAAATACAAATCCAGATTCCCAAAACTATTCAAATCAGATGCAAATCTCCATCGGATTCTTAAGAGCCTTTCTTTTAAGGTAGGTACAAGATCACAATAAAAATAACGCAAACAAAATGCCAGGGAGAAAGAAGAAGAGGGGTGCAGGTGATTACGGAAGAGAGAGAAAAATTGACTGACCTCGAGAGCAGAGTGCCTGAAGTGAAATGGGGATACACTAAAAGTGGATGCGGCGACCCCTTTTTAGGGGAGAGTTTACGGTTGGCGAAGCGGAAAACACTCGCAGGCGGCGTCGGCGAAAAATGCATCCGCGCCCCGGCGTTATGTCAACACCGCCCTAGTCCGACGGTGGCGGCGCAAGACGTAAGTCAACACCTTTAGCTAGCCGTGGCAACCTTTCCTCTCCTTCTGTCTATTGCCATGCGGGCCGATCTGTTTTTTTAATTCTGTTTTTTATCCCCGCCGCCCTCCCACTGCTCCTGGCGCCCCTGCCTGCACTTTTCCAGAGTCGGTCGTTTTCTTGCAGAGGCACGCACATAAGCACGCACACACACACGCACACATCCGCGAACGCGGCCGCTCCGTAAGCAAACAACTTCTTGTGCATGGACGATGCGCGCGTTGATTCGATCCCCCCTCTCTCCACCCCCTTTTTTTACCTCTCCCAATTTTTTTTCTAAGTTTCTTCTTTTCCTACAAAGATTTTTATTTTCGTTTTATTTTTTTTATGATGCGCGCTTTCCCGTGAATCGTCCGCCCACAAGATGCGTGGACAGACCAGGGCGCACTATCCTGCGCGCATTGGCCGTGACGTCACGAGTCGACCAGACTCCGCCCAGCGGCGGTTCCGTTTCTTTCCGGTTAAAGTTACAAGAGAGGACCGGAAAGGGGTGGGCCAAGGGAGTGCGGCACGCGACCATGGAGATAAAGGGGGTGGAGAAAAAGTTGCCAGGATGAGCGATGCCAAAAAGCGCGGCGCTTTTTATTGCAAGTTCTTTTGAGGGAAGATGCGCCAGGTAACTTTTTTTTTTGCACTTTTTAATTAGTGAGAACGAACAACATAAATTATTTCTGCTAAATGAAAATGATCATATTATTTTAGAATAATCGCAAATGTTTTGATGTTGTACTCCCGGAAAACACCTTTGTTTTAAGATGACAATAATTTAATGTCAAAATACTGAACAAAAAAATCAGACAAAATAATTTCAATATGGAAAAAAAATTCCTTTTATTATTTTTTTACTGCCTTTTTTATCCTTTAATATAAATAAGTTGTATTCCTAATTTATTAAAAGACACATAATGGATTGTCATCCTCATTTAAAAATGGAAAATTAAATTTCAAAATTTAAACAAACGACATGCTTATCCTTTATTCCTTAAATCTGCAAGATTTTAGTAAAATAAGAAAGCTATTTAACGTCATTTTCTTAGAATATATATATTCAAAAACATTTCAACTGCATTTCAAAATTTCAAAAATGTCCAACGTAAAAATTTCGAATTACAGACATAATACTTAAGACATCAAAATTTGCTAGGCATTTTTTTTTTGTTTATAAAATTGTAAATAAAATCCTATCTCGTGGGTCGTTTAAAGTTATACCTTAAATCGAATTGCTAACGGATATCCGCACATGAGAAAAATGCATGGGGATCCGAAACTCTAACTACCACTCCATTTCCGATATATCTATGTAGGTCTTGTACAGCCATATACCATATTTAGTTATAGAAAAGTTTTGAATTTTTTGTTTTGAATAAAATCGCGTTTTCACAGAAAGACACCTATATAGACAAATTTCAAAAACAAAACAATATCTAAATATAAAGTACGATCAAAATCGTTAAAAATCGTAGCTGAAATACATGAAATAAGTTTATATCTATACAAGAATTGTTTTTTGAAAGTTATACGATGTAATTGCTATCTTTCAAAAATATAAACGCACAGTGATATATATACAGAAAACTTAAGAGCATAAAAAACAATATCAATCAATCTATCTATAACTAAAAAAACTAATGGAAAAAATCACTAGGGGTGATGGATTCCAGTCCATAGTTTTATAAAATTTAAGAAAAATATTTAAAAAAATGCATTGATTAAAAATTGATCGGCTATTCTTTTTTTATTTACTTGATTTTCACCTTATGTTAATATCTAATTTTCAATTTCCCCATACGGAGTTTATAAACGATGTAAATTATTCGTAAAAAATAAAACATTGAAAATTATCAAATACAAACGGAAGTTTAATTTAAAAAAATGCTTGTTTTTCAAGAGAGTATTTAAAACCGCCTTCGAGCCAAATTTAAACTTGAATCGCTATTCACTCACATGAATCTTGTATATAGAGAAAAGAAAGAACACAGATATGCCATAATGGACACTTATATTATTTATACTATGAAATGATAAAATTTCTATTACTTATTTTTCTTTTTAATTAAAAAAATAAAACTTCAGCTTTTTATACAAACAGAACAGTTGGAAAATTAACAAAACCACAGAAATATAATTAACAAACAAACTGAAGCGTTTTGATAGTATCAAATGAAAATTAAAGAAGTAAGTACCAAATATATTTACGAATTTCAAATATAGATCATTGCTTTCAAAGAAATACTTCTTATAAAGCATATACGACAGAAATAAACAATATTATTAATTCATCATTTATAAACTTAACTATCTTTTTTAACTCTTTCAGAGAAATTTTCTTTTTAATATCAGTTATTAACATAATACAATACAGTATCCTAAAAATTATAAATTGGAATCACGAATTTCTTTTATGCTAAAAATTCGTAGTAAACCTATTTCATAAAGAATATGAAGGTTCTTATTTCAACATCTTGGACTTCAAATTCCGCTTTTCTTTTTATATCAAACAATAATAAAATTTTCCTTTAGTTATTTGAACCATATAAATAAGATAAGCGATAAAACAATAAATATTTGATAAGTAAATGAATAAAATATCTCTATAAGCGTAGTATGTAAATAGTAAAGTTTCAATGTAGAAATCAAATCCGTATACGGTTCCGAAAATGAAAGAACTACTCTCCTAAGAACTCAAAAATCCGCCAAAATGTAAGGAAAAAATTGCAAAATACTTAAATTTAAGATGACATAAAAATCAGTTTTGTGCAGCAATATTTGCGCTAGAATATACGTTAAAAATTTCAATAAGTTAAAATTTTATAAGAAAATGAAAAGAATCGTATACTCATCTTCGAAGATATGTCTTTGCCAAGTTTAGTACTCTAGATCTGGCGTTATGTTCAGTAAAATATCAACACAGAAACATCTATCTTTATTATTAGTAGAGATCTAAGATAGAAAATCATTCCTTTTATTTTATTCAATTTCCTTATTTGAAACAATTGCTTCCATTTGTTTGAAATATATGTCATTGGAACGTGGTTATTTAATTCATTTTTAACTATAATTTTCTACCGACTAAATTCGGAATGTTATTGAAATTTAGTGAATCTATATTATAGATTTAAACAAGTGGTGCACAAATGAAAAACACAGCATTAAATTTGAGTTCAGAATACGATTAACTTTTCGACATTATAGTGAACAATTATTTTAGGGTGAAACATAAAAAAAAATTATAATAAAAGTTTAATTTTTTAAAATTACAGCATTTGTTTAGTAAAGCTGGTTTTAAGAATATGATTTAATGTATATAAAAAATAACCATTTATTTTTTTATAACTGTAATGCTGCAATGACACAAAGTTAAAGAATTCATATAAGATGATGATACATCAGTAAATCCTTTAAAACTATATAAGAACCCAAATCGCTAAATAAATTGCTTTTTTGGACGATAAGTATTAGTAAACTGCATTTTTATGTAATTTAAATAATTATACAATGAGATTTAATGTTACAAATAAAAACTTGAAACTGTACACTTGAATAATCAATATTTTAATACAATATAATATCACCAGTATGTTTTAGATACGATATAATTAATATATCCAGTATGTTTACTCAATGACCAACCTCTTGATTTATTAATTTATAAAACCTCTTGGCTAAATGAAGTAGGACTAAATAGGAGACGTTTTATTTAGGACGACGTAATTAAAATCATTTTAACCTTGAAACGAGCATATGGGTTATTTAAAAATGTCCAAGTGAACTCTGTTTTGTAAATTTGTAGCTTATTTTACGTAATTACAGATTGAAATATCAAAAATTCATCAAATCGACGTTTACATCGTCACTGTAACTACTGACTCATATTACTAATATGGTGCACATTTGAACTGATGTATCGATACTGATGCGATACACATATAAACAAAAAGTCAAATAACTTTGTCCCTGATGCGTTTTTTTAAAACAAGCAGTGGATTACTATATTTGGAAAAAATAGAAATAACTTTAAAGTCAAATTGTTCACTCTATGCAATTATAATTGAATTTTTCTCAACGATATTTGATTTTAAAATAACAATAACTCAAAATTTGAAATTACTAGTATTTTTATTTAAAACAGGATCACCGATATGGAGGAATAATTAGTCTATTGAATTTTAAAATGACAATGACTCGAAATTTGAAATTGCTAGAATTCTTTTTTAAACATCATCACCGATTGGGTGGATAAGGAGTCAACTGAATCAATTTTAAAATGCCAATGACTCAAAATTTGAAATTACTAGCATTATTTTTTAAATAGGGTCATCGATATGGGTGGATAAGGAGTCTACTGAATTAATTTTAAAATGCCAACGACTCAAAATTTGAAATTACTAGTATTCTTTTTTAAATAGGATCACCGATATGGATAGATAAGGAAAGGAGTCAACGATTGCAAAAAATAAACTCAAATCAGGAAAAAAAAAAAGAAAGTTGATATCTTTAATCTCACAAGCAAAAACTTCAAAGAAAACGTTAAAAAGAAGAAAAAAAAGAAAAGTCCCACCAAGAAAAGAACTACGATCAACACCAAAACACAATCACACCTTTCATTTAAGGAAGGCAGAAGGTGGGAAAGTGGGAGGGATCCAAAATGGATGAGAAAAAAAAAAGAAGAAAATAAAAGACAGCACCTACTGCTAAAAAGACAGAAGTAAACACCAAAACTAAGACAAAAATACTACAAAAAATACAGTAAAAAAGCTTGAAACCGAATGAGGAGAAGTTCGAAGAACCCCAAAAGAAAGGGGGGTATAAAAGGCAGGGGGTTAGGTCCCTAAGGACTCCTGATCGCTCGGATTGAGACACGGAACGAAATATGATTTTGCTTGTCAGATTTCTTCTGCTCTTTCGGAACAGAACTGTACCTACAGTTGAAGAAAAGGAGTCGGGTGGTTCAGTGGTATAATTAGGGGTCTTCCACAAGGGTCGCATCCAACGACACTCCGCGTCTGTTAGAGTCCAAACAGCACCCCGGGGAGGGGAAGGGTCGCAAGTCCGGTGGGCCCCTGGGGCCACTTGAGTCCGGCACATCGCCCGGACGCACTTAATCCGACCTTCCGGACCGATAGGTCCCCGCTGAGTTGTCAATCACTGGGTGTGTTCGAGATCCACTCCGCCTACTTTCTCTTTTCCGGCTATTTTGGTTTTTATGGTGAATGTACAAGATAAAAAGAAAGCGAATCGGGTTCCCTTTGAACGGAGTTCTGCACTGTTCTTGTTCAAATTGCAACAGAGAATTTGTCTCTAAATAGTGTGTCCAATAACAGCTTTGCAACGAGGTTCTGGAACGGAAACTTTACCCATTTAAAGCCAAACTGAATCCGTATATACTAATGTTTGATTTTGATTATTGCTATTTGATAATTAAAACAGTTTTCAATTTGTAAGATGTGCTTTTAGAAGATGTTTAATATTAGTCGGATATTGCGAGCAGTATATTGGGCCAGAATATTGACACTCTTGGTCATTTAAATTAATTATAAATTTATTTAATAGATCTTGCAGTTTATTTTATAAATATTATAAAATTATTACTGTTTATTTAAAATTTCACTTTGTTATTAAATCAAATTGAAATAAATAAAATTTATAAAATCAGCTCGCTATACGTTATTGCACATGAAAATTAAGAAGTGTATGTATATATCTATGCAATATTATGAAATGAAAATCTTTCTTCTGCATTAAAGCTGGAAGAAACAATTCTTTGTCAATACTGGCAAAGTCCGTCAGTAAATGGCTGTTCAACGAGACATTAAAATTAGTTTAAGTTTTAGTATATCAATGAAACAATTATTACAGATTGTGTATCCACTTTAATTGAAACTAAAGAAAAAATTGAGCGGATCTGAAATTTTTTGCATGAAAAACATATTTATTTATTTTTAAGGATAGCATAAAAATAAGTCTTGCAAGATTTTTTCAAAAGATATAGCCAAAAAACATTAAAATCTTTCTTTATTTCAAATTAAATTTTGAATTCTAAAAGATTGAGAACGATAATACATTTGCCTTAGTACGTATCTTCACATATCGAATTTCTCCATTATAGGACAAAAATTGTATATTTGTGTTAAAAAAAAATATATTATCTTTACATACAGAATACATTCCCCCCACATTTATGAATATCAGTATTGCTTCAGTAAGAATATCAGTAAGTTTCAAACTGATTTATGTCCGAGTTTATCATTTGGCATTAAATGGTTTAGTAATAACGTTTAATTAACGTTATAAGAAAATAAAAACTGTCTTTTAAATATACATAAGATTTATAAACACATTTCACTAAAAGAACATATTGGAATAAGAAAGGTCAAAGCTCTCTCACAGAGTCAAAATTAAACTGTTGCTTTTTTTTCATATATTTCACACATTTAGAAAACGTATTTCCCTGCTTTATGGCATCATTTTCGTATAATCTTAGAGATAATTTAAGACAGAAAATAAAAGCAACAGATTTTATATTTCACAAAGTCATATATAAAATACCGAAAGACAGGCAGACTGCCATTAATCAGCTTAAATCTTTTATTTAAGGGAGCTATGAAGAAAGGGAAGAAATAATATCCACATTTCGAACTTTTTAATTAGTTTAAGATTATGAGAAATTATGTTCATAAGTTAAGGAATTTAAAATGTATAATGACATGTGTACGAACATTATACTTCGTAATATCACATTTATAAGTATTTATTAACTACTTTGAAGGCTTATATAATTTAACTAGAAAATCATTTGATGTCCATTGCAAGTTTAATGGTCCTTCTATCAAATTATCAATTCATGTTAAACTCATATGAATAAATCTCCGGAAATATTTTTTGAAAAGGAAAGATTAATATTGTGAATTTTTCGGCATGTAATATTTTTAAAAAAGGGAAACATAAATACCTTTTCGGAAAACAGGAAGATTTTATCATGAATTCAGAATTAATTTAATCATATATATTCAAAACATTATTCCATTTTAAAACATTTAATTTTTAAAAGTTCATCTGAGTTGAACTAATTTTGTCTTATAAAAAGTAATATTCAATCAAAAGAGAGTCCGTCATATATATATTCTTCGCCTTAACGGATAGATTAAAAAATAATTCATCAAACATTGTGGTTTTAATGCTTATCTTTATGGCAAAATTGGTAGCGAATAAAGGATATATTCAAGGTTAGCCAACAGATAGTATTTCTGTGCAAGTTTTCTGAATTTTTCTGATCTTGACTGGCATAATCTCACTTCTTTTTTTGCTGTGCATTTATATAACTCATATAACTTAGATAATATAATAACAATATACTGATATTAAAAACATAATCGAAGCAATTGATTTTTCTCCTTATATACAAAATAACGAACATGTTGATCGCAATTTATATTCATCCGAATGTTACGCGTGTCATAAATTTAAAGGAAACTAAACATCCACTGAAATAAATATTCAAACATAAATGCTGAATATTATTTTGAATCACATTGGAATGCTACTTAATTATTACGCAACTGAAATTAGTTAGTTTAGTCTTACAGCTCCATGTGTAGCTATTTAATAAAAACTAAATAAATTGTTAATTTTAAGAGTCAATAGAAAAAAATAGCAACGTAAAGCGTAATTAATATGAAGAGCATACAAAATATTTTGAGTATGCGTAAAAGATGACTCTAAATAAGGACTTTATTTCGATGCGTTTTTTTTAACATTTAACTTTGACCCACTTAATTAATACAGCAAATAACATAACTTCATAAAATCAAGCCAACTCATCTTTAGATGCATCAACTTTTCTTTTGTAAAATCGAAACAAATACTTGCACACAATGTTTCTACGATCTACACAGTGTGAAATTAAAGATTTGTTTATCTCTCACACATTTTGAATTCGTTTCGTATTCTAAAAAGTGGAATAATGGAAACAGGTTGCAAATGAGGAATAACTAAATTTTCGATTTCTCATAGATCGAAGTATTTTCCTAGAGCCAGTCTGTATACTTATTGGCTTTCAGAGCCTTACTCAATATAGTTGAACGTTGTTTGCATGTTTTTTTATTTTATTTACAGTCTTTTTCGATTTTCAATGAAACTGACCTTTCTTTTCAAGAAAAGAGGAAGATCATTGTCTACTTTTAAAAAGTAAAAAAGTTAATTAAAATTTAAGCAATTTTTTTTTGTTTATAAACTATGGCATTTGAAATTATTATCGCACACGAAAGTGATTTTTTTCATTTTCTGAAACCAAATGATACCAAATTTATCTTTGAAGTTTTTCTCATAATTTTAACACCTTTTTAAGAATTCTATTTGGTATACTACATATGCGAGGTTTTTACAGCCATGATGAATTTTAATTTTGCATTTATTAATTCAATCTCAATGTTAAAATTTAGTTTTAAAAAATGCATACTTCGGCCATTAATTCCAAACTTCATTTTTCGTTTTTATTTCCTAATATGTTTACACTTCTTGATTTACAAGCGCAGCAATTTATAGCAAACTAATTTTTATAAATTGATATTTTTCAGTTTTATGACAAAGGAAAGTGAAATTTTTAATGAATACAATCCATGTATATAGTTTAAGGGACAGGAAAGCGAATACTCAAAAAAGGACAAGCATGTCATCAACGGTAGTTGTCTTATATAAAACCACGTATTGGTTGAAAAATATTAAAATGAATGATTAATCAATAATTTTGAATTAGTTTGCACGTCGCAAAAGAAAATTTAAAAAACCTCAATAACTTTTCGATGTCAATCAACCTTCTCGTGAAAATTCTCCCGATACAGGGTTTACATAAAATCTCACGTTGTCTGAAAAAGGTAATAAAATTAATTAAGTAATCGATAATTTTTAATGAATTTACAAGTCAAATATGAAAATAAAATATCGCAAAAAATTTTCGATATCAACCATCTTTCTCTTAGTAAAAGTCTCGCAGTTTGTTCATATAAAACTGCACGTTGGCGAAAAAAGGCAAAGTAAATTAAAAGTAAAAATTATCGATTAATAAATTAATCGATAGTTTTCAATGAACTTTGCAAACAACGAATGAAAATCAAAAATCCACAATAACCTTTCAATGTCAACCATCTCTTGACAAAATGTTCAAGATCTGGAGTTTTTATACAATCATGCGTTGGCTGAAAAACGGCAGTAATAGCAATTAATTAATCGATAAATTTCAATGACTTTGCAAGTCACAAACGAAAATTAAAAACCACAATAACCTTTTGATATCACCCATCCTTCTCTTAGCAAAATTTAGCCACGAGTTGGCAAAAAAAAAAAAACTAATAAAAATTAATAAATTAATCGGGTTAAATTAAATTAATAAATTCCGTGACTTTGCAAGTCTCAAATGAAATTAATTAATTAATTAATAATTTTCAATGATTTTGCAAGTCACAAATGATAAAAAAAAACCCACAATAACCTTTCTATGTCAACTATCTTTCTCTTGACAAAATTTTACCAATTAGGAGTTTATTTAAAACCACGCGTTGGATTTAAAACGGTAATAAAATAAATTAATTAATCGATAATTTTCAATGACTTTGCAAGTCATAAACGAAAATTAAAAACCACAATAACCTTTCGATATCAATCATCCTTCTCTTAGCAAAATTTAGCCACGAGTTGGCTAAAAAAACTAATAAAATTAATAAATTAATCGATAATTTTCCGTGACTTTGCAAGTCTCAAATGAAATTAATTAATTAATAAATAATTTTCAATGATTTAGCAAGTCACAAATGATAAAAAAAACCCACAATAACCTTTCTATGTCAACTATCTTTCTCTTGACAAAATTTTACCAATTAGGAGTTTATTTAAAACCACGCTTTGGCTTTAAAAGGGTAATAAAATAAATTAATCAATCGATAATTTTCAATGACTTTGCAAGTCATAAATGAAAATTAAAAACCACAATAACCTTTCGATGTCAACCGTCAGCAAAATTTTCCCGATTTGGTGCAAGTACCCTATTCTACCTACTGGCAGCTAACCAATACATATAATATGAAAAACACATTTACCGAAGCGTACCGGAAAAAAATTGTTACGCATGCCTGACCTAAAAACGCATTCTCCAAACCACTTTAACAAAATGAACACCAACCCGCACCCAATACGGGAAAGAAACAAAAATACGAGGAGAGCGCGAGAAAAACGAAAAATCCGATCAAAAATCGCAAACGTTATGAGTGAATTATAGCTCCATTGTTGTCAAATGAACGACGATACAATAATACTAATCTGTTTTCTTGTAATTCTTTTCTCTCCTCATAATATTTGGCGCTTGTGTGTGCGCTGAGCTCGATGTGAGGGTCTATATTTAGCCAGTTTGGGGCTGGCAACCCCTTTTAGCATTTCGTGTTGGCTGGGTTTGACAAATGACAAGACGATCCCATTTCAATGGTTATTCTGCAAATGACCACTGTGTCGTTTAGAATACGAGCCAGAGTTGCGTAATTCTAGCGGCGCGTCCGTTTGAATAGATAAAAAGAATCAGGGACGAGAAAAAAATACAACAAAAATTTAATTGCGTTGGTTTCTGAATATAGAGGGGGAAATAGTGTATGATCTCTACGGATCAACTTACGCGTGGGTTTTTGGAACACAGTATTAGTGATGTTAAGTTAAGGTAGGTTAGGGTAATGTTTTTTTATATGTACTGCAAGGGAATGTGCAGAAAATTTACGATTTGTATAAAGGACTTTATAAAATACTCGCCTTAAATAGACTGAATAATTTAAAAGGTAGACGTGAAATTACCCTCTGTGGGGTGGTATTCTTAACTCCCTCTTGAAATTTATGCATGTATTCAGGACGAAATATAAACGGGAATTTATTGATGAAGATAAAGTATTGAATTTATGAAACATTTCATAAAAATAGTTCTTCATTTTTTAAAAATAATTTTTTTTTGTAATGAAATAGTTAAAAAAAGGGCAATTTTTCAGTCTTTTTAAAAAAGTTATTTTTTTTGGATGAAAAAGCAAATAGAACTTGAATAAAAAATTGTAAAAAATGTAGAGTTTAAATAGATTAAAACTTGAATTGGGGATAAAAGTCACGAGCTAAGATTTTGTTCATAAAGTTGCTAAGACAATATTCAGCCTAAACAAGTTTATGGAATAAACATAAAGCAAATATTGAAATTTAAACAATAATAGCAACAATATAACTGAAGCAAGGGCTATTTTTTAAAATTAATCTCGTAAGCTTCTGAAATTTTTTAAGATAGATATTTTGTGTTGTATTTCCAATGAATAATTTTGAATATTATTTACAAAAATAAAACTACTTAAAATAAGAAATGAATATTTTTGGTCCATTTTATTTAATATTTAAAGCAGAACTTCAGGTAGGATAATTAAAAGAAGGACGGATAATTTTTATTTCTTCAAGTAAGAGGAAAGCATAATTTTTTTCCTTAAATGCAACAATATATAGAATTTTACGACAATTACATTTTAATTTAAAATAAAATGGAACATGCTATTAGGAAGGAAAATTTACGATAGTAATATTGTTAAAAATTTCAATATATTTAAAACAATTTTATGAAAATTTATATTATACACACAATGTTATAAAAATAAAAATAAGAAGAAAAGGATTGTTTAAATTATATCAAATTAAGCGGGGGGGGGGGACGTGAACTATAATACGTTTAGTTCACGCGTACATTTTATGCATTTTTTCTATAAAGGAAAAGCAAGAATATATAATTTACACCACAGAAGATAAGTTTCGATATTTTCAGAAACATAAAAGCTTTAAAAGATGCTGTTCAAAGTTTTAATAAATGAAATGAATCAAAATTATTTATAAAATCTTTTTAAAAGAATTTTCAATGATTAAAAGAAATTTTCAAAGAATTTTTAAAAATGTAACTTGAATTGAAATCAATTTAAATTTCAGCCTCCATAGAATACATGGGCACAAACAGCACAACTTTTTTAACACAGCACGTATCAAAAACAAAGTTTTAAATTTTTACATTGAAAAAAAAAAGACGGAAAAAGTTGCCAATTTTGAATTAATTTCAACTCTTAACCTAACTAAGGAAACTAAATTCTGCTTCCCAAATCTACTTCATCCAAAACAAAATATAAAATTAAATTAAATTATTAGATTTTATAAATAATATAACATTAAATATGATAATTTAAACTAATACAGGAACTATTTCATCTAATACATTATAAGCAACTAATACATTCCTTTGCTACTGTGCAGAGCAGAGAAAGAATAATGATCTTTTACCTTGATGTCTCTCCAATATGTTAATTTCTTTTAGCACTTCTTTTATCACCAACAGCCAACCGGGGCTTCATTTTTTCCAGTCTCCCTTGACTGACACGAAGCATAAAAAACATCTCATCTCAATCCCAACACATTTTTTGCACAGTCCCCAAGTGCTAGGAGTAGTGCGATCACTAACCATAACAGTATTGACTAAGGATATATAATCAAACATATGCAACCGAAAAGCTCAAGTAGAGGATATGGTAATAAAAAAATATCCCCCAAAGAAAACCCAGCGATGAAAAATAGCTTTAATCGTTATCAATGCCGCTTTTCCTAATTCCTATACGATCCTGAGTACACTTTTTTTTTCTTCATCATCGTACTTCACTTCATTCGTTTTCATTTATATTGTTATTTTTTTCCTGCCCTTTTCAGTAATATCTTCTTGTTTGAAAAGTTGCGCGTGACAAGGCTGTGCAGAGGAAAGATGGGGGTTCCGGAGTTAGGTGGGGGGTTGTGATCATCGAAAAGCTCTTCTGCACGGTAATTAGACTTGAACATGCCGGCCACACCCTAGACAATACTAAGTACATGAGCAGATAGGAATATATATTTATATATACACTTTTTACACATAGGCCGGCCCGGCTCTTTATTTTTCTGCTCTTATTTTATTATTGTTATTATTGGAAACGGGGTGTGTGAAAACGGAGTGTTACATGGGCGTATCGGAAATTTGGAATAGCCCCCACCCCTTAATGTATTTTTCTCTCGACAATGATGTATTCGAAAGTGAATCATATTCTCTTAACAAATATCTAACTAGCACGAAGATAATGACACAAGAGAATAAGTAGCTGGTTACTTCCGAAAATTAGTAAAGAAATGAGACACTCGTTCCTAATGAAAAAAATAGAGTTAAGGGTTGAAAAAAAAATGGGAATTTTTATTTCGTCTGTTTCTTAATAACCTGTAATGTTTTCTATTGAGAACTACTGTAACATTGCTGCGGTGTATTAAATTTATTTTTACGCACGCTAACTAAAATGAGTGATTAATGGAAAACATGTTGCTATGCCTACATCATCATTAATATCTGTATCTCCATGGATCGAAGTCGTCTATCACTTGTTTAGAAATAGTTTTGGTTCCTAAAAGATTGATTAAGCAAGTTTATAAGCTACTACGTATCTAGAATATAAAAACTGCATAAATTACAAGGAAATATATATATTTATTACGATTGACAATATAAATTTTCTAAAAACAAATTTATGCTACTATATAATTTTAAAAGCTATATAAATCGAGGTTTTTTATTGCTTGTTTATAAATGTATCTAATTCCTAAAAGAATAATTAAAATTAAACAAATTTATAAGCTACTATATGTTCATAGATCGAAGTTTTATATCACTTGTTTACAAATAATTCCGATTCTTAAATAAAAGATTAAACAAATTTATAAGCAACTATGTATTCATAGATCGAATTTTCCAACCAGTTGTTTAGAAATATTCCTGATTCCTAAAAGAATTATTAAAGTTAGACAAGTTTATAAATTAATATATTCTCATAGATCGATCACTTACTTAGAAATATTTCCGAATTTCTGAAATAATAGTTAAAATTGCACAAATTTATAATCTACGATATGGTTATCGAAGTTTTCTATCACTTAGTTAGAAATATTTCCGAATTTCTAAAAGAATAATCAAAATAAAATAAATTTATAAGTTTCCATAAATTCATAGAACAGAAGATTTCTACCACTTGTTCAAAAATATTTCTTATTTTTAAAAGAATGATTAAAGTTAGACCAATTTATAAGCTATTATATGTTCATAGACCGAGGAACTGTTTTTGATTCTTAAAAGAAAGTCTACAGTTAAACATGCTGCTACTCTACATGGTGATAAGTACTTGTATCGTCATAGATCGAGCTATTCTATCAGCTCCTAATAAATGTCTCTGATTCTTAAAAGAAAGACTGAAATTAAGCATACTACTACGTTCCAGCACGACACATGTTTGTTTCCTATAGAATGATGTTGTCGATCAGTTCTTTAGAAATGTTTCTGATTTTTAAATGAAAAACTGAAGTTAAACATGATACTACATTGCATCATGAATTCGTATTTGTTTCTTTATAGATCAAAATCTTCTATCAGTTGTGTAGAAATAATTTTGATTCTAAAAACGTTATAAGTTAAATAAATCATTAGCTATTTCAATTCATAAGTCATTCGCTAGATAATGATTATTTACTTTATTTATAGATCAGGGCACTGTTTCTGTTGTTTATACACAAATTAAATGTTATCTATAAAACTAGATTATTTCCACGTGTTTCTATTACATAAAAAATAACATGGAAAATAATGATAAGAGTTTATATAAAGTAAATTGTTACAAGTATTTCGTTTTTATGACACAGAAGGTAAAAGAGAAGAAAAGAAACAAAAGAAATCAAATTTTTATAGGAAAGAAAATTCTGTTAGTTAATTGATCAATTTTGTACTAAAATCTACAATGAGTTTCTGCATTAAATATGCATGATTTTTGAAATTGAAGTACATGAATTTGATTTCCAAAATATGTTTCTATCACAAAATAAGTGCATAAAATAGGACCTTTATTCAAAATATAAAAAGTTTTGAAATTTTAAAGTAGAAATTTGAATTTAAAATAACTAAATTTCTGAATTGGACTATTTATTAAAATTTATTAGTTAATCTCCAGAACAAAATAATGAAAATTTTATACAATGCAGAACTAGCACTAGATATACCTAAATAAAGAGGAAAGTCAGATCGTAAGGTACTTTAGTACCTTAAGATCTGAAATAAAAATAAACAAAGAAATAAAAAGAAATATTTTAGAAAGAGAATATACCATGTCATCTCAATACATGGCACTTCATGTCAAATATTCGAAGTTAAAAATCATATCGTCGGCATAACGGATCATTTAACAATAGCATAACGTAGAAAAAGCAACTGGTAAAAAATCATTCCAAATTAATATTCTATCCTTACGTACTTTTTATTCTAGAATGAACCCCCTCAAATGCCAGATTGTATTTGAAATACATGAATATCTAGTGATACCTCAAGTCTTTAAAACTCTTTAAAGTGTCAAATCTGAATTCTCTGTCATTATTCAGACGAATTTCTCCACACCTCGGCGTGAATTTCAAAACGTCATTCAAAATTCTCTATCGTTCTCGCATACTTAAATGTACCGGTTTGATAATACCTTTCGGTACATCGCAGGCATCACCGGAACACCAGAAGAGGTGACGAGGACAACAGAGGTACCGTCCCAGTTCCTGCAGAAGCATTCATCTATCAACACGTGACAAGTGCCCTCCATTTTCTTCACCCTTCCCCTGATTCCCTGAGGGGGCAACCCCACAGAGCACACACACACTACGAGAGGAAAAAATATTCGAAGTTTTTAACGACTACGCTTGACAAGGCGGTCGCCCAAGAGTTAGGGAGGAAAAGTGGTGAACTTAAAAAACATTTAAAACACAAAGGGAGGGTGTGAGAGGGAAGAAATAAATAGATAAAAAAAACTGGGAGGAACCCACGCGCCAAACTTTCGACCCGGTGTTCTGGGTATGATAAGAAAGAAAGAGTTGAAGGGTTTCTGTATTTTTTTTATTGGTGGTACACTGCCAGTGCACGAAGATACATTTCTGAAAAATAATGAAAAAAGTATATATTGCTAAAAATGTGCCCTCCCCCTCTTCAATTCCCCGACCACACAGACACCATCAACCAAATGTTGTATTATTTAAATCCTCTTTTGGTCTGCTATGCCTCATTACCAGAAGTTATCGGCGAGTCTGGTGGTTTGCAGTGCGCAAAAGAGGCGAAGGAGAGTTCTGGAGACCCTCCCCCCATTTCCTTCTATTCCGTACGTTGCAGAAAAGAGGGGAGGCGGTAGAAGAGCAAAAGGCACACGCTTCGCTAATCCTTCAAACCCCTTCAAATATTAATGCGCTATCTATCTGCAACGAGTCTAAGTCGGGCCTGCTGAAGGGACTCTTTAGATGTAAAGGGAATGAGTACAAATCCAATTGTTTCAATATTAGATCAATTTCAGAACAAGATAATTGAAGAAAAGTTTTCTAATTTGGAATACTTTTAACTCATAAACTGAAAACCTATAAACACCGACCGAATCGTCATTTCAAAAATAGCAATGAGAAATTTTAAATACCATCCATATATAAATAAAATGCTAATGAACGTAGTACAAATCGTTCCTATTACTTATTTTCGAATGCAAACAGTCAAATATATAAAAAGGTATACACAGATTATATATAGATACATAAATAAGTAAAGTAATATATATAGATAAAACGCTAACGTGTGTGGCACAGAAATCGTTCTTATAACTTATTCTTGAATGAGAAAGTCAAATAGATAAATGCTATATATAGATATATAAATAAAATATATAGGTACATAAATTATACATTACATAACATAATATAACATAAATTATAATATAACATAATTAACATAATATAACATAATTAACATAAATTATACATTACATAATATAGGTATATAAATATCTAACGCCATTATAGATAACGTTCGAACGTGTAATGAAAGTGACATTCGAAAGTATAATGCTAATGTGCGAAGTACATAAATCGTTCTTATTACATATTTTAAAATAGAGATAGTCAAATTGATAATTTATAGATAAATAAATACATAACACTATATGTAGTTAAATAAATAAATATATATATATAGATAGATAAAACTTCAAAGTGTGTGGCGTAGAAATCGTTCTTATTGTTTATTTTCGAATGGAAACATTCAAATAGTTAAAACTCTATATGTAGATATATAAATAAAATATATAGATACATAAATATATAACGCTCTACATAGATAAAACGCTTCTGTGCTTGGCACAGAAATAAATCTTATTGCCTATTTTCGAATGGCAACAGTCAAATGAAAATATATCACTGTTCAAATATTTTAGACTGCTTCATTGAACATTTCTACAGCTGCACTTTTCTATTGATAGCAACACTAATTAATGGAGTTGAAACGATGACAGCTTAAATGTAAAGTGAAATACATGACACAAAAAGTATTCTAATAGTTTATATATCTTATTCTTTAGTCAGACCTAGAGTTATTTTTTTAAACATTATTTAGATATGCAATAACTTTTTTAGGATTTTAATATTCATCTAATGTATAGATGAAAAATTTGGTGTTTTTATAACTCTTAACTAAATAAATATGATAGGCGGCCAGCTAGTTGTAATCGACAAAGTTTAAGTGCAAAGTGGAGGACTTGATAAAAAGGTTATCTAACAGCTTACATATATTATTCTTAAACTGGAATTTTACTTTTTTTTCTTCATGCATATTATTTAAACTCATAATAGTTATTTTAGGAGTTTATTTATTACCTAATGTGTGTATGAAAGAATTAATTGTTTTCAGAACTCTATCTAAGTTAATTCGACAAGTGACCAGCTAGTCGTAGTCAACAAAAACGGGTTAAAAATTTATAAACTTTGAAGTGACTTCCAAGATAAATTCTTCTATTTATACATATCCAAGGTTTTATCAAATTTTAAAAACTTTCTTAATGTTGTGATTTGCATGGAATAAGTTATATAAAATTTTCAATATTAATCGTCATTGGTTGAAATAACATTTGACCTTTTATGCAACTAAAAAAAATTTTGATTTAAATCTGGGATTCTTAAAGACAAATTCTAAAGAAAGGAAATGCAATTTTCTCTGCGACTGATCCATATTTGTGGTAAATTTCGTCAAAGTATCTCGCATATATAAAACTAAATGCCTATGTACACCTCTTCTAGGTTAAATGAAATTTCCGAACAATCCCCTGATAATAATTTGCACAATGAAGCGCTAAGTTGTTTGATTGCGAATCTATAGACTTTCAAAAATGAGATATTCTTTAGTAATCATCTTCATAAATATTGTACTTCGGTAATAATTTAGGAAAAATTCTAATTAATATTTATTAAACAAGCTGATAACACTAGATTAATTTGCTCGGTCCTTCAATTCCGTTATCAAGCGAGTAAATGCACCCCATGTTTACTTTTCCGCAAGAGGTATCTTCACGCAGTTGAACTACTTTTACAGACAGCGTGACGGCAAAACTTAGCTTGGTCTTTCCCGCCATGCAGTTGCTCCTTGGTTCCGATATTTTTCTCATAAATGGTACTATTTCAATAAGAATGTTTCTTCAGATTTAAATACTATTGTAATTTTTGGAAGATAAATGCAAATGTAGATATCAAGGATTGTTTGACCAACTTCGTTTGACACTTTCATTGGTACAGCGAAAAGTGGATAAATTAAGCTACACGGATTTAAATACAAAAAAACATCTGCATTTTAATTTTGTATTTGATGCTTTGTAGACTAGAACAATTATCCTTCATCAATTAAGTGTCATTTAAATATTTTTTATTGTAGTTTCAATGCAAAATCGAAGAGTAGATAAGTTAAACTATAAGGAATTTAAATACAATAAAACTTCTGTATTTTCATATTGTCCTTGATCCTTTGTTGACTAGACTTATCAGTGTTAATGTTATTTATATATATATTTTTATTATCTCAGGGCAGTTTCAATATAATAGCGAAGAGTAGGTAAGTTAAGCTATTAGGATTTCAGCTTAGAAAATTTCTACATTTTCATTTTGTATCTGATTGATTTGCTGACTAAATGAAAAAATAATTTTTAATAAAACTAAACTAAATGAATAAAATAATTTTTAGAAGCATATTTTTCAATTTCTTTGTATAGTGATTAAAAAATAAAATGGCATAATTTAAATATAATTTACTTACAACGTTGCATTTATTATTTATTTTAAAAAAGAATACTGTTTAAGAGACAAGGAATTCTGTTAAACACTCTAGAGAATTATTCACTTATGCCTATGAATTTTTTCATCCATATGTATTAAAACATAAATCAATCAAATATCTTTTTTAAAAATTCGTTAAAATGAAATATATTATTTTTTCAAAACAATTAAAAGATAGAAAATTACTAAAAATTTCAAAATATTTCAAGCGACTTAATTTATTGTTTTCTGTAATTTTTTTTACTATCTTATATAATTTTATTTAAATTTAATAACGGATATTATTTTAATACTAATTAAATGTTAATTTTATAGAAATATTTTTATGCATATACATAGAATATTCATAAGTATTTGATGTTTTTCTGAACTAAATTTGGTTTTTAAGTATCTAAAAAGCCCCTTAAAATGCATACTTGATTTTCTTTTAATGTTTTTTACCGAAATCTTTTTAAGCAATTTAATTTCCTTAAATATTAAGATATCTAGAACATTTGAAGAGATATTTTTTATCTAATCAGAGTACCTTTTCAAGGAAAATCATTAAAAAGTGTTTTTTTCCTCAGACTCTTCATTTTACTGAACAATACATTTCATAATACTATTTTAGACGAATAAAACCATACGTTTTGATAACTAAACAATAAAAAGAGATTTTCATATCACCGATATGAAAATGTCCGATTTTGCTTATTTCAGAGTCTACTATTCCCGTAATAATTTTTTGAAATTTGTTGGGGTACAAAATATACACCAAAATACTATATACCTAAACGAAAAACTAATATTAAGTATTATTTAGACATCAATATTAAATACAAAACCTTAAGAAATTCATACTTTTGGTGTTCTACAAGTTCTTAATTGAATCAAAAACAAAACACTCATTTAAATGGTAAATTAATTGAGAAACCCAAGTAATTTTGAAAATATTTTTAACAAATGACAGAAAATAGCATCCCAAAAAAATTATAATTATAACCGGTTAGTAGCATTTTTATTTAGGAATAAGACTGGCATAGCATTAAACAGAATATAACGACGATAGATTCGAGCGACATTCAATTTCACTTAAACGCAATCAAGACCCGACCCCCGCCAAGATACGGGCAAAAATGAAATGTACCATTTCGAGCCAAGCGGTCTAAATAATTCACAGTTATTAGCAAACGAATGAGGTAGCGATTACAAATGCGCGGTGCTAGGAATTATAGATTATAGTAAGGGGGAAGGGGAGGGTAATCATTCGGGTTCAGCATTTCGGAGGAAATAAGCGAGATTTATTCGCGATTTATACTTTACAGTAGCACGCGTTCAAATGCTATTCAGCCATAAGTTGTTTGTGGAGTCGGGCTTTTTTTTATTAAAGAATAACGCACAGCCCGTGGGAGAATATTTTTTTCTATGGCACATTAAATCAAATTTAAAAACATTTTCTCCCGCTTTCTTGTTTTGCGAAAATCCCATCTTCACAATTAAGATGAATAATAGTGTGTAAAGAATTCACAAAAACCGTGGGTGCTTCAGAGATTTCTAAGAGATGTCTTTTTATTGCCACACAATTAATAAAAGATATTTCGATGCTATTTTTTTTTACATTATTTAGAGACTAATTTCGCCGCAATCTTTAAGAAATGGAGAGCATATATTTAATTAAGTGGATGTAGTTGGGTGGTCATATAAGCCTCTATGATGAACGTTACGTGATTTTGAGATATTATACGGCGGTTGAAAATAAAAAGCATTTAATTCGTAGAATATATGCAAATCATTTTTATAATGGTCTTAATATATAACTTATGTATCGTAATATTTTTTTGGTAATCGAATAACAATAAAATAATCAATATCTTAATCAGTTAACAGTTTCTTCGGAAAATGCGTATCTGAATTGCGTAGCAAAAATGTAATGATGACGAGTATACACGTCAAACACAGACGATATGTAAGATGAAATTATGTTGTAATGAAATGACTTTTATTTTTTTTTTTCAATAATTACATTTATTTATTTACTTAAACTAACAAACTTTTTTTGCATATGAACGAAAAGAATCAACACTATACAACACAGCAATAATTTAAGAAAAACAATTCATATTATATACGCTTTTTTATTCATATTAGTCTCTAGATAATTATTAATAATCTTTTATTAGTTCCTTTGATTTCAACTTTGCGTCGGAATATTTTAAACATCCTTACATTTATGAATATGAATGAATTTTTTTACTGAAATTGTAATTCAAACTGCATATTGTCATTACTTACTACTCCTGGCGAATAAATTCGTCATAATGCAAAATGTTGTACTTTTGGCATGACGAATATACTAGTGAAAAACAGTTAACTGGTTGATATAATTCAACTATGATGAAGGTATCTCTACACACAAGTTAAGGAATGATGGATTCAAAAGTAAAATATATTCCAACGTAAAAGATGCCATTATACTTGTTAAATGTTAATATTATTACTGCGTGATATATACACCAAGATAAAAGTATTACCTATAAAAATTAGGATAACAAATACGTAGAAATCCTTATAATTAACAAAAATATGTGTTAAATTAAATCGATATACCATATCTAGTTTTCTTACGTTTCAAATGGTGAAAAACGGACCATTTAATCTTAAATTTAAATTCCCCGCATTTGCAAAAGTTGATAATATTTCAAATTTATTTTCAATACAATTCGTTCAGTACAGTCATTTCAAATTTTTCTGTACACATTTCGGGAATTTATTTTCAAAATGAAATTTCTCTCTCACTCTTTGAAATTATGTTTTATTTCATTTTTTCAGTATATAAAAATTGCAAATTCCTTATTTTCAATTTTTTTTTTATTTTAAAACATACAAAAAATACATGCTCACAAGAAACTTCAGATACTCATTAAAAAAACTTCATAAATTGTTTTGAAAGTAAAAAAGGTAATAAATAAAAACATAATAATAACACATATTGGTTAAAAAACAATTAATTGTAAAAATTTTCTAAATTAAAATTTTTTCGCTTAATTAAAAACATAAAAAATTAATACAAGTTAATATTTAATTAAAACTGTAAGAAGCATTAAAAATCCAAAGCGCAGATCAGTACGAAAAGTTTCGACTCAAACTAGAAATTTCCGACGAAAAAAATTTCGAAATTAAAATCGTGCCATTTAATTAAAAATATAACAAAATATTAATAAACATTTATGTTTAATTGCAATTGTAGGAGGATAGAGAAATCAAAAGCTCAGACAAGTAGAAAAAATGTCTAATAAGTTGAAAAATTTCCCCGAAATTTTTTTTTCTAAATTAAAATCTTTTCAATAAATATGATAACAAAAATTATACTTAATTATAAATATAGGAAACGCGAAAAAAATCAAAAACGCAAACTAGTACAAAAACTTTCTCCTCAGTTAAAAATTTTCCTAGAAGAAAAAAAAAACTCTTCTCAATTTAAATTCTGTCATTTAATTAAAATTATATGACAAAAAATCAATAATAAATTAATGTTTTATTACAATTGTAAGAAGCGTAAAAAAATCAGAAGCACAGACAAGTACAAAAAATTTCACCTCAGTCGAAAAATTTCCTTGAAGAAAAAACTTTTCTCAATTTAAATCCTGTCATTTAATTAAAAATTTGACACACAAATTAATGACATATTAATGCTTAATTATAACTGTAGGAAGCATAAAAAATCAGAAGGGCGGACAAGTATAAAAAATTTCTTCTCAGTCGAAAAATTTCCTTAAAGAAAAAACTTCTCAATTTAAATCCTCTCATTTAATTAAAAATTTGACAAAAAAATTAATAACAAATTAATGCTTGATTACAATTATAGGAAGCGTAAAAAGAACAGAAGTGCAGGCTAGTACAAAAACTTTCTCCTCAGTCGAAAAATTTCCTCGCAGAAAACCACAAAGGAATTTAGGCAGTCAATATAGTTGGCTCTTTTGGACAAAGCATCTAAATTGGTCCCACTTCTAATAAGCCTCCAGAAACTACACGAATGCACACTTTACGCTGTGGACTAATCATTGCTATAGGACAACGGGGAAATAAAGCGCTAGCGGAAGTTATTTTTCTAGTACCAATAAGGCGTAACTTGAAGGCAACTGCACTGAACAGTAGCTACATTATTGGGTCTGGGATTAATAATACAAAGAAAAGGTCCCTTGATTAACGGCGAAGGTTGGTAATTCTTTTTTAATTAGAAAAACGCCATTGAATTAATAAAACGTCCTAGATGCAAGCAATGTTTTTAAAACGCACTAATAGACGAGTAGATGGTCGTTTTATGGTAATGTTTGGGCCAGAGTTGATAAAGAGATAAGCTGATTGTTTTTATGCTAAGAAAATTGCTTCTCAAGAGATTTTTCAAGGAATTGCGTAATGTTACAAATTAAAAAGTAGACTTTTTTTCTTAAGAACAAAAGCAATTCGTTGAATTATTTCACAAAGAATGTGCTAATTACTGTTAAAGTTATATCTACACTATACCATTTAGAAAGAATGATTAAATTCCAGAAAAAGTTTTAATGATGAAATTTTTTTTTAAATAGGACAGATAATATATATATGTTTCAATTTTGGAATCGCTTTTTAATAATAACTATATAAATTTTAGAATAAAGAGAATTAATTTCAAAAATTAAATACTTTCGAAAAAAAGCTTATAATTTATACAAGAGTTTATACTAGATTTATAATTTTATTTCAATAACATGTTATATCGAACAATAATCAAGATACAACGTAAATTTAATATAATTTCTTTTGAATCAAAATGTAGACAAATTTTAGAAACATAAGGATACCCAAAATTGCACGGTTGGGATATATTACCATTCTTTTTTTAAATTCCCATAATTCACCTGGTTTACATAATAAACTGTTTTCAAGAAACACGAAAAAAACTGAAAAGAACTGTTCGTTTTACGTTATTAATTAAAAAATTATCATGCAATTTATCTATGCTCATTTCTTAAATTTTTCCTGAAAAAAATTTACTTGCAAATAATAATTGATTAAAAAAATTGATAGGTATTCAAAAACACCTTGTTACACACCAAGAAACACCACAAAGAAAAACAACAATTTCTAAAAAACCAGCACAACACCTTCAAAGATAAAAACAAAAATATCTTTAAAAGACTCCGAGGAAACCATAAAATTACCAACTGATTTATTTCCCACGTGTGCCGGGGGTATACCACCCCGTTACTGCCAAAACACGGCCACCGTCTCTTTTCCTCAATGAACAAGCCGACCAGGGTGGTGGTGGCGGCGGTGGTAAAGAAGGCGCGCGAGCCAAAAGTCATCAGTGCCTATATCTATCACATTTCCGGGTCAGCCAACCCCCCTGTCATTTGCGCCGTTAATTAGTCTCGGCCGGCACTAATGAGCGCTAATTGGCGCCGTTAAACGCCATCTCCAGCGCAAGTGAAGTGCTTCGCTGGGAAGCACAGTGAGAGGCAAAGAAGAGATACGATGATTAAGCTCTTGCGGTGAAGGCAGCTGTAAAGGCTGGGTTTGGAAGCCGCTTTATTTTTCGGGATGCTGCTGCGTGCGTGTTTTCCTTGAGGGAAGGGGCCCGGGAATGTATCGGAGGGGGCTTATTAGATACTTTGGGACGAAATGATGGGCTTTGGTTTCGGTGCCGTGGCTCTGCGTGGAATAACTGTTGTTCTTTGGCGGAATTTATGGGGAGGTGACGGATTGACAGATGATGGAATAGTATGGTCATTGTGAGTTATTTATTTTGATGTTAAATAAGCTTGTTAATAAAAATTACAATGTCTTTCGTGATTGATTTAAAAAATATCTTATAACTTTAAACGAGCAATTCTTGCATATATATATATATATACATATAAATTTATTTCTTGCATATCGGAAATTGCTCTAACGAATTTGATCAAATTTTATACTTAGATTAGCTAGTAACCGGCACGTTGCTGTCACAGAAGAAATAATTTTAGAAATATCACTAGACATTTAAAATAACTGTCTTGTTTAATTAGGAATGATAGAAAGAATAATAATTATTTTCGTATCGGAAGTGAATACATTCATTGAAATTGAGTGATATATAAAGGTGAAGCGTAAAAAAAATATTAATTCTATTTTTTTAAACTTTATTATTCAAGACTTTAGGGTTGACAATATTTTTTCCCATCTTCAAAAGAAACAAATAAATGCAAGTAACAAGTATTTAAAGTTCCATAGTAATCGGATGAGCGGTATGGTAGCGCATAAGAGACATACAGACAAACATTCATTTCTATTTACATAGATAAGATTTTCCTTCTTAAATTTATATAGATATTATAAGTGTCTATCCTGCAAATACTCGATTTTACACACAAAAAACGTTTTTTGTAACTAACTAATAGAACTTTTTTCTATCTGCTCTCATCCTGACATATATATCCCTTGAATAAATTATGTAAGATATCCTTTAAGTAATTTTATGTATTGAAATAGCAATAATCGTACCAGCATGATGTATGATTTAAATAGAAGTTTAAAGGAATCGGAATTAAAGGAGTTAGTTTTTGATAAAAATGCCATGCTACATATTTCTGACATAATTTTTGTATCTTTTGCCATAACAATTTCTGTAATATTTGAAAGCTGTGCGAATAACAATTCACATCTGCATAAAATAAGAGCAAAAATTGAAAAAATTATTCTAATTTTTAATCATTTAAAAATTACTTTTAAATTTAAGTGTCAAAAAATAATAATAAATATGTAAATAATTATATATATATATATATATATATATATATATATATATCATGATTCGAAAGTTCTCATGTAGGTGACATATAAGTTTTAACGGTGCAGTGTAGGTTCAAGTATCTACAGGCAATCTACACTTCTGCATTATAGTCGTGAGTTCAAGACGCAATTTAACTGAAGGTCCGCCGTATATGTTTGGTAGTCGGAAGTTAGATTTGAGAACGAGCTTCGAAAGCCGTCACGTCGAGTGAAATGCAAATTTCAAATGTGCAATGCCGGTTCAACTGTCTAAAGTTAATCTTCACTTCTAGAATGGAAATTGTTAGTTCAAAATCCAATTTTAATGAAGGATTGCTGTATATATGGACGGCACAAATTAAATTTGTGTGGTTCGAAAGCCCTCATGCTTTGTATCATGGAAGTTTTAACGATGCGATGTTGGTTCGTTGACAATATTCGCTTCTAGACTGGTGAAAGGTGAGTTCAAGACGCAATTTTACAGAAGGCCCACCATATATGTGGGCTGGTCGGAAGTTGAGGTAGTCCTTCGAAAGCCCTCATGTTATGTGACGAGCAAATTTAAGCGGGGCAATGTCGGTTGAAGTATCTACAAGCAATCACAGTTTTCAGAATGTAGAATTGTGAGTTCAAGACGAAATATTAATGAAGTTCGCCGACCATATAGACTTTTGGAAAGTTAAACTTAATGTCGTGGGATGAAAGTTTTCACGTTTTATAACGTGGAAATTACAATGTCGGTCCTAGTGACAATAATCACTTCTAGAATGTAGAATTGTGATTTCAAGTCGCAATTTTACTGAATGCCCGCTACCGTATATGCGGACTGATAGGAGGTTAGATTTGATATTGTGTTTTGAAAGCTCTGGCGTGATGCTCGTTCAAATGTGTAATTTTTGCTTCAAAATTGAAGAATCGTGAGTACAAATGCAATTTTACAGAACGTCTGCCGTATATATGAGCCAGCCGAAAGTTAGATGTAATATGCCGCTTTGAAAATCTTCCAAGTTGTGTGACATGAAAATTTCGAAAGTGATATGTCGGGTTATATGTTTCCCTCCTCAAAAAAATGCAAAGCACATAATCAAAAACCACCTGAACGTTAAACCAACAAATTTATAAAATTATTATAACCTATAATGTACTTTTCCTCTTTTTATAAGAGATTCAGATTGAAAAAACTGATCTTCAAGAAATATAACGTTTAACAAGAAAGTAAAAAAAAAGTTAGCAACACTTGTTAACATAAGAGAACAACGTAATTCAACAGCATCTTGAAAGTAAATTTTCTCGATTAACAAAATGCTACAATTCATATTTAACCAGGTAGCTGATAATAATAATAAAAAAAAGAGCTGGGCTTTTTTTTCTTGCTGGAACCATTGTGCTCGCTGCTTGCTCTTTAGGTACTCTTTGTCAACGGACCTAGGTAAAGAACTAATGCCGTTCAAACTCTAAAAGACATAAGAAGCGAAAGGGAGAGTGAAGGAAAAACTTTGGGAGCAAGGGAAGGTGGGGGACAAAGATTACCTTTGAGAGGATGAAGAGAAAAAAAAACTGAGGATAGGGGGGGTCGCAGTGGAAAAAAGGGGGAAGAAAAAAGGTCGCCGAAAGACGCCGCTGACAAATGATCCTTCAACAAAAAGTCACGGCGAACTAGATAGGCCAAAAAACTTTTTTTTCTACTTCATCCACCAGTTCTTACTCTTTAAACTAGAGACCCAATCAAGTGGAAGCTAGACTCTAAGAGACCGGAATGCATGGGATGGAATTCGAGGAGTAGCTGTTGAGAAGGGAGGTCATGGTGTGTGTGTGTATAGATATATAGAGGAGAAGGGAGAGATAGACACACACGGCGGCATCGATATACGTGTATCGTATATATCTATATCGCCTCCAATGTGTGCGCGCGCGGAGATACCACTTAAAGTATGAAATCAGGGGGAAGTTTAATAGGCTCAGGCAACAGTGCCAGTAATCGATGATAAACGATTGATCGATTAGAGAAAAAAGTTCTGCCCCCGTGGTGAGTGGGAAGGGCATGAGGTGGGGTGGGGAGGGAAAATAAGATAAGTTTAAAGGGTTCACTACGGGGGTGGGGTTCTCAGAAAGTTGGGGATTTTCGCCCTCTGAAACAAAGTCGTTTTCCTTGGAGTTTATTATCCAGGTATACTCGGGACACGTACGGAGTCCCCGATCTTTGATGGCTTCTTTTTCAAACTTTTTTTTGCCATTCTTTATTTTTTTTTTCTTTATTTAACGGTAAGCGATTACGTGCATCGTGATGCTTAAATGAATAAGATTGGTAAAGTAGAGAGGTTGAAAGATAGTAGTTGGTACAAAAAAAAAATCTCTTAAGCCGCTTCTGGAGTAAAGACTCTAAATGATGATCTTCAAGTTACGACTTGACTAAGTACTTCCCTTTATATATATACATAAATCACATTGAAAATATATTAATTTTTTGCAAGTCTCGAAAACTTTTGCGTTTTAAAATTATGATCGTAAAAATTATCAATGAAAGCTGTCTTTGCAACGAATATAACGAATTTACATACAAAAGACTGCCGGCGTTTTGACCTATGCGTAGCGGATCTTATCCGTGATCTGGGCTTCCCAGTTCAATTCCCCTGTAAAAAGGGGTTGTGCAAGCGAGTGTGTGTGTCATCTTCATATGAGTAAGGTCAGACTTCTGCCCTTGGGTGCTCAGGGGCCTTTGCCCTCAGAAGTTACTGCAAAAACACGACTTAAATCTATATCGCTGACTCCGTCTGATGTGCTTTGCATTTTTTGAGGAGGGAAACATATAACCCGACATATCACTTTCGAAATTTTCATGTCACACAATTTGGAAGATTTTCAAAGCGGGATATTACATCTAACTTTCGGCTGGCTCATATATACGGCAGACTTTCTGTAAAATTGCATTTGTACTCACGATTCTCCAATTTTGAAGCAAAAATTACACATTTGAACGAGCATCACGCCAGAGTTTTCAAAACACAATATCAAATCTAACCTCCTATCAGTTCGCATATACGGTAGCGGGCATTCAGTAAAATTGCGACTTGAAATCACAATTCTACATTCTAGAAGGGATTATTGTCACTAGGACCTACATTGTAATTTCCACGTTACAAAACGTGAAGACTTTCATCCCACGACATTAAATTTAACTTTCTAAAAGTCTATATGGTCGGCGAACTTCATTAAAATTTCGTCTTGAACTCACAATTCTACATTCTGAAAACTATGATTGCTTGTAGATACTTCAACCGACATTGCACCACTTAAATTTGCCCGTCACATAACATGAGGGCTTTCGAAGGACTACCTCAACTTCTGACCAGTCCACATATATGGTGGGCCTTCTGTGCAAATGCATAAGTAACAACTTATAAAATAATAAGGATTTCTTAGTTTAAATGACTAGTAGTAAATAATGACTACTACATCAAACCCCAACAAATATAAACCTACTAGTAGACAGCATAACATAACATAACGCTATCCTATGCCTTGGTACCCTGGCTATAACACTAAGTTATCTAACCACTAAAGACAGAAAATATGGAAACAATATGGATTATTACATTATTTTCAACCCAATTCGTGTTTATAGAAGACCAAATAGCACTCAAAAAATGGCCAAGTTATAAAAATAATTTCAACCTATTCAATATACAAATCTACCTATTAAATCTTCTCAATATACTAACCTCAACCTATCAATGATTTAAACCATCAAAATGGGGAAATTTTTTTCCTGGCGTTTTTAGGTCGCCGTTGCAACAGACAAGTACTTAAATTTCTTTTAAATATCACTTAAATAATGAACGGAAAATAAACCTTCAAAAATTATGAATAGATGGACATATTTCAAGGATGAGAGAAAAAAATTATTTAAATTATAATAAGAAATTCCTGCAAACAAGGAATCTATTAAATTAACCAAATGAGACATATTGAAAAGTTAAGTTATTTTATTTTATGTGTTTAACTTAAAAGAATAATCTGAAAAATTTATATTACATAAAAATTATTCATTAAAATTTTTGGGCATTTTTAAGTTTTCATTAATAAATATTTAAAGGTTAAGTTTAAAAAGAAAAAACAAATCTTTAAGTTAATATTTTGAAAATATATTTCAAAATGATATCAAGGTTTAGTAATTAAATACATTAAAAAATTGAATTCATTTTTTTCTTTTATTATTATAAACTAATACTTAATTTTAAAAGTGCAATAGTAAATTAAATTGTAGGATTTGGAATCTAGCAAAAATTTTTATGTTAGAATAAATATAGATTATTGAATATAAGAATTCAGTTATAATTGAATGTTTTCAATTCTATCGAAGAAACAATTTCAAAACAAACAAACAAAAAAAAAATAAAAAACGAAAATATATTGAAAAATATTTAAATACACGAAAAAAAAATTGCATTCCAAGTCCAGAAACGTGCAATCATACCTCAATAGATATAATTCGATTTTTACGTACAACAATCCAGTTCATTGTCTCAACCCACTGACTGACCACCAGACAATTCCCATAGAAAATATTCTTAAGAAGACCATACATTTCTTACACATTGATTGCATGCTCATAAGCTTAACTGAACAAACGATCGTCGTAAAGAACAAACTCCCACGCTAACCTATCTAGCTTCTATTCTAAAAGCAAAAACCTTACACATAAAAAAAATCGCAAAGAAAAGAAAGAAAAAAACGAAATGAACATAATAATATAGGTGGCTGTATTATTTGCGAACATATACATTTTTAAGAACATGGTAAAGGAATAAAATATTAAAAAACACGGACGAAAAAGCTATGTAATAAGAAATATATAATAATAATAATATTGATTCTGTACCGCACCATAGTAAGAAACTGAGGAGTATTCTTAAAAATTTTCTTTTGTTCGCCTAAACTTTAATAATCATATTCTCTGCGCTTTGAACGAAATGTATTGACTGGATAGTGGTCAAACAGCCACCACTATCATTATTATTTAATAAACAATGAAGCATCGGCTACTTGAGAGTGTATCGTATTAGTTATTTATTGGAATATGGGTGGAGAGAGTGAGGTATCGGTTTTATTATTACGTATCTTAGAACGAAAGGAAGCACTCACGTAAATAAGACAAGGACAAAAGAGAGTCTTCCGAATTTTGTGTTTTTATTTAGTTTAATTTTTCGTCTTAGAATTCTGAAAAAGGTATTGTTGCTAAAGAAATGTTTATGGGGCATTCTGCGTCCTACTCCATTAGATATTTATACAAAAGATATCAATTGTCAACAAATCTCAATGTTTTAGATCTCCCAGACACTTAAAAAACTTCTTAGAAACAGCACTTGTCTGTTTTTTGAAAGTGACATCTCAGAAACATAGCACGGTAGTAATATGGAATGCCAATATCATAAATTTTTGTTCAATTAAGGTAACCGACTACGTTCGAAGGAAAAATTTTGAAAAATTTAATTTAAAAAAAAATTTTTTTTTTGATTTTCAGATGTATTATCAATTATAAACACTATAAATACAAAAAACATAATTTGAGAATATAATATATTTTGAGAAATAGGAAAATTTGTGGTAAATTTTAGTGAAATTTGACCAAAATGGTTAACATTCTACACAAAATTGTAATTCAACAATCCCATTTTTCTTTGTACACAAGTGATAGAATATAATAATGAATGAAATGAACCAAAATCTAAGAAATATTTTGAGATGCAAAGAAGTGACGGGTAAAAATATACGTATATATGCATTTTTTCCATAAATTCGCAACTTAGTTTTTCTAAAAACATCTATAAGAGAAAAAGTATTTCGCCAACAATAAAACTTTTGGTTCATTTAATTGCCCACATTATTTAAAACACACGCTGAAATTTTTATGTCAATACCTCTCTTAGTTTTTGGGATATCATATTAATGGTGGATAATTTTTATGAAAATTAAAATGGAAGTGAAAGACAAATTTTAGCTGAAAAATAAATTTTGCTTAAAATTCCTCTGGATAGACCTTCCTTTCCTAAGAAGAAACAAACTGTTTTGGAAAGAGAAAAGTCTGAATGACAAGAAATAACATTTTTTTAAAAACATCGCCAATGTGGTCGAATACCAATGTTTTCAACGTAGTCGGATACCTTAAGGCGAACTTTTTATAAGAAAAGTACATTTGTCAACACTTAAGCATAAGAACACTATATCTCAAAATTGCAAAGAGAAACATAGTCGAAATTCAGTAAATCATTTTATTACCACAATATTGAGACATTCCTTATCTCGAAAATTTAGCAAGATGGCTGTATGAATAGCAAAATTATAAAATTTTGTTAAATTTGGGAGAATTTTTTATAAGAAAAATAAATTAGTCAGTTTTTAAGCATCAGAACACAGTATTTCAAGATTTCAAAAAAAAAAAAAAAAGATAGACGAAATTCAGTAAATCAGAATATTGAAACATTCATTATCTCAAAAATTTAGTAAGGTTGTTGTGGGAATATCAAAATTATGCTTTTGTTAAATTTTGGCGAATTTTTAATATGAAAAGTTTGTAGTTCTTTTTCATAAAATCACAGTATCTCAAAACAGCAAAGAAGAAGATGTACTAAATTCAATACGCCATTTTTTCATCAAAATATTGAAACACGCATAGTAGTATAACTCTTGAGTTCAAATTCAACGAGATCGACATTTATGAACAAATTTTAAATCATATTACTACGCTCATACTTAATTATCATATTACTAATTATATTACTCGTTTATTTGTACTAAAACGTACAGGTTAATAAGATCTTATAATTTAAAAAAGATGGAATAGTTTTTTTATTTCACGAATATTAATTATTTCCTTTTCTATAATAAAAATTATTATAAATATCAAATACTCCATTTAAAGATTTTGATGAAATTTACCTTCCACGTCTTTCTAATTCCACAAAACATATATTAGAAACACATATAGCTATTTATTAGGTAGATTCCTATAGGAAGACTACCTATTGTAATGGTTCTCTTATATATACGTCTCCCAATGCGTAAGTATAAACCTTCGAATTTGTCATATTGTGAATAGGATAACTAGAGTAATTTTTGTTTCGATTTTAAGTGGCTTGAAATATGTTGTTAGAAAGATAAAAATCTCGCATGATCTCAAAAATAGCTATTTCTGACATCAATAATTCCTGTAGCCAGATAATAACTCAGATATAAACGCATCTATATTTGCCTCCAACCTTGCCAAGAGGAATTTTTTCTAAATATTTAAACACAATAGTAACAAGTAATATAATTTTTTAAATTGAATTGAAATTGAATTAAATTGAAAAAGGAATGAACTAGTTTATTAAAAAATTCAATCAGTTTTAAACACAAAGTTATACATCTAAATTTTCTACTAAATTTATTAAAAAGAAAAGATACTATTCCAAAATGCAAACTTGTTGGCTATACAATGAAGTTAAATCGTAAACGTGTCAGAGTAAATATATACAGTAGAATCCTAAAAGAAATAATCTTGATGTTTTTATTATTTTTAATTTATTTTATTCTTTCAGCAATTTCAGACTCATCGTGGTGATATATAGAAATAAGATGCTACAGAAGGCACTATCTACTGCCGATATCGAAACAAACAGAAAGAAGCACCGACCACTTTGAAGTAATCTACCCCTTTCTTGCACCAATTAAATTCCTCCCTCGCCAGTCCATTCAGTCCGATCCCTAAAGGGATAGATCATTTACCCTCATCATCATCTATTAGCGCAACCCCGGAGGGATGGTAAGACCAACGCTTCGGGAAAGAGGAGAATGCTCTCCCAAATTCGACGGTATGCCTTACATTTCTGTCGGATCGGTCTCTATTAAGAGGCCCTCGATGGGAATGCGATATATCTGCGATATATACTTCGGCAATTTACCTGATGTACAGACAGTAAACGTTGTTTTGTATATTGAATGCGATAGGTGGCAGAAAGGTCTAGGAAATACAATATTGCAAATGTCTGGGGTTGTGCCAATAACTTCCTTTTATAGGAAAAAAACTTAGTAAGGAGGTCTTTCGTTTGCATCTCTATTAATAATAAGAGTGAATGTATGTTTATATGCTGGTGCTTTATAAGCCAGACTATTATAGTTATAGGCACCAAATTCGATACATATATATTTTGGAGGATGAAAATGTGTCCTCCTGAGCACTATTTAAAAGTTTTAGCTTATTAAAAATTAAGCTAATTCTTGGCGTTTTTATCCGAAAACTTCGAAAAATATTATTGCAGAATAATGAATTTTACAAAGTTTCTAAACTTTAAAATAATCTTTAAAACTTTAAAAAAAAATACTTTTTTAATACCAGTTTAAAAATAGCGTAATTTTTCTTTTTCTGATTTTTGACAGTTTTTAAAAAGTACTTTTTTGCCTAACATTCGACATAAAATATAACATCGTCATCATTTTTATATATATTTTTAAATTGTAAAGAAGATTGCATTTTATTATATTATCCGAATGCATTTCTTCCACTTATGAGTATATTTCTTATGAATATACTTATTTCATATGTTTTAGGGCTTTATTAACATATGAAAGATTTTAAAGATTAAATAAATACGACCATACATTTGCTAGCAGAAGGCAAACAGAATACGTCTGGTGAAGCATAATCAAGAAATAGTTATTGGGCCAATAAATCACATCAAATCAAACCAATCAAACATATTCATGTAATAAAAGAGATATTCAACAAAATAAAGTATCTAAGGTTTACTTTATTGTCTCAAGATGCTTCTGAACCAGATTATAAAAACAAAAATTATTTGGAAATTTTCTTTAACGGAATTTATATTTTAGAATGAAATACGTATGCAATAAAAATAAATTAATAGCATTTTTAAAATACTTTTAATGTTTTTTAAAAGCAGCTACACACTAAAATAAATTAATATGAAATATGAGATGAAACATGTCCGGTTCATTTACTAAATAAATTGATTTAAAAATATGATATAAAGCAATTGAAATACAAATATCTTACGAGAATTGTATAAATTTTAATGTATTTAGCACTAAAGCCATTTAATTTTCAAATCACTTCCTCGAGAAATTATAACAAAATACCAATCAAAATTTTTTGAAGAATATAAAATTTAAAGACGGACAAAATGAAGTTTTTTAAAAAATAATTTGCTTATAGTAGTTTTTATGTTTTTACAATACATAGAAACGTTTTAAAAAATACCTTTATTCCAAATAAGAATATTGTTCTAATAAATAACTATGTTTATTTCAATAAGTGTGAAAGAATTGATAGTTACTAAAATCTTTCGGACAACATGCACATTAGCTATATTTTGCGATATTAGTTAATGAAAGATTTTTTTTAAAAGCTGTGACCGAAAGGGCGCCAAAAGTCTAACTCTGTCAAGATAGACTATTAAAATCAATAAATCATGCCAATTTAGTTAAAAATACATTTAATGATATTAAAGAACATGATTTACAAGGAGACAAAACTATTTAGGACAATAACATTTAACATATGTGCATAAAAATAATACTCGGGGATTACATCATGCTTTACGTTCGCTTCCAAGACATGGACTGATTGTTCATTGTAACGACCGATAGAGGGCCGAGGAACAGTTACGGTTACAAAGCTGTTTATCAATGTAATATTCATTCAAGATTATTAAAGAGCTGTAATAAATTCTTTCTTTCATCGTTAATTAATGATTTAATAAATAATTCTCAATTTTTTATTAAAAAGGTTAAAAATTTATCCATTAAGAGTCGTAAGTCAAGTGGCCGTTTTTAGATAAACAAGCGTTGATTAGATGTCGATATATGGATAATCGTTATGAAAGTAACCCAAATAAAACTTTCAAATAGCCACTCTATTTTTTACACGTTTAAACTTTCAAGTAGCCACTCTATTTATTACACGTCTTCTTATATATATATATATAGTTGAAATATTCTTAATAACTTTAAGTTTTCAATTCAAGTTCTTCGCGATTCCCTGCTAAAAACTTCAAATTCATTTGCTTCTCAAGAATGAAAAACATTGGTACTTTTCATCAAAAACTAATACTTGATAAAATAGTAATTATTTTCAAAAACCAAATAATAACGTTACGAAGAAGCACCCTACATTTTCTTCTGACAACATGCCTCATCACCAGTAAAAGAAAACAAAGCAAACGTTTCTAGCAAATTAAAAAGACTAACGAGAAGAACGAAATGGGAAGAACCGAAAGGACTCTTACGTATTTATTGGGGGGTGGGGGGCAACTGACATTTGCTTATTTATCATGAAACGGTGCTTAACGGGAGAAGTGCATGTTTTTGTTCTTCGTAAGCGTATTGCATTCTGGGAAAAGAGGACCGTTTTCGTTTGTGTTCCATGTATCTATGGCGACGACAACGATGCTTATATTTTAAGTCTTTTGATTTTTGTCCCTATTAGGGTTACTTACTAGAAATCCGCTGCCTTTTCTGTCCCCTTCACCACCTCTCCGCCCATTTATTTCCCCAAACAAAAAGTTTATATTCTTATTTCTACAAGAGCATTATGCACGATTACTTTCTTCCTGACCACTTAAGATATATATATATCGGTGGATGACCGAAAATACTAATGGTCATGCAATAATCGATTCTGCTTCCTTTACGTTAGATTGGTATCGATACGATAGGTAAGAAAGTGAACATGCTATTTGCTGGTGAATCCGCATTTGTGAATCGATTTTGTATTAACCGATCATTTGGGACGATAATAGTAATCGTTAAAATGATATGAAATTATTTTAAGCAAAATAAAAAGTATATTTAGTAAGGTGTATGTTTATTGTGCTCTCATATGTAAAATTATTTTCATAATAGCATAAAATATAAGGATTTCTCTTGTTGTTTATATTTATGCTACTTGCCATAGACAACCCCGTTAATGAGATCAGCGATTTTAAGCCGAGTTTGTACAGCAGCTTCTGAAGATAAAGGAACCTGAGCACCCGAGGGCAGATGTCTGACTTCTAGCTTAAATGACGATGGCATTCTCACACTTGTTTATACAACCTCTTTTTACAAGGAGAAGGGGGCTCTTTCACTCACCTAACAGATAGAGCATAGGGTAAAGAACAACATGCCTGAATCAGAACTCGAATCCGAAACGTCCAGATCAAAGGGGAAGAATTTCTCTTGTAACAACGGTACATAACAACTAATGGGAGTCAAATAAATCTAGTCGGCAATCAAGATGTCAGTAAGACGAATTTAATGCTATAATTTTATTTATTTATAAGAATTAAAATAAAATAAGAAAAGGTGTTGTCTAACAAGTTTTAATCATATAATATCGGATGAATCTTCCAAGCGAATATCAGCTCTATGTATGGATGAAATACAGCGTATTTGGATACCACCGAACAAATTATGAAGAACGAGAATTCTCGTTTTCTTCGAACAAAAGTTATCCAAATAACGAAGACATTTTTCAACATATATTTAACTTAAACAAATCTATTTAAACCAAACTGCGAAGCAAAAAAATTACAAAATTAACAACTTAAAAGCAAAGAAAATACGAGATCTATCAAAAACGAAAAAACCTGACTTTTAAGTCTTTAGTATTTAAGTAAAATATACGGAAGAAAATTTTAATGGACATAAGAGCTTCTTTACATTAAAGAATGAAGTATTACTTAAACTTTAATACGTACAACAAAAACTTACTCATGATAATTTTTGAAAAAACCCGATTAAATCAAAAGTTTTAATGTACACAGATAAAATAATAATCAAAAATTTCAAGAGTTTCTTCGAAATTCAAAAAAATATATATCAACAATATGTTTAGAAATATATCTCATTATCCCTGGCGAATTTTTCCGCTGCATTCACACACATATGACGCAAATACTACAAGTATAATGCAAACAAACACACCACCCGATTCAAATACATCTTGTCCTCTCGCTTCGGTAAATATTCTAGAATACATAAATTTTTTAGATTCTTATGTTTGCTGAAAATTTTCAAATCCAGATGATTTTCCAACAAAACCGAAAAGATTTAGCTAAAGTCAATACCGTGGGTTCAATGAAAAATTGTCCAAAAGTAAATGCGTGTAAATAAGAGACGGGGGTCCCTATTAATAAAATTTCCTAATCACTATGATTTCTTAGCTGGGGGTTGCTGAGCTATTAGCGGGGATTAAGGGGGAAACAAAAATTTTTCCTTCCTGCGAAAGCTGGCGCACGAACTTTTCCAAGCTAGTGAAAATGAGTCTTAATAACTTAAATAAACAAAAAAATTTTCGTCGTTAAATATTTAACGACTACCACCAAACAAAAATGGGGAAAAGCAGCAATGGCTGAAGCAGACAGAGAGAGAGAGAGAGGGAAAAAAATTGAGAGAAATGCTTGCAAAAGGGACACACAAAATAAAAGAAAGAAAGAAAGAATAGAAAAGAAGCAAAGAACAAAAAAAAACACATCAAACAAGGATGGCAAAATTAAACAATGCAGCATTTTCGTGCTCGATGTTGACATAGCATTTGAAGACTCGCTAGGCTTTAACGTGTAATTAAGAAAGAGCGGTTATAATTAAGTTAAATTTATAAAAAGGGAACACCCTTTTCTCAGCGTTGCCTAAAGTGAAAATGAAATTGCGAATAAAAAAAATTTTCCTGAGCAAAACGAAAAAGAGAAAATAAAATAATAATAAAAAAAAACACTTGAGTACACAAGTAAATATCGTCTGTTAGCAGTGTGATATACTTCGGTAAGCAAATTTACTGCGAGTTTTTCATTTATTTACTCTTTTGTTATTGTTTTATCAGCCCAAAGGCAGTGAAAAGATGTTTCCGCCATTACACCATACGGTTGCCTTGGATTTTTACGATAAAATAATTGACGCTAATGTTTTAGTAAATAAATAATGGCTCTTGTTTGTATAGGATAGGATTTAAGCTCAGTGACGCAGTTATAATTTGATTACAGACTGAGGGGGAAAAATGTGACTTTAACTTTGTTTATGGATTAAACACATTCGAGCTTGGAAACTTCTGGAGTATTAACACAATCAAGGAGATTTCATTCAAAAAATACGCGAAAATAAAAAAATGAAATAAAATAAAAGGTAAAATAAACAGAACTTCGTTAAAGAAAATTAGTTAGCTTTTTTTGAATCATTAATTTTAAATACGAACTAAATGAAGGATGTCTTTTTTATTCTTTCTTCCTTTGCAAAAATATCTTTCAAAACATTTTAAATATTTCGTACATGACTTAAAGTGAGAAATTTAAAAAGTGTTATTTAAACAATGTAATAAAATAGAAATATAACAAAAAATGTACTTTTCAGATTAATTAAATATTGGCTTAGTTAATGTTTCTTTAATAATTTAAATTAACCAACATAGATCAATTATGAAACTTGGCTGTAAACATATTATTAACTATAAAAGCGTCATTTATGAAAAAGTAAAACTGATATATTTCAAATAATAATCTTAAGATGTATGAAATTCCATATTATCTAACGAAGTTCGAATATTAAAATACATAAATAACAAATTATTTTATTAATTTTTACTTGTAAACAAATGACAAAGTAGTTTTTAAAAGAAATTCTCAGAAGTTACCAACTAACGTAGAACTAAGATTCAATGTTCAAGAAATAATCTCAGATATAACTACTCACTTAAAATACAGAAATTTATGATTAATTGTTAGTGGAGCTAGAAGTGTATTTAAATATTTACTATTTGCAAATAAAAGATATCTAAAAAAACGTTTCATTTTTTAAAATTAAAACCTTTTATTAAAAACCAAGTTTAATAAATACTCCAGGTTCACTAAATATTTTTTCATTTTACTATTGTGTAAAATGAAAACATTTATATGGAGAAAATAAAAGAAAATTCAGAATTTGGGAATATTCTTTTTTTCAATAATAAAATTGGCATGGAAGCTAATGCGAATTTTCAATTTTTCAAATTATGAACCATCATCTTCGCTTCTGTGCTGCCATCTGCCGGTTATTTGTCTTAATCAGGCTTAAGAGAAATTAGCTCGCGAATGAGAAGGTGAAAAAAATGAATCAATGTAAAATGGAAGAAAATAATACGTGTTTTAAAATTAAAAATTACTCAAAAAGTTTCAATCAAATACATTATCTTCAATTTGCAAAAAAAGCTGAAATTTCGCCAATACCACTTTTTAAAAATTAGTAATCAATATTAGTAATTGTTAATAAAGGCTAAGTTAAATTGCTAAATTTATTTGCAAAATATAAAATATAATACGATAAATACTAATTTTCACAGAAAATAACAATCAATTTTGCTGTTTTTAACCAGTTAACTGTTTTGACAAACCTACTCGTCTTGGGAAAAGTACATTTTGTGTTATTAGTTTATTCAATGACAATTATTCGATTAATATAATAATTGTATAATGATTATATTTATACAATATATATATGTCTATGACAGTTCAGATACGCATTTCCTGAAGAGGTCGAAATAGTTGAGCAGTTATAGACACAATTAGAAATAATCTTTTCCACAATGGAGTCTGTAGAACCTGTTTTACCGCATTGAAAGTAATCCTACAGCAAAGCACTCATTCAGTCAAGTCAATAAGTAAAATGAGTAAAAAGTGAAAACAACAATTCTTGTTTTTTTTAATTTTTAAAAATAACAATTAATTATTTTTTTGTTGAACTTTCTTATATACAAAGAAGGTATTCATTCGTATATAACAAAGTACAAGAAAATTATAAAAATAGTAAAGGCAGTATTAAAAAGGAAAATCAGAATTCAAGCAAAACTCACAGATAAACCATACAATTTTGAAAATTTTATAAATTTTAAGAGGTTATAAATTGCTAACCTCTTAAAATTTTAAGAGGTTATATAATTGAAAAGTAAATAATTATAAGGCAGGTTATTTTGGTCCTTAATTTTTTAAATAAATTAAAAGCATTTAAGACGAATGCAATTTTTTAATTTAGCGATTTTCAGCTTGAAGCCCAGATTGCACATCTTGTTGCATAATATTTTACAATATTGCGCAATATTAAATTATATCATAAAAATTTAATATTGCGCAATATTGTGAATAATGTTTTTAATGACCAACAATATTTTGCAATATTATATTATATAATTTTATACTTAATGCGGCCGCGTGTAAGGGGGTCTGTTGCACATTAAATCCGTCAGGACAAATGTCCTCTCTCTAAAGGAGGAAGGAGGGGGCCATCTCAGGTATCGTCTTCTTCAACTGACCGTGATGAAAAACTTCGAGATCCACCCCCAAAATAGCCCAAATGTTGCTTTACAATGGAACGTTAATATAACTAAACCAAGCTTATATTTAACAATATTAAACAATACTGGGAGTATTATTTAATGTCCTACAATATCAGAGAATATTACATAATAAAATTTAATATTAATAATATTGTACCATAATGGGATTATTGCTAAATATCATACAATATCAATATATATAAGCTATTTGAATAGAAGTAAAAGACTTCATTGCAATTATAATATTTGTTAAATCTCTTTGAAAAACAGAATTTTCTAAATATTTTTGGGAGCAAGAAATGTGTAAAGCATTTAGTATGATTTTATTTGGAAGGAAATTCCAAACGACTAGCTTTAGATATCAAATAATATGAGATCAAGATTTTATGGAGGAAGACATTTCTCCCCTGTCTTATAAAAGCTCCACTAACAAAAAAACCCGAAGTAGTTTTATATATTGATCAGCTATTTTCTTATGCAGAATGACAAATTACATCGACCCATAATGACAGACATCATTTTAAAACAGATGCATCATAACACCGCTTAACTGAAGACGAAGTAATATTTCTTTGACCCCAAAAAATCCAAAAATCTAATTCTGTTAAAGAGGAGAAAAATCTTCATTCGCGCCAATTTCCACCGCCTAAAAAAAACTTGCTCACACCTCCTTCTCGTCCAAGAAAAGCAGGCAGCAAAGGAAGTGGAACTCTGCTTGGCGAGAAACCCATTCATCATCTTAAACAAAACAACGCTTTTAAAAGCTCACAATATCGGACACATAATAAATAAAAATATCATAACCACAGACAAGCAGCCAACGTTCTCCTTTCGCCAGAAAAAAAAAAACTCCAAAAAAAGAAAAGATGAATAACATCGAAAAAAAGGATACACCGGAATTTATTTATCCAGCTGAAGGATTGAGAAATTTGTCAAACATGAGGCAAAAGAATACAACGCACATTTATACCGAGAAATAACTTAAACTGCTTCTTTTGTAAAGAGGGGGTGGGAGAAATTTCGAGGGGGTAGCGAGTGAAAGCAACTGAATACAAAAAGCTACAACTAGCTTCCGTTGTGAGAAAAGTTACCGGAGACTTGAAGATGGAAATTTATAGCTCAAGGGGTATAAGTCATGGTAAGAATTGTTTGCGAGGTAAAATGTACAGATGAAGGTATACGTAAGAAATTATTTAGGGGCATAAGTATTAAAGTTGTTACTTGAATTTACTTCAATAAAAGGCGATGGTCTTAAATATTAATTAAACAATTGCTAATTTTTTTATTTGTTCTATATTGTTTTTAGTTAACAAAGTGATTTGTGAATGAATAATCAAATATTAACCTGTTAACTATGACGAAATATTTCAATGTAAAACGAAGGAATATAAGATTAACCGGTTGACAGGTTAAAGAAAATTTACATGGATACCAGCAGTAGATTTGGTTGTTTTTATAGGGGATTTTTGAATTATCTTCAAAATAGTTAGTTTAAGTTGGAAAGATTATACAAGGACTTAACGGCTTCGATACTTATTATTACTAATTTCAATAAAAAGTTATTTTTAAAATCTGTTTTACTGAATATTATATATATATATATATATATATATATATATAATTCATCGAACTCAGTCAACGTTACCAAACATAGAAAACAGCATAGTTTCGGAATAATTATTTCATTATTCTTGTTTACTTGGAATAAATGGATGAAAATTACTATTTATTACCTGCCAATTAAAAAAGGGCCTTAGATACAGACTAAGCAGAGTATACAAAAAAAATGAGTCACCACAATTATAGAAAACATATATGTATGCTATTGATTATACTATCGCAATCAGTTAAGAGATTTATAATCTTATTTTTTTACTTATACAAATTATAAATGTATTACTCGCACTACCAGCAAACTTCATTACCTAGAAAAACAGATTTCAAGAGATTCAGATTTATAAGCTAAGTATTTTTTTCTATTGCATATATACAGAAAAAAAACCTAGAAAATAATTTGCATACATTTATAAAAATGCACCATAGTTAATGTGGTCCTGATAAAAAATGATAAATTTCTCTCATAGTTTCATGCATTACAACAAGAAAATTTAAGTTCTGAATTAAGGAAATTTTACCAAATAAAGTATCTTACATGAAATAAAACTGATATTCTCCACATTTGAAAAGTGTTTCGTATACAACTATATTTCTCTTTAAAATAATAAAATGTAACTTTAAAAGGTAATATTTGTATATCATTTGAAATAATAAAATAGTTCTTTTTTTTCAATGAAGGTTCTACTTCTTTTTTTTTGCAAGCGACCTTTCTCTTTTTTAAAGCAGATGAAGTTTTTTGTAGCAGTATTAACCTTTTAGTCCAGAAATTCTTCCACTAATAATAATAAAAAAAATTCCTATCATCAAAATTTGCAAGAATGCTAATCTGTAACTCGAACCACATGATAAGAATCATAAAGCAAAAAAAAAAAAAAGATATTATCACAGCATCTCAATCTCATGGATTAAAACAAACAAATTAAACCTTAGGGAATAGATAAAAAAAATCCCTTAAAAAAATCCTTTTTTTTCTCCTCCACAAACCACTTAACTCACACCACTTTAACTCTTAAGCTCCCAGACAAAACAAAATGTTTTATTTTTATTTTGATGGCGGCTTTTTTTCACCACCTCTTTCTTCACTTTTTATTATTGTTGCTTCTAGGTGTATGAGTTGGTGGCTTATAATTTCCTGTTCCCCCTAAAAAGCCTCTCACATTCTCACTTCGTTTCTTCAACGTTATTGTTATACTGTGTTTCCTAAAGAAAACCGTTTCTTAACGCTTAGAAAACTACACCAAAAAATAAACCGACGCCCCCCTTTTCAATACACCTAATATATAAATACATGAGTTCCGTGATTTTCAAATGGGATCAATGGCTTATCTATTTTGTTAGTTATTTGTTCCGTTCAAAATCGAATACGCCAATCAATGGATGGTCTATAGTCGCAAAAGTGTCTGATTGATGAAAAAGGAGGTATTGTGATTCATGGTGTTCAAAGAAAGGGGCAGACAAGCTTGATATTTGGTGTGGAGGGTGTGCGTGTGGGTATTTTTTTATTGCTTATTCTTCAGGGAGGGGGTGGAATAGAATGCAGGGGAGGATGTTTCGGAATTGATGAACAACAACGAACGGTGCGTGAGAGGGTGTCAGGAGAGTTGGCGTCAGTGAAAAAATGTTTGGCGTTCGCTTCACTACCGAAAATCAGTTTTTGGTATTTGTGTTTTTATTTGGAAAGGGGATTATTGAAAAATAAAATGCGCATTTCAGTGGTTTCCAGTCCTCGGACAGTTGGGATTTCCGAAACTATGAGTCCAAACCCAAATGGAGCTAAACACTTGAGTTTTAAAGTTGTGAACACAATAATTTGTCATGATATTGACACAGAGAGGCCTGGTGATAATGTGGTGGTAGGGTCATGGTGGACTGGTGATTAAGAGTGATGGGAGGGCCTCGGTGGCCTGGTGGTAAGGTCTCGGTTTCTCAGCCAGAGAGTTGCAGGTTCCCGATTCCATCGAAGAACCACCGTGTTAGCGGGTATGATGCATATTAAATCCATCCAGACCAAACGTCCTCCTGCTGGTGTGATGTGGAGGTTTGGAGAGGGGAGTGCCAGCTCACGTAAATATGATCATGTCCTCGTCATTTCACCGCGGTTCAAAATGACGAGGTCCGTCCCAAAATAACCCTAGAGTTGCTTGAAAATGGGACGCTAATATAACTAAAACTAGTGATATTGGCACTTTTATCTATGTTATTTTTCAATGAAATTAAGTAAAAATAATTCAATGTTTCATATTTATTTCAAAGATTTCAATTTCTAGATATAGTTTCTCAAACTATTGACCCAAATCCCAAATGTAGTCAAACATTTAAGTTTATAATTGTGAAAATAATGGCAGCATGTAATACGGAACATTATTATAGAATATTAAACAATGATAACAAATACGCTAATTCAATACGATATATTCATTTGAAGAACTTTATTAGGATTTTACGAACAAAAAAAAATTATATTATTTTATCATTAATTAAAATTTAAAAGAATTAAAATTTGTATTTTATTTATTTATTTTAAATTCATTTTATTACTTTTTCTGCTTATAAAAAGAAACTATTGTGCTTTTCAGAAAATTCTAACTCCAGATTTCGAAAATTTTCACGCTTTAGGTCTCTCTAAGTACGAATAGCACAATTTTGGAATAATGTCTGACTGTGAACACAATAACCCCAAAACGCTTGGTATATGGTCTCTAATGCATATTTATGTCAAGTTATGAAGGAAACCCTTTAGAGAAATTTATCTGGTTGTTTAAATACGTTAACACGACAATTACGAGATGAAGAAAGTTAGATTTACAAAATTTGTAACACATAATTAACATCAAATTATATATCAAATTTGGAACCAAATCCGACAAGGGCTGATCATGTACAATTTGTAGATTCACACACGTGCAAATGTGATAATTCAAATATGCATTAATGTTAAGATATGATGTTTGGTATGTGATTTTGTGACAAGAATTATAATTATGTGGCAAATTTTGGTTTAAATTGGTTAGGGAAAAAAAGGTGTCCAAAATACATGTGTGGATTCTTGAAATTTTTGTATTAACCGTATCCCAACTGTAATTGCCAAAAGATGGCCAAAGATGACATTCTAATAGATCTTTGGAAAATTTTGCTCACCAATAGTATATAGTTAACCATACACAAGTACAAATATTAGAGAGAAGGTGAAAAATTTTCTGGTAAAGAAAATTTGGGATGGAAAATTTTTAAAAAAGTTCTGTACTGTATCATTTGTTTAGGATTATAGGTATTGAAAGGTATGAAATTATTTTTATTAATAAGTTCAGAGCTTACAAAATATTGCTGAACAATTGTCATATAATTTCATTTTTTTAAACTTCTAAATACAAAGAAGAAAATTCGGATGACTGATAAACAAAATTTGCATTGACTAAATAAAGCAATTATTCAAATATATAAACTACTTTTATAATACAATATTTCTATATAATATAATATGTTTCATTATTAGATGTTTTGGTACGGAACTATCTCAAGAAAGATAGATTTTGTTAAAATTGATTAATGTGATTTAATACAATTAAAAATTGCAGATTTTTTATTTGTCCTTTTCATAGATACATATTTTTTGCCCTATGGAGCGACAGTTCTAATGCTCTTTTGAATATTACAAACAAATAGCTATATTACAAAGATATCAGCCTGAATTAATAATTTTTTATGTACCATTTTTAAATTAATTTTTTATGGACAGTTAAAATATAAAGGATTAAAAGTGCTATCCAATTCTACAAGAGTATAAAATATTTGAATTGAAATAAATACGGTATTATGGAATTCAATTTTTTTTTTAAAATGACTAGTATCAGTCATTTATAAGAAATATTTTTTTCTATTAAAGATTTTTAAGCAGCCACAAATAATAATTGATTAGATATACAGCAAAAAATTCTGTCAAAATTAAAATAGCTTGGAATTAAATAAAATTAATAGCGAGTCCAAGCTATAACAAAAGTTTTCAATGAAATTTTTACCATAAATATGAAATCTGACACTTTGTGGACGGCCCCTTTTCTCCGTCTCTACGCGGGATCTGTCGAAAGTGCATTTAAGGAAGCGAAATAAGAAGGGGCGTGGAACGCCAGCCAAAGTGTCAGAGTCATAAAACAAATCTTTAACGCAGTTACCGCTCCACTCAACTCCGATACACTGGAAGCTGATGCCACCGCTTTTGTAACAATTCTATCCGACAACAACAACAACAACAAACAACGTCTTTTTTCACAGACTCCATTTATTACATTTATTTATTTGTGGGATGGTAAAGTTTTGCTTCTTTTTTATTATTGCGATTTCGGATTTATTTTTTGCACCACTCTTTATTTATTTACTTTTTTTCATCCCTTTTTGGTTGTTGTTGATTTCGTTTTCTCGCTTCTCGATTTTTCGAGATTTTTTTAAACTTTTTTTTTTTTCATTTACATTTCAAAAGTCGAGCGTTTTGAATTTTTATTATTTCCGGCTCCGATACTTTGCAGACGATTCGGTTTAGGAGAAAAATGATTTTGATATTCTATTTGCATTGTTTGCTCAAATAAAAAAAATATTTGCAGAAGTGGTGATATTTATGGCATGTATATATTTTTTTTATTTACGTTTCGTTGCTTATTTATTTATCTATTTCAAACTCAAATTCTTTTAAACATTATTTAACCACTTTAGAAAAAAAAGCATATGTATTAAAGAACTGAATATTATATCCAAGGTGGCAATTTCTTCTAAAGTTTAATCATATAAAAAGAAATATTATGCACGCTTCTTGTTATTGTTTATTATATATATATTTTTTTGTTCCAAAAATGACGTTGAAAAAATGTTGCTTTTCTGTATTTTCGATATGTTTTGAAAATAGAAAGTGACGTCAAATTTAATTTAAACTGCGAATAAAGCTTTTCAATTTCTCTGAATGAAATTATTCAACACTGATAAATTTCAAAGCTGTGTTTCGGTAAAATTGAAGCAATAAACATGACGTTTAAAAACATTTAATGGACAGCTTGGATAGGCGATATTAACAAAAAAATTAAAAAGATAAATGATATTAATGTGGCATATTTAACAATTACTTTAATAGACAGATCCTAAGAGATTTGATAAGTAAATTTATGAAACTGATTGAAAGCAAATTAAAATATGCTTTTTTTCTTTTCAAAGCCTATTAATTTCATCTTCAGAATCCCTACTCCAGTAAGAAGCAGCTAAATTGTGCAAATTCTTAAAAGGTAAATTCCTTTAGGAAAAATTACAAATTTGATAAAGCGTATTGTTCATAAAAAAATTAATGCATAAGCACCGAAATCAGGGAAAATTTAATATAACCTATCCAAATAATATATTTGTAATGATATCCCTAAATATAAATTAAATCCTAATTAATTTCCTAATTTTATCTTAATTTAGTGCATATTAACTCCATTGTAAAATGTTCTCTTATTTTTTTAAATCAAATCGCCCCTATTTTTGTTTACTTAAGGCTTCAAAAGCTCTGTAAAATGCTTACATCCATGGTTCTCAAGCTCCGAGTGAAGGGATAAAAATCTGCCAAGCTACGCAAATTCTTTTAAAAGATACCTATAGTTCCCTTTCTTAAATCGACACGTGTAAAGAAATCCCTATAGGAATCTCTTAGTATATAATCATGGGGGTAAATATTTTGTTCGTTCGTTTCTTTTTTCCCTTTTCTATCGTGCTACAGAATGACGTACTTCATTGCCTCTTGCTTGTACATAAATTATGCACGCAGGTTGGAATTTAAAAGTTTAAGTTTAAAAGAAAGTTTTTTAAATTACAAAGTGTTTTCGCACTTCGGACATGAAACTGCTCAAAAATATTGACATACACAAATTGAACTTGCGCTATTTAGACACAATGTTAAAAATAAAAATTTCGATACTATGTTTTAAATGCATTACATATGAAAAAAATATTATTCACGGATTTAAATAGGTTCTAAAAGAGTTAACATATCTAATTACGTTAACCAAAATAATTGAATGTTTTGGATAGTTCCTAAATTTTCTCTCATTGCAATTAAACTTAACCAGAACAGAAATTATTCTATATAGTTATTGAATAAGTACCAGTAAAATTTCAGCAAATGTAATAATAATTGTGCAACTAAAGTTAGTCTATCTTCCAAAATTCGCTAATATTAAATGTCTTATGACGAGAAAAAAAATTAAAACACAGCATCTATAATTGTACTACAGTTAAGAGAGGGCAAAATTACGCTCTTGAAACCTCGTGCCCATACCCACGGTAACCATCCTGATTATTATTAACTCATTTAAAGAAGTATAATTAAAAGATCCGTACCCGATACCCAAGAACCAGGTACATAAAATCCTCATTACTGAGTCTGAACAGCGTAATAAAAGGGTATGATTACAAATAACGCGGCCTGAAATAGCTACACTTATTATAAACGCATATCAAACATGATGCAGACTGATAAACACACGCATAAAAAGTAAAGTTTTTCTCTCTGAGATTTAAAAAAAAAAAATAGGAAGCGGGAAAAAAAAATACAACAATCAGATATAAATACACTCCCCGACGACAACCAACCAAAACCTTGGAAAATTACGAGACATCAGAAGGAGGGAGAGGGGAGAAATACCGACAAAAGAAAATATTTAAAAACACATAAAAAGAAATCCAGGATTTTTTTGCTACCTCTTACGGTGGGAGTAAAAACTAAGTTCCTTTTTCATTGAAGCGATGATATTTGGCGTTATCTGCGAAACGGTAAACGCGACGGTGGAGTCGCGTTATACGCAAATATCGGAAGGGCTGGAAAAAAAAATAGCTCTCGCATGTACACCGCTATCGTCATTAGTGGGGCCATCAGGGCCGCAGTAGAGGGCTCTCGGGCCCCACTGATGGCCCTAATTTCCCCCATTAGGTGCCCAACAACCCATTTTTAAACGCGTTTCACAAGATACAGTATCTAGTTGCGCTGTCATTCCGTGTAGCAGATCTGTCTATATATATGAATGGGGGGAATGTACACATCCGATATAGGGATGGGTTCGGAATGTGTGTATGTCTCCCAGGTGTGGGATATTAAAGGAATGTTGAGGGGTTTTTAAATGCGTTCCTAAAAAGTGCCGTGAGATATGATGGGGAGGTCGAAAAGGCAAAAGTCATTCGTAGTTGTAATTATTTAATTAGTTATTAATCTTTCTAGAGAGGTTTTTGGAAGTGGTTTTATTGGCATTTTTAAGGGGAAAGAAAAGGAAATGATCGTCTTGGCGAAGTGTTGGCTCCGATTTTATTATTAATTATCCAAAGAATTAATTCGTTGGAATGTTTCTAACATATTTTATTTATCAGTCGAAAAAAGTATAGAGAAAACAAAATTAATTAAAATTATTTCTTTACTATACAATAAGTATAGTTGTTTTTTGAAATACGATTTATAAAAAAATTTCGCGCATTTGCGAAGCAAGGTTATAAAAATTTTAAATATTTAAGAAACGTATGATTATAAAGATTAAAAATTAGTAATGATAATAGCAATTGGTAATATGATTTTTTAAAATTTAATCTAACTTCAATATAAGGATGCAATACCGTTGAAAAACATTCTTATATTTTAAATACACTGCAACATGAGTAAAAGCACGATTTCTTCTAATTACAATATAATTCAAATCATACATAAACAACATAAATTCGAAGAAAAATAAAGAGAAAGAAAAATAGCTAAAAAGAAATTAACGAATCCTATTGCCATAAATATTGTGACTTTTTGAAATGAGATTCATGAAAATGTTTCACGAATTTACGAATCTAGGCTATAAAAATATTAAAATTTAAAGAAACCTGTGATTATAATTATTAGTTTTTAGTAAAAGTTACTACTGCTAATAATAATTAGTTTTAAGATAAATTTTTAAAACTAAATCTAACTTTAATATAGAAATTCAATACGATAAATAATTCTTAAAATTTAAGCATGCTGCAACATGAATTAAAGCACGATTTCTTCTAATTTACAATATAATTCACAGCGTATATATGTATACAAAGCGATTAAAAAAGGCAATTATATTTCTAAAATATTCATCGTATATAAAAGGAATTAATTTTGAATCTCCAAAATAAAATGAAATAAGAAATTCATACATCAAAGGATTAACAAATTCCAATCTAGATGTTTCATTTAAAGCGAATCACAAAATAAACTTATAAAATTAAGAATTTTGTTTTCTATTTGCAAACGACAGGCTTATAAATTTTGCATACCAACAAAATAAATTAAACAGCTAATATCAAAATTTGTTACAAATAATAATGCAAATGCTGAAAAATTTAATTAGTATTATTTTTTAAATTTAATGATTTTCTAAATTTTTAAATTGATAAGCTATAAACCCCCTCTTCAATTTTATTAAAATGTTCTTTTTTTAAAGTCCACGAGAAGAATTATATTATAGAATTATAATAATTTCAATTAATTTGTCCATTTTTGCAACTGAAAGCTTCAAGATCTATGACTTTATTCCCTTATTAGTAAAGAAATCTTTTTTGCCTAGTAAAATTTATTTTTTACGGTAACCATTTATACTTCTAAGTACTAAAGAGAAAAAAAAGATTAACTGACTTAAGATGCTTATACATTCTTTTTTTTATTCAGTAAAATTCAGTAAAAAAAACTCAGTGAGTAGCATTCATAACTCTACAAAATAATACAAAAAGGTTATTCTAAAAAATCATTTAAAAAACTCGACTAATAATAATATGCCTTTTTTTCTCAAAATATCGTAAATCCAGTCATAAAAATATTAATCTATAATATGTCAAAAATAAAAATCATTTGAACCCTTCTATCTCATAAAAATCTGTCGCCTGGAATAAAAAAAGGCAGATAATACAAAATTAATTGCCATGACAATTTAATCGTTAATTTGATTAATGGGTTGACATTAGTCTTGATTTATTTTAAAGGAAAAGAATATAAAACTCGGAAATCAATACTCTGAACGAGTTAGAAAAATCAAAATTCTGACGGAGCCTTCCTTCTAGGAAAAAAAAACGTAAAGAAAACATATTTCTTATAGATTTTTCCAGAACGGAAAAAAAATCGTACCTGGGGCTCTCCATCCTCCGGTTCTGCATTTCCGTTAGGAGTGTCTGCAGATCTTGGCGCCTGGTTTTTGGATAAATTGATCGCGACGTCTCCATCCTCCTCATGGTCCATCATGCCATGTCCCGTTTCAGGAACCTGCGAAAAGACATTTAAAGAATCAACAAGTTGTCAAAAAAATTACAATTAACTCTTTGATTACTTCACCCGCCGAACCAGCCATGTAAATTTTATCTAGATTTATATTTCAAACGACGGTTGTATGATGAAAAGGGAATTATCACAGGAATTTCCTCGCTTTACATCTTACAAACATTTTTTGAAACGGAAATCGGTTCACCAGTATAGAAACTGTGCGGCCGATTTTGTCGGGTCATTAGTGAAAAGGGTTATAGCAATGGTTTATCTATCCCAATAAGAAATATATATAGTTTATATATTTCTATATTAAGTTATATTAAGTTTAAAAGGTTAAAGCAATGGTATGCAACAAAATGTGCTGTCCCAGGCTTACTTGATCAATATACCATGGACATACTCAACGCTATTTGAGTATGCTCACTTACTCAAATTTTTATTTTCAGAATCTCGCACGAGCACTTTTTGCCATGCAGTAAAGTATAGAAAACCGAGTCTACATTTTGAATATCATTTTTATATTCTCGCATATGAAATATAAAAAGTATGCTAATTGGAAATTGAGATTTTAACGAATATCTCTGAAGAATATTTCTGCATATCTCTGAGTTTAATAAACACATTTTTTGGAAAATATCTGTCTGTCTGTCAGTCCGTGAGAAAGTCTGTCGATACTGTTACGTGCAGTGGTGGCGGGGTGGTCGGCTGTATGCAAGTCCGTGAGAAAGAAAATTCAAAAATGTATACAGTTAGATGGTTTAAATGTAAGGCTCGGTCTTTACAACAAATCTGTAAATTTGTATCAAATGTTGAGCAAAATCACACAGAAAAAGTCTATCTGTTCGTTTGTTTGAATGTAAGTAAATAAAATAATAACAAAATGGTGAGAAATAAAATTTTATGCAAAAAATTTACATCCACAGTGTAGACACCTGTCAACCTTGGGCCAATACTAACAAGAGATTGACCGTTTGTCGACCTGCATTTTCAGAAACATGAAAACCCGATAATTCATAAATCGAATTATTGCTTCAACTTTAGTAAGGAATTTTGTAACTACAAGTATAGTTTCGGGTAAAAATGTTGTTTAAATTCATTAAGAAAAACGTGTCTGAAGCACTAATTCAATATTCGGATGCTATTAACAGCAGCCAAGGAATATATCAATAAAAATACGATACTCACTAGAATAATATGATAGATTTAGTAAAAATGCTATATCCTCGCACGCCAAAAGGTAATATTGCGTAACTACTATATGTCACTGCGTTCTCTGGCATATCAAGATTATAAGAATATACGAGAAAGTTTAGGGGAAACCACTCTCACTGATTTTTATTTATTATTATGTGAGAACATGATCCTGTTTTCGTTAGGAGGTTTTGAGCAATTGAAGACAACAAGGAACTGAAGCTCGAAATCACGTAGGCAATGAATAAACCATGAATGATAATATTCATCCACATATTTAATCGTCTTTTTTTACTTGCTTTTACCAGTATTGCATTATTAGTATGTATTTTTTTGAGAGCAGATGCGATATTAAAAGGTTGACCTTCTTTTACCAGTATTTTTTTATTATTATGTATGCTTCTTTGACAGCAGATGCGTTTTTAAATGGTTAACGTAGAACTTTGACATCGTAGCTGATATTTTCATGGAATGTAATTTTTTTCGAAGAGAATGAAATAATTTAACTTTTTGTAATATGTTCAAAAAGCTTCACTCATAACAGTTTTGATTAAAGTATTTTCTTCCCCCCCCCCCCGTGAGAAAATACTTTAATCAAAACTGTTACGAGTGAAGCTCAGTGGGAAAATATCACTTCATTCTTTCTTAAGCAGGAAACATTGAAGGATTTGATTCCTCTTCTATGATTATTACATCGGGAAATTGTTTTATGATCTCAGAAATTAGAGAATAGCAGTTTGTGTTTACAAAATAATTGCTTTCATAAAAATTCTAACTAATATGTTTATATAA
>JAPMOQ010019295.1:0-13613 GCA_026543055.1 Argiope trifasciata
GAATGTGTTATAAAAGAAAGAGTTGCGAACAGAAATGTTGAAGAAACAGAATGTGTGAACGTTGCAAAAATGTGAACAGAAACGTTGCATGTCTGTATAAACTGCAAAGGAAATTGGTCGCCCTGCAGCTTGAATGTGATGTGATACCCTCAACTGACCTATAGAATAGGACACCTCACACATGCACAAATTACTAAGAGATCGGAACATGAACCTAAATCCATCTCGCTTAGTTCAACACATCAAAATATCAAGAGTCCCCAATAATCATCCCAAGAAATAAGATATCACTCAGCTTTGGAAGTTTATACATCCACCGAGAAAAAGTGACATGAGAGAAATCTTAAAAACTCTCAAAGAACCTCTATGTATTATCCTCTATTAGGGACCTCTGTGTTGGGAAACTGTTTCTGTTGTATTAGCTGAATTTAACGGTGAAATTATTGCTGAAAATTGTTGCAATTTCCTGCATCTTACAGAGATGTCAACGAATGCACGTCTTGGGATTTTCGAGAGATTGTCTTATCAACTCACAATCAACACGAACCCTGCAGTGCGATACAATAATTATAATAAATGTCAGAAAAAGTTTTGGTACTTGCGGAGCTCGGTTTATTCGAATATTTTCACATTGAGTCAAGTTTCGTTATACTCAAGATTAAATTTTTTGTCAACATACTTACTTCATACTGAATGTAATTCATTTCTTAGCGATTCACTCTATTGTGTACTAACACCAAGAATATTTTTTTATTTGTGGGTACCAAAATAACGGTATATACAGGAAAACGAAGCCAAATGTTCTTGTCCTCAGCAGATTCCCAAAAAATTTAGACAAATAAAAACTAGTTTTTACATTAGTCGATGTGGAGCCACAGAACTGGAAGATTGATTAAAAAAATCAATTTAGATTTAAATTTACTTTTTATTTATCCTTGCGAAAATGAGGGAATTTTTCCGTGTACCTTTTCATAGAGGAAAATGCTTTGAGCGTTACCACACTGTAAGACATTATTAGTTTTATGATTGCTCTTTTCATTTTTTGTAATGTAAAAATGTTTATATCTAACACAATTCGAAAAAAAACTATATACTACTATTTCTATTTGATTTTTCATATTTACGATACTATTATAAATTTATCCAATAAAAAAAGTATTTTTTGTTTACAAAAATCTTATGGTTGTTATTTATATATTTCTATTTGTATATTTGTTTATATATTTCAATATAAAATACGAAAAGTTTGTTAAAAAATGAAATAATTTTCAATTTATTGAGGTTTAATTGAATAACTAAATTTACGCGCAAAGCACCAGCTCCTGGTACAATTCCGCTGCAAAATGTACCCGCACACAATGTGTTAATAATGAAAAATAAAAAGAAATTAGGAAAATCCATATATATACAAAAATATCTAGGATGAATTTTTATATCATACTTTTTTCCTAATTAAACATATTTCTGGCTCATTTTTTAATGGAAATTCCTTCAGTAATTTAAATATTATTATTTATTCCTAATTTTTTTAGATAAGTAATGGTAATTGGAATAGAACAAAATTTATAAATATCATTTCATTTTTTGCTTGAGATGTTTTCATTGCTTTAATTTCATTGCTAAATCCCAATTTTATTTTTTTAATAATAAATATGTAAAATTTTGCTGATTATGGCCTCTGGAAAACTCATGACATTCCAACGAGCAACATATCCATCTGATGAGTGTAAGTTTTACATAATCTGTTCTTTTAACATAAAATTTCTTTAATAAAAATTATTTTTACATTTAAAAAATAAATTTTGTTTAATCTGTTAGTTTATTGAATTTTTTAAATAAGTATTCTTTATTTTTTGGTTGAGAATTGTTTAAATTCTGCAAACAAATTATGACTATTGTCAGTCATAATTAGAAAACTATTTTTAAAAGTGATTGGCCGGATTTTAAGATAATATTTAATATAATGCTTCAAAAATTTAGTACGCATTTTTAGAATGTTAAAGCATAATATTCAAGGCATGTTAATTTTATATAGCATAAAAAGTTGATAAATACAATGTTAAAAAGTGAAATTAATGATTTCACATAAAAAGGTAATTTAATATATTTTAAATTTTTTTTCATTCATTTTTCGCCATTAAATCTTCTCAACGCCGAACTATCAGTTAGTTCAAAAAATTTTCCAACGCATCGCATTTTTATAAAGACATAAAGCTCTGTATAATTTCCATTTTTATAGACATAAAAATGGAAATGTGAAAGATAATTTAGAATTAATGATATTTAGAAATCACAAATGATCTATGAAATAAATTATTTTGACAAATATTTTTGAGCATTCCTGAATGAGTAGCAGCAGGCAAGCCATCAAATAATTTAATATAGTTTCTTTCAGCTTAATTATTTTATTATTTTATTTTGTAATTTGAAATTTATTTTATACTTGTAACGTCTCGTTTAGAGTGGAATAAATATATTTTACTAACATCGATGTCGTACATCAATACATCATGCCGAAAACCTAACAGAATCAGGACCGTGAACTTATACTTCCTGTCTATTAAGAATTATCGGCAAATTAAGCACTTTTACTGAATTTATACTTCGGATTACTGCAATGGCGACGCCAGATGAAACTACAAACAAAATGGCGCAACTGAAGATAGATAATTTTTATGGCGCAAAGGTCAGATCTGATAATAGTGCGCCAAACATTTAAATCTCAACATTTGGCACAACTCAAGAGGAGAAGAAAAACTATTCGCGATAATATTACTCGTTTTTCTGTTAAAATAAGTAATTTAAAAGATGATTATTTAATTGAAGATATGGAATATATTTGCAATCGTTTAACTACTGCCCATAATGAAATGAAAATAACAGATAATGAAATACATATTTTTTACTAACTTCACCGTCGTACTTCAATAAGCTTAATAGAAGAATGGGTCGATCTTATTTTAGCCCACCTTTGGCGAATAATAAGAATTTTTTGGCGAAAGGTAATAATTCTTTTTTCTTAACCTTTTAATTCAAATACTTTCGATTTGGCGAGATTTTGAAAAAGTTGCCAGAGGTGGGCTAAAATAGGATTTTACCAGAAGAATTTTTACTGCATAAATTATATTTTTCTGCTTTTTTTTAATATTATTTATGTTGAATTCAGTACATTATTGTTAGCTAAATTTAGTTGTTTTACTCTTTTTTATATTTTATTAAAACATGTGCAAATAACTGACTCTTTGAAAAGAAATCTCAGTTAAAACCAAAACTATAGAATATAACTTAAATATATCCTCGTTTCGTATTTGCCCAAAATGCACATAAATCAGGAAATACAAATGAAATTTGCAAAAGGATTTTATACGTCACTTGTATTTGCTAAGTTGAATAATTTTTTTATTTTTTATTTTAGTGATACATGACAGCAGAATTTAAACGTAGACACATATGAAAAGAACACAAAAGTCAGGTATTAATGTGCATTTTCAAAGTACTTGATATTTTGTATCACGTTTAGATATCGTCCGCAAATGAGAAATTTTTACTCCATTTTCATTGGCTCTATCCTTGTGTTCGGTACGCTATTATTTTGGCGATGGCGAACGGTCGGTGTCCCGCTGCGTGTTAGGCTTAGGTACTTGGCGTGTGCTTCGCGGATTCGTGTTTCGCCAATAGTCGCCAAAAACAAGATGGCGGACAAGGAGCATACCGTTCACTAGGAATTAACCTCTTATTGACTGATCTGCAGCTACTAAAAGCACCTTTTTCTCATTTCAATTGCAATTTTTTTCGCAACATAATACCTGAAATTTCTGATGGATCAACACCTTATCCTGAGAGCAATACATGCTCAACTTTATCAAAATCCAAAGGAAGGTAAAAAATGTAAAACTTGTTAAATTGTGCATATTGTTGTAATGATAAAAAGGTAAATGTCAAATCATTTGGCATAAATGAAATACGAAATATTTATATTCGTAACGTATAACACTGAAAAAATATTACTAAATATATAAAAGTCACTTTTAAGGCACGGATGAATCAGACATGCGCATATATATGAAAGATTATTTAAATGCATATTACTAGGAAATTTTGCAAAAGCGTCAATATTTAATGTACTGCGATTTATTCGATACGTTAGATAGAACTAATTTATTTTGAAAAACCTTTTTTTTTAAATGTTTGATGTTTAAAAATGTTGATAGCGGAAAATACATTAATTGATAATATATGAAGTTAAAAAGGAAGAGAAAAACGAGTTCGAGTTGATATTGTCGCTTCTGTCCTTCTTCTACTGCCATTTAATTTTCTTTTTATAGTAGAAAATCAGTGCTAAAAAAAATTCTGCATTTTAGTGATGTTATGACATTGGTTTATAATGATAGTTTTCTTGAGTTTCAATTTTCAACTTTCAGATTTCCTCTTTTCCCTTGTAGTATTTTTCATTTCCAATCTGCCGTTAAACGTTTTTGAATAAAATATTACACTTTTTCTCCGAGGCCTCAATACTGTTGTGGATTTTAAGCGCCTGGTTATGTGTTGTGGATGCATGGTAGGCGAATACAATCAGCAGGCTTCAAGTTAGAAACAAAGCCGACGCTTATTTACTCGAAGACAGAACAGCACAGAGACGACAAATATGTGCAGCCGAAACAAATACACAGTAGCACAACTTACGTATATTTTTCTTTGAATTATTAGAAAATAAATAAACATTTTAGGTGTCTTCTGTCATATTTGTTATGCTGTAATCCTCATTGAGCTCAAACATTAATTTCATGAATAAAACCAATTCCACAGTTTTTCTAACCAAAAGAAAAATTCTAAAGTTTCAGCTCTTATAAGTAGATTCCTTTACCCATGTTACTGTACTAATTTTGCTCGGATTTTAATTAGCTTAGAATATGTAAATGTTATTGGAATTGAAAATTTCTCGAAATATCTCTTTAGCTCAAAAGTACTGATAATGGTAGTGATGGGTAGTTTCATTTTGCTATAATATTTTTAATTATTGAAAATATAAAAATAAATTCAGATAACCGAATTATGACCTCCTTAAGACGAACAACTTTTGTATTTAAAGTTTTTCGATAACTGCAATATCTCAAAAATTGGAACAAAAAATTATTTATACACATAATTTTATCGTTTCGAACTTCAACAATTTATTTGCCGTATAGTTTAACTCCGATGATAGGAGAATCTCGATCTTAATCTTTCAGCTTGCGGAGAGGATTTTTTTTTATTTCAAATAATTTCGAAAATGTCAGCTGTCATACTTTAAAAAGAAATAAAATTTTTCGTTAAAGGTAGGTATGTTTGATGATATTTATGTAATTCAAACAGATTCGTTTCAAGTCTCATCCTCATTTTCTTCTTTCTTAAATTTTTTATTCTTTCTTGATTCAATGTTTTGTTTAAAGATTTGTTCTTCTTTTTTTCAGCATTTTTTTTAGTTTTCAATGATATTATTTTAAGGGGTAATGTAATGATAAAAAACTAAATATTTGGGCATATGTGATCAAATTAATGAAACCTTTTTTCAATACCAACGAAGAATTACAACTGATATTCGACTCCAAGTGCGATTTTTATTTTAATTCAGAGATATTTTCAATATTATTAAGACCCCCTTTAAATAAACACACAATTTCCTTAAGTTAAACCGTAATCAGAGTGAGAAAGATGTTAAATGCATTCGCTCTAACATTTCGCATACTCCCAATATGAGAGCGTTTCATCTTCATAAAGTAAACGTAAAACTTAAATATTCATACAGTTAAAGAGATTCTTAAATATTCAGATTTAAGATCACCTGTGACAAAGAACTATTTATATCGAAGATGCGACTTTACATTTAATTCAGAATGCTCCGTTTAAGATTAATGACAGCAATATTCAAAGAAAAACAGAAACTATTATCACGAAAACTCATGGTTAAATTTTGAAAGATGTGATAATGGAAAGATTTGATTTCTTATGAATTACATTTTACTTTTTTATAATTTAAATCTTTTTTCACCAGTTTAAATCACTTTATTGAAGGAAATCATTTGAACTATTCTTCTCAGAATAGCAAAAAGTTCTTTACTAATGCAATTTGAACCATTTAGTATCTAGTAATAATGAAAACGATTGCCTTTGTGATTTTGTCTTAGTGTTTTGACGTTGCACAGGATAAACATTTTGATTTGCAGCCCAAAATTTGACCCATGTATATCTTGAAGGGTGAGAATGGTTTCAATACCAGTCAATATGTCGGAATTATATACAAACAATTTACTTGAAATTAAATATAATCAATATTCTTAGGAAACCAACCGAGAGCCAATATCTGATAATTAAAAAAACATTTGTAAGAATTAAAATCTTTATAGTCATTATCGGGATAGTAACATTAAGAAGGATAAAAATATTTGTAAATCGTAACATTTACTGTATGAAAAGTATTGCAGACATTCCACTCTACAATAATTAGACTTAAAACATACCTAATTTGGCACCTACTTATTTCCGTTTCAGTATGTGTTCATCAAGAAGAGGTCTACAGGATCTTAATCCCTAATGCTGAACATTTTATTGCACAAAAACTGCTTCCATATTAATTGAAAATTGACAAAATTATATACAAAATAATATTTTTCCCAAATTTTGATACACAGCGTTTACATTTTTTTAAATCTAATAATATTGATTTATCTGCTTTACTTGGGAAAACGCCCCATGATAATCTCTTACCCTTTTTAAAATCTATTGGTTTTTATTCACACATTTAGTGGTTTTTTTTTTTTCCAAATTATATCAATCAATTTTGTTTTTCAAATTTTAAATTGTATCAAATAATTTCAAATTTTTTACCTTGAAATAACTTCACTTAGTCTGGCTCAGCATGGTCAAATCTATGGCCCTTGTGCCAAAAAACCAAACCAAACCAATCCAGCAAAATATCTTTTTTGAGTTTTAATTATTTCGTAAAAATATTTTAAGTACATTTTTACATTTTATCGGCAACATATTTGACCTAACACATATCAATATAATTAAAAAATGATGCCGGTCATTTTTGTTAAATAACGTACCCTTTTAAAGCAACACTAGGAATATTTTGAGATGGACCTTGTAATTATTTTGAACCTCTGTCAGATAACGAGGGTAAAACTTGAGCTGGAATCCCCTTTCATAAATTCCACGCCACATTATCGAGAGTACGATTCTCCTTAACAGATTTATCTTTCACTACACCTGCTTCTTCGGAGGAATTGGAGATCGAAACTGAAAGCCTCCGGTTTAGAAAGACTTTAACCCTCAGTAACAGCTGCCAAAACTTTGTTGAATTAACGAAAAGCCACTGTCCTTCAGAATAAATTTGCGTCAGTTATTTCTTGTATACTTGAAATAGTCGGCATACTCATAATTTTAACTACAACTACCCAAATTCGACGTCAGTACCTTACTATAATTCTGGAACAAGCAGATATTTATAAATCTATTCTTTCACATATTCTGATTGAGTAACAAAAATTTCAATTTTCGAAATCATATTATATTAATATATTAATTTACATTAATATAGGGATTATATAAATAGGGTATATAATTCATATTATGCTCTAATAGTAAAAATATTACTATACAATATTAATAATAATGTAAATGTTTACTTTCTTGAATTTTTAACTTCATTGTTATAATGCTGCGAAAAAGAGAAGGGAAAAAAAAGAAACTATAGCGGACAGGAAATAACAGTGAAAGGGTTAAATGATGAGTCAACAAGCATAACACGAGTTTTTGAGTCTTTTGAAAGGCGTTCAAATCTTCACTTCAAAAGCACAGATTTCCCTGAATTGTATTAGATATTAATTAGTAATTCGTTCAACATAAAGAAATTACTGATGGCAAAATTTAGAACTCACTCAGACATTGGCATTTAATTTAATGTATAAAGTCTAACGCTAAAGTACTGATTTAAACAAACGATTGTAGAAATGGTTCTTACTGCCAAATTAATAATCAAAAATCATTCATTTGAAAATTTATATTTATTAGTAAAAGGCAGAAATTCGTAAGGAAAGGGAAAATTATCAGTTACATGTTTTTATGAGTTTCTTCAGATTTTATTCACAAAAATTAGTTAAGTAATTTAGATAATTTGAAAATGACTACAGAAAACAATTTCACTATTGATGTATATATCCCTCGGATTGAATACGAATTCAAACCAGGATAAGAGATCGGGGGAAGACAGCAGCAGAATGCTTATGAAATGAAAGACCCATGAGCACCCGAAGGCAGAAGTGGAACAGGAGGATGACACACACACGCGCACTTGCACAACCTTCACAGATTGAACTTAGCGTTTCCTCTTTCACACACCTCACAGAGGGAACCAGGCTTTAACCAGGGACGCCCAGATCAGGGGTAACACATGCTAGTCCTAGTTCTGGGCACCGGCAATTTCAATGTAGATTCAAAGACGGATATTTATTCTCAGTATTCTCTCATCTAATGATATTTATTCTCAAGAAACAATATTTAAGAGAAATTGTATGATTTCTTGATAAAATTTCAAAAATTTCAGTGTAAAAGCTTTATATTTCATTTCTCAAACACAGAAAAAGTGATGACGTAATAAATGAAAAGGTGTCAACACATTCCCAACTCGATAAAGTAATAACGTTATGTTCATTTTACAACAGTTATATTGTTTGATAACAACAATGTTATTTCTTGTTTATAAATTCTATTTTTGAAGATCAACATTGTTTCTTGTAACAAAGGAGACAGATTCCATTATTTTTAAATCAAAAGTGATATTTCTTTGCTTATGTAAAGTGCGATTTTTTCACTGTGAGTTTATTTTGAGACTTTTTGCGAATTCTTGATAATTTGCGTTTGCTTCTGAGCGTTGAAACGATCCTGTGACCATGAAGTGGCTCAAGAGAAAACTGTAATGTATTTTTACATATTTTCATAAATATTCAGAATTTAATATAAGTCGACAATTTGTCTTCATTTATTTATTGCTTTCAAATTTGTTTGCCCTTTTGTAGAAATTTTTCATTTCCCTTAATCTGAAATTAGAATCTTTATCTTTCTAAATATATATTTGAAGATCTTTTGAGTAATTTCTAAAATATGTTCTGATTAGATAGAATAATCGCAGCTTGTGCATATGGAAATGGTTTCTCCTATTACAGCTCTTTATGCATCGATATTTCAGTGCAAATTAAATAATTTTACAAAAACTTTTATAACTAAATATTTTTAAATAATTGGAACCTTTTTGATATTCTTAACTTACTATTTATTTAATATCTGTATTTTTCAAAAAATTTAATTGAAAATTGAAAGAAACCTGAATATATAAAATTACTTCTTTATTTTTTGGAAAAAAAATAGAGAAATAATTTTTTCATACCATATATACAAAAATTGCCTCTGTTTGATTTAAAGATTTACAAATTTTAGTAAAATCACCTGCTTGTAACTCAGGGAAGAAAGCATTGAAGTAAAAAAATCAGCATTTTAAGTACTTGCACATGTGCATTTGCTGTAACGTTTACTACTAAGATTATTTCAAAACCTTTTAGTTCAAAAGAAGTTCATTAATTAATTAACCAAATTAAGTTACATTATTACTCAGTTTGATTATATAATAACTACTCTGCAAAGAAAGACCAGTTCTCAAATGCAAAATTGAAATGTTTTTTTTTAACTTTCCGAAGTATATGTCAAGAGACAACACCAAAATTCAAACTCAGACAAAACTCTCCCAAAATACCATTTATAATAATTAGCCAATTTGCTTATTCTTCACTAGGTTTCAGTTCTGTTTTATACAGTTTCATATTTTTTTAAGAAATATTCACTCTGAGGAACTGCAGAAAATACTTATTATTAGCTTTCAATCAATGGCACTTTTCTCCTCTGAACTTTCTTTGAATATGCTAAATTTTACCTGCACTGGTGCTAATAAGGCGATCTTCATATTAGTGCCTGATCTTCAAGCATCTTTATGCACACAAAAATTGTTTGATGATGTTTTGCATTTTTGCTAATTTTTACCAACGGCTGTAAAATTACATGCTTGCTACTACCTCATACACAAAGAGATTAGAAAATCTTTATTCGGATTTTTTTTCTGTCTCTGCATTTCCAAAAGGATGGAAAAGTCTTAATAACTGTAGAAAGAGGGAAACCTTCAAAGCTATGACTGGTAATAAACTTTACCTCAGACACTCTTCCTAATTTCGATTGTCGGGACTCATTAAAACTGTCTTAAAAGTTTATTCCCCAAAAATAGCATAAAAATAAATTAAATTAAATTTCATTATAACATGATAATTATATTTTGAGCTATTTAACTTGAATAGAACTACAAATGAGTAAAACTGTTTTAAGAAAAATTTATTTAAAATATACAGTAACTTGTTTTATTAAAGAATTGTGGGCGTGCATACTTAAACTTCACCAAATTTTTACATTATACCTTCTTTTACTTTATTTTTTTAACAATTTTGGTTTTTTAATCATTTAAATTTTTCTTCTGGCAATTTTTGCATATGGTAGTGAAAGCTCCTTAGATACATTTATCTTGTCTTTGTCGAGATTATCAAATGCCCTAACAACAAATACATTAGGATACACTCCAACAACTTTTCGGATATTCAATAATCCTACAAAATTCTCATTAAAATATAGTGCAAAATGCCTTATTACAGGTGTTTTTTTAACATTGCAGAAATTAAAGACAATTTTTTTTTAAAATTACATGTCCTAGTCAAATAGTGACGTACTAATCACCAATTATTCAACAAATATACAGCTCAATTATATAATTATACATTAACTTTGAAACCAATATATTGTAAGTCGTAACAGTAGTATGGTACTTATAAATTAATGTGACATTCACTCTGTGAAATTTTATTATTTAAAGTCCCAAGTAATTTTTTATATGCCGTTCAGGTGCGATAGCATTTTTTGTATTTGTATTTTTTGTATTTACAATGTATTTTGAATTTGTCTTTGTCTTAATTGTTGAGAATTTGCAAGTATACTGCATGCCGGAGTGATAAATTTATTCAGGAACTAGATCAAGAAAAAATTATAACTTATTCCTTCCTTTACGATTTTCTGCTCATTGATTATTTACCTTCTATAAACTAACAGCTTTTTAATTATTTTCATTTTCACAAACGCTTCTTGAGTTATTCTATACAATAGAGTCCAGAAAACCTTCCGCCACTCTGTATTTTGCGAATTTCGATAAGATAAAATTATTTTCAACGTCTCTCATACATCTCTTGTCGCTTGGATGAAAACTGAGAAAGCAATCCTTAAATATCATAATTCGTAAACATCGTTTTAAGAATTGGTTACAACTTTACATTATTTTATCAATAACTAATTTTTATTTTTAGATGTCAGCTCTGCTGCATCTTTGTTAATGAGGATGATTTATCTGATCCTCCGTATGGAGTGAGTGTTGGCTCTGGAGAATTCTATGAAACATCGAAAGTAAGTCTTCTAAATATTTTCTGAAATTACTCACATTCTAGAGAAATACTTGGCGAATTGTTCCTTTATATTTAAAAAAAAAATGTGAAAATTAAAATTGAGCCCTTAGAATTGTAGATGTGGCATGATAAAGAAAAAAAAAAGATTAGTAGCAATGCCTAGATAGACAAATTAAAGAATGCATTTTGAAGTGAGCACAGAGTGGATCTAAATGGCTCTCCTTTGGCTTCCACAACAAATTAATTAACAGTTGGACAAAGAAAAAAAATTACAAATTTTTATTATAAACTTAAAAAATACGTTTTTCTACAGTTTGAAATCATGAATACAGAATACACTTAATGTTATATTGTCCAAATTATAGTGTATCCTCAGATCTTCTTGATAATAATGTTCGACCTAACTCCCGAACATGAATTCAATATTGTCCGAAAGGCACCACTGATACATAATGTTACAATCTTTGCAAATATTCTCATTCGTCTTGAAATATCTGAAATATCTATATTCTGGGTTGAAAATCACACAAATGAAACGCATTTTACTTTAAATTGGCAATAGTAGTGATTTAGTGATCTGTTTGCAAAATTCTTGGCGACATGATAAATTTAGTGAAAAATACAGAGTTATGGAAAATTTCCTCACCTAAGCTCTAAGACCATTATGAAGCGAAATAGAACACTCTAGGACCTTTGTGAAATTGAAATTGAAAACCTCTAGATTTTTACTCATAAATAAAACCGTCTCATTGTCTTTGATGATTAAAGGATAGTGAAGACTTCAGAGTTAGTTTAGGGCACAGAAGCTGTTACTTGTCTGAGGAATTACACACCCTTTTGTTCAGATATCGATGCTGTTTCCTGTTGTATATCTGAATTCGAGCTGTCTAATTGTGACTCGTAACTGCTGTAAGTTCTTGCTTTTTTAGAAATATATACGAATACACGTCTCGGGAATTTCGAGAGACTGTTTTATCAACTATCAATCTACGCGAATTCCGAAGCGAGGAACAATAATTATAATAAACTAACTGGTATCCGGCGCGTTACTACGACAGAAGAAATAATTTTGGAAATAACGTTTGAAATTTAAAGTAACTGTCTTGTTGGATTAGTTAAGATAGAAAGAATAATATTTATTTCTGAATAAAATAGGAATAAAACTTATTTTATTCGGAAATGAATAAATTCATTGATATCGAAAGATATTTAAAGAAGAGTAAATAATATTCATTCTATTATATTAACTTCATTATTCAAGACATTAGGGTTGGAAATAATTTGTTATTTTTCCATTGTCAGCAGAAACAAGTAAATGCAAGTAATAAGAATTCAAAGTTTCATCGCAATCGGATGAGCTGAACCCACCGCATAAGTGGCATACAGAAATTTTTTATTGGTATAGATATAAGAAATTTTTGGTGTATACGGCACTAGTTTTATTAGAATATTTTTTCATTGCGACAAGTTTCGTTACACTCATGATGAAAATTTATTTTGTCAAGATGGTTACTTTAAGCAACTGTGTTGCGTTTGTTAGTGATTTACCACAGTACCCATTCATATCAAGAAGAGTTTTTTCTCCCTTCCAGATTTTTTTTCTAACCAGTTAATTTTGGCAATTCATTTTTTTTATTCTGCTGATAGAACAAATAATTTTTATGGATAGCAGGACTTAAGAAATATATGTCTTTATGACTAAACTTTTTTCCTTTCCATGTGTTTTGCAAAAATAGTGGAAATTCATAAGTATATAAAAGCATGTAGTATAAATTTATATATCAGATTTTTTCCAAATTAAGTGCATTTCTTGCTCGCTCTTTATTGAAACTGATTTACAGATTAAGTATTATTTAATCATGAATTTTTTAGATTAAGCAATATTGTCAATTCGGAAGGAAACAAAATTTATAAAAATCATTTTATTTCATTTATTGCTTGAGAAGTTTTTATTGCTTTAATTTGAATGCTAAATTCCATTATTATTATTTTACTAAATATGTTAAATTTCATTTAGTTTGACCTCTCGCAAACTGAAGACATTCCAACGAGCAACATACTCTTTTCATAATTTTATGCTTTCCAAAT
>JAPMOQ010019312.1:0-18421 GCA_026543055.1 Argiope trifasciata
ACATTTTTTTTCTCAAAGTAATATCGAAAAGTACTGTCATACTAAAAAAAAAGATATTTATGCTATTTTAAAATTTATCAATTAAAATTATCTTCATATTAATCGCACGTAATTTTTAATTGTTAAAATGATGCAAGAAAATTTTTTAATTTAAAATATTTTAAAATTTAAAGTAATTTTAATAAATCAATAATAGTTTAAAATATTTTAGTTTATATTTGAAAATATTTTGAAAATTTTATATTTTTTATATTTGGAAATTTTTATAATTTTTATATTATTTTCATTTTATTTTTTCAAAGAAATTTAAAATAGATTTCCAGTATAGCTTTGAAATACCTAATAATCTGACTTTGAATATCTAATCATATATAGGGTGTTTTAAAAGCGTGCACAAAATGACAAAGTAGATCTATCATACAACACAGATAAAAAATCGCATAGTAATAGAGGGTCGCAATTGTGATCCGGAGGCGCTGTAGAGCGTCTAAAATAAAATATAATATAAATAGAAGAAAAGAAACCATTGTAGTATTGATAATTACTCACACATCATTTTATTGATAATTATTCACTCGCATGTGATTGATGCAAGACTAATGTTGAGCTTACAGAAAATGTTCAAAGTTTTTGCCAGATGCATCTAGTCACGCCTGGCATTTACGTTCCATAGAACGGCGCACATTTTCAAATTTCCAGATATATCTCCAACGAATCCTGTTGCCCAACAAACCCCCTTCCAAGTCTTCCGACATTGCAACAGGTGTTTCATACAAAAGTCCTTTTAAAAATCCCCAGAAGAAAATCCCAGGGGGACAGATCTGGTGATCGCGGTGATCATGCGATTGGTTCACCACGATCATTCCAGCCACCAGGAAAAGCATTATTGCAGATTTGTTCTGACGTCTGAACTGAAATGTACTGGAGCTTTGTCGTGTTGGAATTGAATGCGCCTACGTGTAGGCATTGGAACATCATTCAGCATTTCTGGCAGGACCTCTTTCAAGAATCTTAGATGAATGGAACCTGTTAGATTTCCGGATAAATTAATCCGAAATTAGCAAAGCTGTGCAGTGGAATTTATTGTCGAGGAAGAATGATAAAAGCAGTTTTCATAAAAGTTCATATTTATTTAAGTAAAAGTCAACAGGCTCATTCTTAGAGCAAAAAGAAAAGAAATAATACGTTAAATCTCAAAATAAAGATCAAAATAAATTAATATTACCACATACTGTGAATAAACTTTAACAGATTCGAATTCGACCATTCAATCTAAAAACGCAGCGATTCATCTTAAAAATTCCTAAAAAGGCAAGCCAACCGCATGGTCTTATATCATCCGAGCCTCATTCTAACATCAAAAACCACAGATTTTAATTCCACACGTATTTATACTAGTTAAGTATGCGTAATTTGCATAATAAGTGCCGCCAACAACAAATCACTAAACTTTGAAAAGTCGGATTGGAATCTTTCAGTTTTGTTTACATGAGATCATGGATTGGAAGTGGAAAAACCCAAAGACTGACTCAAAAGTTCGGATCATTGTCTAACAATCGGCCCCCTTTTTCCAGCTTCCTCATCACGATCTCTTACAAATTAGTAATCTGATTACATACTACAATTACATATCCTACAACAGGACACTGAAAAATACACTTTATCTGCATGAGAAAAATATGAATCATGTACAGAAAACGGCTTCATTCTCTTAAATGAAAAACAATTTTCGACAAAATTTCCATAAGGTTTCTTTAACCATGGGCTTTGTAAAAATGTCTGCCAAATACAATAATGTCGTCTACATAAAATAATAAAATAACATTATTTTCAAAAATATACACACAATTAACCCATTCTAATTTCTTAAATTTTAGTTTAATCAATTTATCCTCTAATTCATAAAACCATTGACGTCCACTTTGGTGGAGACCATAGATTGCCTTACGCAATTTACAAACTTTGTTTGGATCTTTTTCGTATCCATATGGTTGCTTCATATAAATAACAGTATCTAAATTTGCATATAAATAAGCATTAGTAATATCTACATGAACATGCATCCATTTCCACAAACATACACATATTGTGAAAAATAGTCTTACAATAGTAAAATTTACAACTGGACTGAACACCTCGTCAAATGACTCGTATTTTACCTGTGTATTACCTTGTGCCACTAAACGGGCCTTGTATCTAACTTTATTATTTTCAACATGTTTGATATTGTAAACCCAACGGTTTCCCAAGACTTTTGCATTACACGGAGGATCAACCAAATCCCATACTTTACGCTCCATCATAACATTTATTTCCCTGTCCATTGCATCGCTCCATTTAGATGCTTCTCTGCATTCAATTGCTTGTTTATAACTGTTAGGGATAACTATTTCAGTAACATTAGCTTCTTGTTGTATTTTAGTCGAACCTGAAAATTCCTGAGATTCGGCATCACCCTTACTAAAATCAAACATACTCGGATCAAAAACAATGTTGTGTTCTTTACAGTACCGTTCTATTTCATCGAATGATTTTAATCGGGTTGATGATCCTTCGATACCGTAATATATGTCAGCTCCAGTTACTTTCCTACCTGTTTTTCGAATCCACTTAACCTCTGAACATGGTGTTAAGCTTTGGTTATCCTTTGATAACTCGGATTTTACTTTTGTAGTTGAGGAAGTTTCTAAAATTAAACGACTCTCTAACGAATTTGTTAATGTGTCGAAATAGTCCTCAAAATCATCATAATTTGGAAAGTTAAAATTAAGTTTAGGGTAACTATTAGTATTTGCTTTATAATCAATTCCTTTCTTATGTTCGTCAAATCTCACGTTAATAGTTTCAATTAATTTACTTTCTTCTATTAACCATATCCTATAACCTTTAGTATGCAAAGCATAACCCATCGATTCCTAGTTTTGCTCGCATATCGAATTTCTTTCTAATCTGCTTTGGCACACCAACATATGCCAAACAACCAAAAGGTTTTAGATGCGATATGGATGGTTTCCTACCAGAATATTTTTCAAAAGGGGTTTTATTACAGTCTTTATGACAAACTCTGTTCCAAGTATAAGTGAAGCTAAGTAATGCTTCTCCCCAAAACTTATGTGCGATTCCACTAGATTCCAGTAGTGCTTTGATTCCGTCTAGTGCAGTTAAATTATATCTCTCTGCGACTCCATTCTGTTCTGGTGTATATGGATTTGTTATCTCGTGCTTTATACCCAGTTCTGTCAAGAATGAATTCATATCTTTATTACAAAATTCTAGTCCTCCATCGGTTTTAACTGCGATTAGTTTTCTATTTAGAAAACGCTCTGCACGTTTGTGAAATCTTAAAAATGTATGGAAAACATCCGACTTTTTCCTAATAGGAAATACCGTCACCTTCCTTGAGTAATCATCTATTATGCTCAAGAAATATTTATTACCACCCTGACTTTCAGTTGGCATTGGCCCACAAAGGTCCATATGCAGTAATTCCAAAGGATGTTTTGATCTTACGGCCCCCGTCTTTTTAAATGAGACTCTCTTAGACTTGGCTAATTTACATGAAATACAATGAGACTTATTATTATTAGTTAAACGCGGGAGACCTTTTACACTATCATTTTTACTAGTTTTCACCAGATAATCATTATTTATATGACAAAAGCGTTCATGCCATATATCAATTGCACCACTTTTCATTTTATTAGGTGCATTACTAATTAAATTAATTTCTTTACATTTTGGGATAATATAACGAGTAGGTTTAAAATAATACAAATTTTCTCGACGTGTTGCTGAAAACAACTTTTTCCAGTCTCTATTAAAAACATTAATTTTTCCATTTGTACCCACAAAGTGAGCACCTTTACTTTCTAATTTGGAACCGGATATTAAATTTCTCCTCAACTTGGGATTAAATAAAACATCAGACAATGTAATCACATTAAAACAATCCTTATGTTTAACTAAAAATTTAATTTTACCGATTCCTTCTATTGCACAACTTTTGTCTGCCGTTGCTAACGACATTTCCATATCCTTGACTGGTTTGAGATCTAAAAACAAACTTTTGTCATTACAAAAATGGCTTGTTGCAGCCGTATCTATCACCCATACACCTTTATCAGAGTTTTCTTCAAATAAGTTACAACTAGTTACAGATATCTTATTGAGTTCTATTAAGCTGCATTCAGCCTCACAGAATCTTAATTTTATTTTAAACTCTGTATTTAAATTTTCATTCAAAGGCAAAACAGATTTTTGACGAGAGTTCTTATATTTACAGTTTACTTTAAGATGACCATATTTATTACACAAATAACAGGGACCAAATCTTCTTAATAGTCCGTTTCACATTTTTAATAGATTTACAGTCAAATATCTTACCGTCCTTTTTCTGGTACTCAGCTTTACCTCCAAGATCTCCAGGAGTTGTACCTCTACTGTCAGGAACCGAGTTCGCAACACCAGGAACAGCGATCACATCGGGAAGAACTTTCCGGGACCTTCTACTTGATGTAGAACTGTAGAACACAGTCTCTGTTTTCTCCAAATCTTGCTTCATCAGCTGAAGTCTGTTGGCCTCGAGTATCAATTCCGCCTCTATTTTACGGGCTGTGAAATCCTCGTCCTTCCATCTGTAAATCTGTTGAACCGTAGACTGGAATTCCTGCGGAAGCCATCTAATTAACTGAAACCCAAGATACAAGTCATTTACTTTATGACCTGACTCTTGTAATCTGGTAGCCGCCGTCTTTACTCGAGAGATAAATATTCCCAATTCCTCTCCTGGTTGGTATCTTGTTCCAAAAAATTCATCTAAAAGCTGGATGACACGGGCTCTGGTCACTGGTTCAAAGTAATCTTTGAGTATCTTCCAAGCTGATGCACCATCAGTCGTGTCCGATATCAGATTTTTCAGTTCCGGACTGATATTAGTGTAGATCAATGTGTAACTGCGATCTTTACGGAGTTGCCAATCACATTTTTCTTTGTACGTAGCATTTTCGTCAGCATCCGATTCGGTCTGTATAATAAAGTTCCAACATCCATAATGCATCAAGATTACCTGCATGTCACGCTTCCACGTATTCCAATTATTTTGGGTCAGCACTGGAATAGGGTTGTTTACCTCCATCACTGCTCAGAAAGAATTCGACTGAACTGCAACACTTCTTTATATAAACGTACTGCGTTGCCTGTTTGAACTGCTAAACCTTCATCGACAAAGAGCGTAGGCTAACTGGGCCCATAACCACTCTGCTAGATTTCCGGATAAATTAATCCGAAATTAGCAAAGCTGTGCAGTGGAATTTATTGTCGAGGAAGAATGATAAAAGCAGTTTTCATAAAAGTTCATATTTATTTAAGTAAAAGTCAACAGGCTCATTCTTAGAGCAAAAAGAAAAGAAATAATACGTTAAATCTCAAAATAAAGATCAAAAATAAATTAATATTACCACATACTGTGAATAAACTTTAACAGATTCGAATTCGACCATTCAATCTAAAAACGCAGCGATTCATCTTAAAAATTCCTAAAAGGCAAGCCAACCGCATGGTCTTATATCATCCGAGCCTCATTCTAACATCAAAAACCACAGATTTTAATTCCACACGTATTTATACTAGTTAAGTATGCGTAATTTGCATAATAAGTGCCGCCAACAACAAATCACTAAACTTTGAAAAGTCGGATTCGAATCTTTCAGTTTTGTTTACATGAGATCATGGATTGGAAGTGGAAAAACCCAAAGACTGACTCAAAAGTTCGGATCATTGTCTAACAGAACCGTTGATTCTTTCTGGGATAATGTAGGACCAAGTAAACAGTCTCATACAATGCCAACCTTTACACTAACTGAACATTTGCTCAATTCGTGTATGTATCTCAATGTCTTCTAATGGCTCTAACACACTCTACAGGTGTTTACGACCCTGTGTTCTTATGCGATTTTAACTTTGTATGTCGGATTTGCCATGCCATTTTATCCACGCTTTTTTGAAACACCCTGCATTATATTTAACAGTTTCAGAGCTTAACAATGTGCTAATCAGCTGATTAGATTATATTCTAATTGCATACCAGTGGTGCCTATCTAAGCGTGAACTGATTAAAAAGCTATTTTAAGATATTATATCTGTAATAATTAATTATAGATTAAAGATTAAAAATTATAAATGAATTAAAACAAAACATCTTTATAACTTAGTTTATTAATAAAATTGTGTTTTCAAAAGTTTTAGTCATAGTCGTTCAGAAAAGAAGTTGTAAATTCGAGATAGCTGTGCAATCCTGATATTGGCACTAAAATTAACTGCTCAAATACTGCTTCGATGCATCCAATTTGAATTAGTTCGAACAGAGTTGCTATTACATTCTCGCACCCTCCCTCTCCCTCCATAACCCTTTAGAGATTTGCGTGGGCCCAAATATCCCTACCAGTCATATATGACCTCAATCTTGGCTTGAAGTGATAATGTTACAAATATCCATCATCAATTTTTTAATGAACAATTCTTTTTCATTACACATTAATATTATATTATTTAAGGATTATTTTCATTTCTATTTATGGAAAAGAGATTTATTCCATAATATCTGAATGTTTTAAGAATTTCCTAATTCTCATTTATTTATTTCCCTTATTTTGTTACTTAATTTTGTATAGAATTTAGTACATCATTATTGAAAGCATTATTATATCTTCAATAATATGTATTTACTGTAATAAATGCGATTAAAATCAGAAGTATATCGTCTGAACTAAAAATAACAATAATATTGAACTCGAGTATTACATTACAAATAAACTATTGAAATTATTTTTTAACTGGTCACCTGATTAATTATCTGAGTTCCTACATAGTTTTTAAAGCATTGCATAGTTATCCATGATGATGCAAGAACACTGATCCAAACTATGGGACCAGGGACCATTGCAAATAACTATGTGCTGATTTCTTACAAGATCTGGCGAGATACGAATATATGTATATAATATGTTACGGTAAAAGTAATAAATTTGGTGATTATATAAAATTACCAATGATAATACATAATCAGCACTGAATTTTATAAATATGATAAATTATTTCATATTTATAAAATTTACCGGTTTGTTTATAAAATCTCCATTACGAGTTGGGAATTTTATCAACTAACAGGTAAATTTTATAGATATTTTCTACTCGTGCGAGTTCTTTTTTAAATACCTTGTTTAGACTTTTTTCTATTTTATGTGCTAAAAAATATATAAATTATTACGTTATCTAAAAAATTTTGTGGTTGGAGCTACTATAAAGACACGTCCTGCATGTTCTGAATTTGATGTTTGTTATGAGAATTTGGGACATTAAAATGCAAAATCAAAAATTAGGTGAGCAATATTTCAAACTAAATAAAAGATTCATTATTTAAGTATTTCAAAATTAAGTAGCCTCTTAGACAGAGCAATTCTTAAGAACTGCACCGTTGCTTCACTTTTTAGCACAGTACCATTTCTTAGATCATTATTACAAATTTTCATGAGGCACATTTTTACGCATTTAGATTTTGTAGAGATTTCATGTTTTGAAATTATTATATATTGTTACAAATATTTTCATTTCCTGAATGTTGCACAGCTTAGACAAAGATTGCTTTTGTTCCATAAAAATATCTAACTCAAAGCGACCAACAGGTAAAAAAAAAGCTAATTCTCATAGATTTTGTATTAGTTTAAAAACTATCTAATACTGATTGCTTAACGGTGATTGTAACATGCCAGAGAACAGATAATCCCCGACCCAAACCCTTCCCATTGCTGCATTCAGTTCCATACCCTTCAGCAAGAATCGTAGTAACGTATTGACCGTAAGCCGCCTTTGATGCATTTTGTCATAACCGGCTATAAATATATAGTGACGAATTATACCATGAATTTGCAAATTTTTGTCACTATAATTTTTCAAATACAAGTCATTATATGATTCCACCATCAGATTTATCATTGCCAACACTACTGATTTTCTGTAAGTATGAGTTCCAGAACAATTCTTTGTCAAATATATATTTTAATTGTTTTTATTTTTTGTGATAAAATATATATTCTTCTTACATATATCTAAAAAGCAACGCAATTGCTACCATAAATACGCGTTGTTCATATTCTGAATTTGATACTTTTAAGGAAATTTTGTGGCATTAAAATGCAAAATCAAAAATTAAGTGTGCAGTTTTGTCAAACTAAATAATAAGCTCATTTATTTGTTTTCACTCGTAAGTAGCCTCTTAGCCGATGCAATTCCAAAGAATTGCACCGTTGTCCAGGGAACACCACGTGGAGGTGGGCTACTTTCGTTCCCCACCTCAAAAAAAGGTTCCCCACCTTTTTTTGACAGTTCTGATCTGGAAACTGCATCGGGCAGCTGACGAAACTTTTGATGTTAAACTGTGTCCTTCTGCGACCGGTATCTCACTGGAATATCCAAGGCCAAACAGAACTGGTAGATCTCAAAAGATTCAACAGCAGGCACTCCGACAAGAGCCATCCGTGCATGCAAACCCAGAGCTGAGCACAGCTTGTAAACCAAGTAGGATTGTACAACAGTGATTTCAGACTTCTGGGTAGCAGATGGAGCCAATTTCGCTGGAAGTTCTAAGGCCTGGCATATCCTAAATACCATGTAGGAGCGAACCACTGGAACGGATTCTACTCTGGTCGCAGGTGGATCAGATGGTGTATCAACATCTTGATCCAAATCGGAATCGAAAAATAGATCTCCGATTGAAGGTAAGTGGGGGAACATGTAATATTTCAACAGTTCCAAGATCGCCCATAAGACGATCCATCCAATGATGGCCGTAGCCTCATTGAAACAAAATGCATCAAGCATAGCTCAGCAAAAAAATAAGTCTCACAACGATCAGTTGCAAAAAGAGAAATTATTCTTAACAGAGCAGCAGAAGATGGATTCATTGTTTCATCTATTATATTGTTTGTATTTTGTGCGTCTGTTTAGCATTAAACATTAATATTTCTGCTAACAACAATAATAAAAGTGATTATTGAAATTTTCTAAATCCAATAACAATTGAAGTTTAAACAATGATTAATCCTAAGTTAACAAGGGAATAAATCTAATAATCAAGCATAGATTACTAGAGGAGGGCAAAGAGGAGAGTAAATTTTTAATTAAATTATGTATGTTTTAACATATATATTTTTCAAATATTAACTAGACTTTTCAAGAAGTTAAAATGGATGCTATTGATCGAGGTTGAAACTGAATAAAATTTGTAAAAAATGTATTGTATAAAATTAGAAAACAATATTTCCCTTTCCCTTAATATGTTTCAAAATTTTGCCTTATTCTGTATGTGAGGCAAATTGTCATTTCATATGAAAAGTGTAGTAATTAGTTAAACAAACGAAGTGGAATGTAAAAGAAAAGTGAAAGGGGAAAGAAGAAGAGGGCAAAAATATACTGAAAGATAAAACAAACATGAAATTGATTCATAAAAAAGAAACAATTCAAGAAGCATCAGTTTTCAAAATCGCTTAGTGCTTCATAGAATAATGAAGAAAACCGAGTACCTATTTTGGACGCCCATTTGTACATCGAATGAAACTCAAAATTCCCAACCAAATTATTTCAATAAGAAAATAAATTATCAGATTTAATTATCGAAATCGCTGTTACCAAATTTACACACTTTTGAATGAGTTGATCGACAAATGGTTAACCCCTTGACAGATCTGCTTCCAAATTTGAAAGATATCTATACTTTAAATATAAAATATGAGCATCAAATATCACTCATTTAGCATTCTTCGTTTTGTTGTTATCGTATTAAATTATGTTCAAATCACAGGATTGACTTATTTCCTCTGAATACACTTCATTCGAAGCTTAATAGAAATTTAAAACTCTGAAATACTAAGTAGAGACCATGTACAAAATTTCGTCCATCAAGTGAAATTGTTTTTGAACAGTCGTGTTCACTAAGCAGCTTAATTTTTAAAATGTATATATATATGAGATTCCAGGAGATCTAAAACATGTTAATTCATCAAAATATGTGGTTATATATTTAAAAACTATTATAAGTGCAAATTATATAACTATATTTAAACAATTATATATAAAAATACTTATAAACACTAAACCATATTTTTAACTATTATAAGTCAGGGCTAGACATCCTATCAATCCATTCTTCTTTTATTTTTTTGACGAGTTTTCAGTAAATTGGAACGATTTTGTCATGTGCAAGTGGATATTTTATTTTACCGAATCTTTAATTACTGTACTTTGCTATAAAAAGTAACCAGAATCTGTATGAATAAGTTTGTATGAAACAAAAACCAATATAAAATTTGATATTTTCTTTAAAATAAATGGAGCAAAAGTTCTCTATGATCTTTCACAATATCTATATTTTTAATTCAATAAAACGGTTAAGTTTAAGGAAAACGGTTTAATATACACTGATGGGAAAAAAATCCCAACACCAAGAAATTTTTTTTGTGCAGTAATGAAATTTTAGGAATACATTTGTCTAGGTAACATATTAATTTGATTAAAGTTTCAAAATCACAGGTAGAGCCATTTCAATAGTGAAATGTTGGTACATTAGTAACCGGTATAACTGCCAGAATTTTGAATGCAAGCATGCAAACGTGCATCCATTGCGTCGTACAGGTGTCGGATATCAGTTTGTGGGATGGAGTTCCATACCTGTTGCACTTGGGCGATCAAAGCAGGGACGGTTACTGCTGGTTGTGGATGACGCTGGAGTTGTCATCCAATGATGTCCCATACGTGCTCGATTGGAGAAAGATCTGGTGATCTAGCAGGCCAAGGCAACATGTCGACACTCTGTAGAGAATGTTGGGTTACAGCAGCGGCATGAGGATATGGCCGCCCGGAACCTGGTCTTTTTGAGGCAGTACCTTCCCTTGACCACTGCAGTCAATACTCATGCACAGTGGATACATTCCTGCCAAGTCTTTCAGCAATATCGTGGAAAGAAAACCCATCTTCTCGTAGCCTTACAACACGACCTCGTTCAAACTCAGTGAGCTGTTGATAATAGCTTCTTCGTCTTCTCAGAAGCATCTTTCACTAACATTAACCCACTACGTCAAATCTCAACTGTAAATAACGATCACGAACTTTACAGCGCTTATTTAAAGCAAACCTCATTTGCATGTTCATAGTGTCGCTACTATTGCCACACTTACACGCGTAGCTCGAAATTTGAATCGACGTCATCTTTCAGATGTATAAACACGCCTACCAAATTTCGTTTATCTAGCACAGCTCCTTCCTAGTGTTGAGATTTTTTTTCCCATCAGTGTAGAATAATGACTCTAATCAGCACCCAACGTTATATATATATATATTTATAACAGTAAAAATGATTAATCGCTGATTATACATAATCACCACTGAATTTGGTAAATATGATAAATCATTTCATATTTATCAAATTTACCGGTTAGTTTATAAAATCCCCAACTCGTAATGAGCATTTTATAAACTAACCGGTAAATTTGATAATTATGAAATAATTTATCATATTTACCAAATTCAGTGGTGATTATGTATAATCACCGGCAATTTTATATAATCCCCGAATTTATTACTTTTACCGTAACATATATATAAGATGCAGTTTGTAGAGTTTGCTTTGGTACATAAATTGTAAGTTGCAGTTTATGTTCTATCATAATAAAAGAGAAATTTAAGTCTGAACGTTTAAAAACAAAGTTAATTAATAAATTAATTCCAGACATTGTTTTTTTTTTAATTTCTAAGTATATTATCCGACAGGACAAACCCATTTGCACTTTTTAAAAATACCGATAAAAATTACTTTTCTTCAAAAATCAATTCAATTCAATCTCATTTCATAAGTTAAATTTAGATTTTAAAAGAGGCTACATTCGAATACAACAAACCTCGTGTTGCTTTCTATGTCTACTTAGTGCAAATATATCAAATTATTTTTAACTTTACAGAATCGCCCAAAACGACATTCTGCAATTTTCTAATAAAGTGTTTGTAACTAAATGTTTTCTAATGGCGTGTTTTTCATGAGTTAAGGTGTCGACGTAAGTAAAGGATATAACTAGAAATTGTAAAACAAAGGACAATAGCAATTTATCAAATAAAAAATTGATTGATAAATCGGAAGAATATAAATGAAGGAAAAGGGGAGAAGAAGAATGTAGAAGTAAATAAAATTAGATAGATTTTTCATTGCATATCGTATTTCTGTTTTTCTTTTAGGATTTACATATCTAATATTTTGAAGCAGTGAAAAAAAAATCTTATAGAAAAGAATGGTAAATCTTGATTCTGCATAGACTTTCAATATTGTAAATCAAATATGTTTCATAATTTAATTGAAGCGAAAACACTCAAACTGATAAAATGAAATGAATTTTGAATATAAGTCCTAATTTGTTAAAGCATAAGAGCTCTCAATAATATTATTGCAAAGAATATTTAATATTGTATAATGCTGATACACTATTTACCCATATAATGTATTAAAAAACGGCGATACTGAGTAATTAAAAAAGATTGAGTATTTTGTTTGAGACAAACTATTGATCTAAAATCATTCTCTGAATCATTTCCAACAATTCGTTATAAAAAGGAATTTTAAGTCATGCTTTTTTGTGTAATTATTGTTAAATATCGGTGTGTAACTGAATAAAGAAACCAGTGTTGGTGAAAATAGTATTAAAGAATGTGTCAATCGATTGTAAGTGTAAAAGACATTAATCAAATTTATAAGTATTTTATATAATCATATTAATATAGTTAGTTGCTTTTCTACGAGAGAATAACATATTTGTTCATCCTTGCTAATTTATTCTGTTACAGTTGCAAATTTCAGACGTAAATAAAATTAAGTATCATGTAAATGTACAAAATTTTAATTATCTTTCTATATATCATTTCTTCTTCAAAATTTTAATTTCTCTTTTATATCTTTTATGCATGAATAGTATAAAAGATATAGAAGGGAAAAGGAAGGAAAATTGTTTGTGATTGAAGAAGAAAATCTCTGTTCCGAATCCTGCAGGAAAATTTAGAATATGGATAAATATTAAGGTTCCCAAATTTCTATTTGAATTGAAAAATTATTATTAAGCTGATTTAAATTTTTTGAATGACAAGTTTTATAATATACTGCTTTTACCTTGAGATAAAATTCCGAATTTCATATTTCAGATCAAGATATTGCAAATTAGTAAAAACAAGAAAGAAATCCCCTAGCCGAAATTTTCCTTCATAGTATTTAACCAGGATAGTATCTGAATATAATTTTTAATTACAAAGGCCTCAATGTAGAAATTGATTAGAGGTTTTAAATATTTCTTAATTATCCAAATTCTCACATTTTTATTTTCAATGTCCAACATATTAACATTATGTGTTTAGTAGAATATTATAGGAATGGTAGTCCACCTAACAAAACTAAAATTTAATAAACATCGTCAATTTTAGAAATAAGGTGACATATCAAATTTCTGGCATTCAAAGCGCTTTTGAATAATCGCCCTTACCCGCATGTGAAGATATAGAGTAATAGACTTACTGGATTGATTAAAAATTTGTTACGAATTTGTACTCTGATAAAATCTGGTATACAGTTTTATTAATCTAGCTTGCAGTTATCAGATAGATAATTACACAACAAACTTTTCATCAAAACATTTCTTTAGAAGTAAAAAAACTAAGAGACCTTAAGCTATTTTTCAAAATATGTTTGTACATTTACAAAGTAGAAATATGCATTGATAAAGTTTGTTCTAAATTTTATATTTTAATAACAAGGAATAAATGAAATTATAAATGTAATTGATATCCAAATATTTAAAATTTAGATCATATACGCCTTTTTTATTTAGCCTAATAAGCTAATAGCATGAATCAACACTTTTCGGCAACAATGTAGTAATCGTATTATATAGTAATCCTTATAAATAAGAAAAGGCATAGTCAGAAAAAATATACACGCCCACGCGGTCGTACACTCATCATCAATATTAAGTTTGTTTATGCGTCATGTATGAAGTAACCAAGGAAAAATGAATCATATGGTTTGAAATTAAAAACTGATAATGAATTTATTGTTTATAAGGTTTCATATGATGCTGGTAAAATTAGAGGCGTTATGATTTATTAAATATTTTATACTTTTGCTTTACTTTTGTTTAAAGAAAAAACCAATTTGTAAAGCCATTTCCTTCAACTTAGCAATTGATGAGTTTTTTTTAACATAATGTATTTTTACTGCTTTGAGATGCACGTCTTACAAGGTAAATTGCACTGATTGAAAATAAATGAAGCATGAAAATTCATGTATATTTTTACGTAAACACTATTAGATTTAGAGAAGAAATTTCTGCCAAATGTTTCGAAATCCATTACAATTCAATTTATATAATTATCTATAAAATCAATTATTAGACGCACAAATAAGATGAAAGGATATAGTGATACCACTACATAGCTTACTCCTTTTCCATTCGTGCGAATATTCGTTTGGACAATTGGATTATTTTTTAAATTCCTTTTAGCAAGATTAGAACGATGCTAAAAAAGTGAACAGAATATATTAGGTTGGGGAATAAATTCGTAGCGTTTTTATCAGACTTTTTAAAAAGAAAATCATTAGTAATAAGAATCGATAAATCAATTATGTATTCTCCATTGCTGTTTACGACCTCCTCCCACCTCTCGACCGAGTTGTCGATTCCGTTCCGCCAACAATCGCCCAATGTGACTTTTTAGGCCTTCTTTATTGTCGAATGTAACGCCACTTATATAGTTTGACAAGGAGCGGAAAAGATGGTAATACGACGACGCAAGATCCAGAGAATGTGGGGGATGCTGAAATACCTCCATTCAAGCTCTTGGAGCCCAACTTTGACGACTTGTGCAACATGGGGCCTGGCGTTGTCTTGAAGAAGTATGGTTTGTCTTTGTCTATGGTGTATTTTCAGTCGCATAGCCTCTTTCATGCTGTGTAGTTGGGCTATGTAAAGCTCCATGATTATCGTTACATTCCTTTCGATCATTTCCCAGTACACCATGCCCTCCCAGTTCCCCCCCCCGTAAACGCAGATTAATGTCTTCTTTGGATGGAAGGCCTGACCATTTCCGTGCTGTAGACTTGCTTATGACACCATCTCAGTATTCGTTGCAAATGTCCCTTGCTGCTTAAGCAGCTTTCTGGCCTGTATGAAAAGCGAAGAAGAGCAGGTGTCGAAAATGTTGATTTTTACATCCTGGATATTCCATTTCTAAGCCTTAAAAGTAAAAATTAAATTATTCAAAAAGACGATTAGCACAGTTTTGTAGAGCAGAAAGAGCTCTATCGAATGAACACTATACACTTTGTCAAACAGCAAAAAAATTACTGGAAAATAACATAGATATAAAAACGGTAGGAACTTATTCTCAAACCCAATACAAATCTATTAAATTTAAAATGAGATTGTGAGGCAAAGGGAAAACGAAATCACAGATATTAATGCAAACGTGAAAGCTGAATTATTAGACTACGCAGCAGTTGTATTCTTCTCTTTTGGATAATAGATAGTAATTCCCGATTAAGTACAAATCCCATAGTGCCCTGCGTTGTGATGATACTCTGTTAAGGTACGCAGACTGTTTTGTGTAAAATGTGATGATTAAAAAATGCCCCCGAAAACATGCCCCCTTGTTTCCACTGCATGGATCATAATGATTTTCATTCCACCACAACTATAAATTTTTTGGTAGATGAAGCAGCAACTCTAATGAAATTTATTTGAAAAAACTAAACAAATAAAATTTCCCATTTCTGTCACAGCAACAGTTCATTGGCGATTTTTGGAAGCAGCCTTTTTTGGAGCAGAACTGGTCCACCGTGTTTAATCTATACTTATAATAAAGCTCAATGTGTGTGTGTGTGTGTTGGCGCTCTACAGGCCAGACCGTTGGACCTACAGCTACCAAATTTGGTACATGTATACCTTGGTGCTTAGGAATGTGCACCTCGGAGCCCTTTTTTCGAATTTTTAATTAGAATTTGAGTTAATTAAAATTTAAGCGAAATTTCGACGTTTTTCCGCTATAACTTCCGAAAATATGATCGCATAAACATGATTTTTACATCAATTTAAAGATTAAAAAATTAGCCTTCTAATAGTACCAGTGTTTTAATGTAAAACTCAAGCTTCTATTTTTAACGAATTTTTAAAGAAATATTTTAACCATATTTTTTTTAGCACGTGACTGGATAAAATAAAAGAATGCCGGAAGTTCAAATAAAAAAAATTATCATCGCAAAATAAATCAACAGAAATGCAACTTTCAGCACGTGACTGGATAAAATAAAAGAAATATAAAATGTGATATTTTCTTTAAAAAATAAATGCAAAGCAAAAGATTCTATGATCGTTTGCAATATCTATATCATTAACTCAATAAATCTTCTTTATTTACTGTAAACCTGAGGATATGCATTGAAATCCCAACTTAATGGCATATTTATGTAATCGTTTGCAATATCTGTATCATTAATTTAATACTTTTTTCCCTTTCTCGCATTCTTTAAAAAAACATATTTAATATTTTCGCAACATCATCGAAATTTTTTTTTAATATTTGGAAAGTATAACCGATGGTTAAAACTGACTGATTTATAAAATTAAAGAATATTATTAGGAAAAGGTGTACTTTTAGAACTTTCCGTCCATCATCTTAAAGAAAATATTAACTTCAGGTCAATCAATGCCCGGAATTACTTCAAGGCTAATGAATATGTGATTTAATTGAAAATTTTAGAACGCTTTACTCATGGCGAACCAGCTGGTCGCCAAAGGCGGCTAGTACTCTATAAAATCTTTAGTTAAATATTTTATGCAACTTGGGTTTTTAGAATATAGCTTTTTCAGTAAAATATTTTTAAGGTTCAAACATAGATATTCATTTAACTCATAACATTATGGAATTCTTATTTCTTTCTCTTTATTGTATCATGTATCTTTTCAATTTTGTATCTTTTTCAGCAAAATGTGAATTTAAATTGAAGCGAAAGGGATTAAATTCAATTAATTAGCACGAAATTTTATTGCTGACGCCAAAAATATTTTTTAAAATATGACTACAGAAGACAGATTAGTTTTACATTACACTTACAGTAATGTAAAACTAATTACCCTTTCCATTTCAATCAATCACTTTCTCGAACTTTTTTCAGTAAAGGTCCAATACTTTTTCTCTTGTTTAAAATTATGAACCTGAATATGACTGCAAATGTATTATATTGGTATATTAACACATTGTATGCGGGACACGTACTAGTATATTTTCTGATGATTGATACTTGAGCTCGGGTCACGTAATAGTACGGGTGAGTGTTAACAGCATGGTTTGTTTGTGGGTACCAAAAATATACAAAAAAACGAAGCCGAATGTTTTTGTATACTACATAGATTCTAGAAAAATTTAGACAAATAAAAACTATTTTTTACATCAGTGAACCACAGAACGATAAGGTTGATTAAAAAATCTCTTTAGATTTAAAATTAACTTTTTATTTATCCTTGCGAAAATGATAAATTTTTGCCGTGTACCTCTTTGTAGAGGAAAATGTTTTAAATTTTACGACACTGTAAAACAATATTAGTTTTATGATTGCTCTTTTCATTTTTTTATAATGTAAAAATGTTTATATATAACATAATTAAAAAATTTAAACTATATATTACTATTTCTATTTGACTTTTAATATTTACGATACTGTTATAAATTTATCCACTAAAAAATATATTTTTTGTTTAAAAAATCTTAAGGTTGTTATTTATATATTTGGTTATATATTTCAATATAAAATACGAAAAGTTAATTAAATAATTTTGGCTCTATCGAGATTGAACTAACTAAATTTACGCACAAAATAGCCACCCCGGTACGGTTCCGCTGCGAAATGTACCAGCATACAATGTGTTAAAGGCATTGGCCTAGGGATAGCTTGTCTTCCCTATTATCAGGGCGTTCCGGACTTGAGTTCTGTTTCAGACATAGTTGTTTTCTACCCTGTGTTATGTTTGTGAGGTGTGTGAAGTGTCTCTTCCCTGGTAAAAAAAGAGCTGTTTAAGCAATTGCGTCATCTTCATATGAGCAAAAAGTTAGAATTAGGGTGCCCAGGACTCTTTACCCTCAGACGCTATTGCGATTCTTTTTCCGTTGTAACGCGGACACATCACCATCATCAAATGCCTTGTATGGCATTTTCGAGCATTAGTAGCAAGTTATATGTATCTACTGATCAAATATTATTTAAGTTTTTCTTCCTTCTTAATGAAACAAAAATTCAGAACGAACTGTAGCTGTAGTCACCAGATCACATACAGAATTTTATTGATTG
>JAPMOQ010019326.1:0-32300 GCA_026543055.1 Argiope trifasciata
CTGAGTTCGACTGTTTTATCAAATGACTCTTGTTTTTGGATTAGTTTTACATAACATTATTTATAAAATTGCTTTAAAACAGAATTTTCATTACAAGCTTGGATATTTTAAGGTATTTAAGCACGATCAATATTTGTATAGATATGAAATAATAGTGAATATTAACACTACTTAAATTGTAATAAAAAGGTTTCTTACTGGTCATATATCTTTTTCAATATCTATTTCAGTAAAACCCTTATACAATTAGCTTTGGAAGAAAGGTGAGAATAAACATTTTATATGACGATTTTGAAAGTGTAGTCAGAATAATAATTATTAATTGCAATATCTGCCCAAAAAATAAGTTTTGTTTTGTTAAAAAAATAACTAATGTTTTTTAGAAGACAAAATTCATAATTTTGTTCCACTATCTGATGAAGATTTCGAAAACTTTAGTCAATGTTGTTTCTCCAAGCAAATCAAAGGAAGATTATTCGCCTCCGAAGTAATCAGTGTCCTCTGGTTCCTCAAATACAGAGGACACTGATTCCTCCGGTTCCACAAATGATTCGGGTTTCGATTCCTTAATCTTCAGATAAAAAAAGTTGATATCATTTCACTTAGTCCCTTGAACTATTAGAAAAGATTAAATAAACATATAACATATAAGCATATAAAAATTCATGCAAAATGACATTATGTAACGAAATATAAAACAAAAGTATGTAATATATAATGGGTGTAGAATATTCTTTAGAATATTGAACATTATTTATAACATAATATCATTTTTATTTAAAAAAAATATCTCTTTATTTTCTTATTTGTATTTTAAAAGATAACTATGTAGCAAAATTTTGATGAAAAGTTGTGAATCAGAAATCAAACATTAAAAAGAAGAGAAAAAAATCACACACATTCGGTTGCGTAACAATAAGTAAATTGTGACAAGAGCTTTTTAAACTACATTTCAAACTTCCTCCAATACATGCATTTAACAATTCCTGAATTCTACGGATGATAGCATTTTAGTTTTGTGAAAAATGCCCATTATTACCAGTAGCGAAAAGTTTCCATGCTGCTCTGATTCCCTAATTAAGCTTCGAAGAACAATTAAGATAGCATGTTCTGTCATTACATGTAGTGTAGGGAAAGGGCACGTAATCACCCATAATTGGCAAGTGCTCAGGTGTTTATAAGCGGCCAGCTGTAATAAAACACGGATATCATTAGGTTTCGAAACTGCCTATGAAGCATAATGAAAGATTATTATTCTGTAACGAAAGGTTTTTCTTTCAATAATTAAGGATCTAATGCAACCAATGACAATTTCGAAGCATGCATTTATTTCCTATGTTATATACATGATGATCCAAAAAAATTAAAATATGCATATGTTCGTACATTTTAAATTTGAATATACACTGAAGTGACAAAAGTCATGGGATAGCAAAATGCAAATATACAGATGGCAGTAGTATCGCAGCGAAAAAGTATAAATGCGCTGTTCGTTTTCCAGAGCATTCATTTGTGTTCAAGTTATTCATGTGAACAAGTTTTTCGTGATTTATGGCGGCACGACGAGAATTAACAGACTTTGAACGTGGAATGTTAGTTGGAGCTAGACGCATGGGTCATTCCATTGCGAATATCGTTAGTGAATTGAACATTCCGAGATCCACAGTATCAAGAGTGTGCCGAGAGTATGAAATTTCAGGAATCACATCCCATCATGGCCAGCGCAGGGGGCGACCACCTGCACTTAACGACCGAGACCGCCGACGTCTGTGTAGAATGGTCAATGTTAATAGACACGCAACACTTCGTCAAATAACTGCAGGAATCAATGTGGGACGTACGAGGGACGTGTCCGATAGGACTGTGCGGCGAAATTTGTCTTCCTTGGGCTATGACAGCAGAAGACCGACTCGAGTGCCTTTACTGACAGCACGACATCGTCTGCAGCGACTCTCCTGGGCTCGTGAGCATATCGACTGGTCCCTAGACCAGTGGAAAACCGTGGCGTGGTCAGATGAGTCACGATTTCAGTTGTTACGAGCTGATGGTAGAGTTCGAGTGTGGCGCAGACCCCACGAAGCCATGGACCCAAACTGTCAGCAAGGCACTGTTCAAGCTAGTGGTGGCTGCATAATGGTGTGGGCTGTTTTTACATGGCATGGACTCGGTCCTCTGGTGCAACTGAACCGATCATTGACTGGAAATGGTTATGTTCAACTGCTTGCAGATCACTTGCAGCCGTTCATGGACATCACGTAACCAAACAACGATGGGATTTTTATGGATGACAATGTCACCGGGCCTGAACTGTTCGCGATTGGTTTGAAGAACATTCCGGACAATTCCAGCGCATGATATGGCCACCTAGATCGCCCGATATGAATCCTATCGAGCATTTATGGGATATCATCGAAAGGTCCGTTCGTGCCCAAACTCCTGTTCCATCCACACTTTCACAATTATGGACGTCTATACAGACAGCATGGCTCAATATTCCTGCAGAGGACTTCCAACGACTTGTGGACTCCATGACACGTCGAGTTGTTGCAATTCGCCGGGCAAAAGGAGGACCGACACGATATTAACAGTCATCCCAAGACTTTTGTCACTTCAGTGTATGTTTATGGGATTTAAAAAACGATTGAGGAACATTAATAGAATTCACATATTACTTATTAATTATTAATTCCATTTAATTATTTTATTATCAATAATTTTCCTTTTAATTTGTTCTTCTAGACTTGGAAAAACTCCCATCTCAATTTCATAATACTTTCGATTTATTTTATACCAAATATTCATAAAAACAAAGAATATAAATATTATAATTTATCTGATCATTTTTTTTCTAAAATCATTTTAATGCATTTTTAATCGTCCTTTAATCCTTTGCAAACAAAAATTAATCAGTTTTTCTTCTCAATATATTTGTCAATGGTAAGCTTCATTGCAAATGCAATCATTTTGTATTACTAGATAAAACCGATTTGTCTGAATTCACAATCACCCTTTTTACCATTAATCTCTCCATTATATTCTTTACAGTTATCAGCCAAAGTTTGACGAGTCATGTGTATTTTTTTCTTAATAAAACGATTTATTTTATTTATTTATTTCTTGCATATGCTGCTGTTGCTGGAAAAAAAGAATTATTCTTCGATTCGTTTCATTTCATATCCATATGTTTCTGACTTATTTGTAAGTTTTTATACTTGGAACCCCTTTTGTACAGATAGTTATATACTTTGAATCATGGTTATCATTTATAATACTTATAAAATGAATTTCATAGAGGCTAGATGATATTCTATCTAATTCTGGATATTGTCAAATTCAGAAAGAATTTTCATTAACTAAACTAATTCTTTAATATAGAATTAATCAATTGAATTGAATAAAACAATTTGTTTTATTTATTTATCGCATATAATTCTGCTGCCGGAAAAAAAGAATTATTTTATAACTCGTTCCCTTTCATATCCATATGTTTCATACTTATCTCTTAGTTTTTATTCTTGGAACCCCTTATATACAAATAATTATATACTTTGAATCATGGTTATCCTTTATAACACTAGTAAAAATGAATTTCTTAGATGTTAGAGGATATTCTATCTAATTCTGGATATTGTCACATTCAGAAAGAATTTTCATTAACTAAACTGATTCTTTAATATAGAATTAATCAATTGAATGAGAAAACTTAAACTCCATGCATTATGCAAGTACAAACGGGTTTTTTTTTTCTCAGATAATGACCCAAATAAGTCGATGCCATCCTTCATTTCTCTTCAAATCTTTCGACGCCCTGGCTTGTTTTAGCGGTCATTCGGACAAGGGGGAATCAATCATCCTCTCATTCAATTATTCAGGGTCAATAAAGTTGTTGACGATGCATGCAGAATTCTGGATATTTATCATCGCACTTAACTGGTGTTCATGACAACCAATATTGTGATATCTTTATCTAACTTCTGATGTTTTCCCTAATTAGGGTTTTTTTATTTGTAAAAGATTTTTGAAGTTTTTTGATTTGAATATTCTTGAAATCTTTTGAATCCATTAATAGTTAGTTAATGACTGTAAAAAATGCTCCTTATCTACTCTATCTACATTCACTAAATAACATAACTGTTATCTTACTATATGTATAAGATGCATTTCGTTTGAACTAAAATATTTGAAAATAATTACACATTTTTAATTGATAAATAGTCAAATAATCACCTAGTCCAATCAGTATTCATGAAAGCATCAGAAATACTTTATACAGATATTTATTACTTGCAGAATACAAAGAAAAGATAGTTGAAATCGAAGGAAAGAATCATTAGATCATCAAAGAACAATTTTGATAAAATAATTTCGGTTGAGTTCACAATATTTTGATGGCAACAATAGCCTTCCCATCACCCCATTTATGATATAAAGAAACAAATAGTAGTGAAGAGAATTACAAAAGTATTATATGGATCTAAATAAACGGACTTAACAAGATTTCAACAGTTATTATTTTTAAACAATGAATCACTAAGATGTAAACAATTTAAAACATTAAAACAACAAAACTATAAATTCCAATTCTATCTTCATCAACTTATTTAAATTCATTATTTAATAAACTATAATTATTTTTTCGTCTAAAAGTTTCTTTAATATATCTTAATAATGTGAAATAATTCAGTTTAACTAAATGTGTAACAATTTCCTTAAAAATATTTTTTAAATCTTTTGTTTGATGTAATTAATTTTATTTGCTATTTCTGTACCAAATGGAATTCCTTTTATTCTTTAGTACTGATGATTTAGTGGTAGCTAAACAATAATTTTCAATTGTACTAAGATGTAACATTCCGCAATGAGATTTTGCAGGTCAAGGATCATTTGCAGATTTTAAACTTTGACCTATTCGTCGTCGTTCGTCTTCAAGAAACGCTATGGTCATGTTAAAGTTAAATTTCTGTAAATTGAGAATATTTGAAATAATACAATGTGTAATAATCACGATTCCATTCAGCTTATGGTTTAGATTGCATGATTTTGATCCAAATATAAAAGATCAAATTCAACTGTGGTCTCAGAAGGTGTAAGATCACTTTCATTTGGAATTAAATTTGATGATCGAAAGATAATTTTAACTTATCCCCATCTATGAGTCAGGAAAACATAGCAATAGTTAAACTGATAAGCTCACTTATTCATAATAATTTAATTTCTTAATTTCTTTGTATCATCTTGATACACACATTGGTTTGTAATTTTTTTATTTTACTTAGAGCTGTTGTTCAATCAATATGAAAGCATTAATCAATTTCAATATTTACAGTAAATGTACTGTCGAACTGGTTAGAAGATCTCACAGAAATGTTCGTTGAACTTATCCTTTGTTAAAGGTTTTGTTCAAGGCATTAATGTAACTTAACCTAGGTAAACATAATATACTATCATTAATATTTCCGTATAATACTTTAGATCTATGAAACACATTTTTTGCCTCTGTGACAGGTTTTAATTTAATGCACAAGCTGATAATAATTTTCATAATTTGACAAAAAGTTCTCGATAATGGTTACAAATACCTTTTAGACATTTTTTATCTTATTTAATCAAATATAAGATATTAGGAAATCATTTTAATGCTGTACCATTTTTTTCAGTCGAATATCTCTCTCGTCATCAGAATCTTCACTTAAGATAAATTTCTCAGAAGAGGAATTCTATTAAAATATTCATATGGTAAAGGGGTATTACAATATGGTAAAGTTTGTAACATATGATCAATAACATATGAATGATCAAATCAATAATATATGAAAGAACAAATAAATTCCAATGAATAATAAATAGCATATGAATGATCAAATCAATAATATATGAAAGAACAAATAAATTCCAATGAATAATAAATAGCATATGAATGATCAAATTAATAACATTAAATAATCAAAGAAGATACGAGATGGTTACTTTAGTTATTTGAATGAATTTCTTAAAGAATCTGAAAAAAAAAATTATACTAAGAATCATTTCCATAAATTATTAAATAATTCAATAATATGAAAATAGAAATGCAGAAATTGCATAAAATTATAAATTTTTAAATTGATATTAACGAGTGTTGAATGCGATAAATTATTTGAATGGATATTTGTAGAATATTTTAAATTCCCGAAATTGTTCTTTATTACCAAAATATTAAAAAAAATATCATCAGAGAATATTTGTGTTTTCTGAAAATATGACTTTCAGAAAGTCAAAGAAAATAAGTCAAAGAAAGTCAAAATCACTATATTATGCACATTATTCAAGTTAATTTGTAGAAAATAAAATTGAGTTTTAAACAAATTTAAGGATTTGCTGCAAAAAGGATGTAGCTCCATCCTTGGAGAATTTAGAGTTATAGTAAAATAAAAACTTTTTCTTTTGGTACCCAAAAGATGTAGCTCCAATCACTAGTTCTTGAGTTACTCAAGCAATAGAGCTGTTTCATTAGTTTGTTGCAATATAAAACTAGGTCCTGGTGCTACCGCCTATTCTCCCCGCCAAACGAGTCTTCGGAAACACAGAAAAATGTAGAAGGAAAGTACACTCATGTCCAAATTAAGATCACAAAAACGTTTTTAAAAGTAATTCTAAATGATCAACAGTAAAATTAAAACAAATTATATTTTATATATTGTGAAGAACCGGTAACACAATGTTAACCTTTCCTGTGGGGAAAAATGTTATTTAGCACTAATTTTTGCGGAAGTACTGAAATTACACGGCTTAGGCACCTAGGAGTTTTGCTGCAATTTTGTGAATATTGCACTCAAAACAAAAATTTTAACTGTTTCCAGTGAGAATGAGGCGATTTCTTGATATGGAGGGCCGCTGACAGGCTAGAAGCTGGGCAGTCGCAAGCGGAGGTGGCCCGATGGTTACAAGGGGTACCGAAAATAGTATACAGGTTGTGAAATCAATTTCAAACATTTGGTAGGGTTGACAGGAAGGCAGGCTAAGGCCGTCACAGAGCAACGACGCCTACACAGGATCGATATTTGGTATTAAGCACATGATGACAGGCTGACAACGGATCCTCAACTTGTCGTAACCTTGCTGCTGCGTGTGGAATAAGAATTTACAGACAAACAGTATACAGATGTCTAGCAGAGAGGGTCATTTATACCCGGCGACACATTCAGTGCGTCCCTTTGTGTACATTCAATAAAAGTGCTTGGATTTTTTGTGCCAAGCACATCAGTCTTAGGCAGAGGAAGAATAGGGGCAGGTTCTTTTCAGTTATAAGTCGGGATTTACCACACAAAGTGATACTCGTTGAATATTCATCTGGGGAGAGTGAGAATCTCACTATAGCCCCTACTACGTAAAAGAAATCCACAGATTTGGTGGCAGAGGAATCCTTGTCTTCGAGGGCATAATGTTAGGCAGTCGTACGCCGCTGCACGTCTTCGTTGCGGGTATTGTCGATGCATATCGCTAAAGGTATGAGATTCTTGAAGCCTATATGCGGTTGTTCCTGTTTGCGTTTGGCCCAGACTTCATGTTTATTGACGCATCCACATTGAGCCCAAAAAATTGAGGATTTTCTTGAGGAATAGGTTGTATGAACTGGCTGTCGAGGTCTCCGGATCACAATATTACTGATCATGCTTGCGATGGTTTCAGCCACTGCACAACGGAATTCCCCTTCCTAATACCTTTCAAGAGTTAAAATCCGTGCTTTTGGAAGAATGGGCTTTGTTGCCCCAAGTATTTATTGACACTATCATAAACACTATGAAAGCTCGTTGTGAAGTCTTTATTGCAGTGGACTGTGAACACACTCCCTATTAGACAGGCGTTTCTCTTGGCTCTGATTCCTAATTTAGCACTTTTTGATATAACCTTGTTCTTAACTCTCAATTAAAATCTTTTCCATGTTGTTACGATCTATGTTCTTTCTTCAATTACAGTGCACTTCTGTGCCAAATTTCGTGGCAACACAGTGAATAGTATTTTATTTCTTCGCAGATTTTTTGTTTGTGACCTTAATTTTGGACATGAGAACAGAAAGGGTTTTCTACCGTTTCAGTTTAATGGTATCTGAAACGGCATATATAATGACCAGTATAATGAAAATAAATATAAATTCACTGATGGGAAAAAAATCCCAACACTAAGAAAAAATTATTGTACAGTAATGAAATTTTAGGAACACATTTGTCTAGGTAACATATTTAATTGATTAAAGTTTCAAGATCACAGGTAGAGCCATTTCAAATGTGAAATGTTGGTACATTAGTAACAGGTGTAACCGCCAGAATTTTGAATGCAAGCATGCAAACGGGCATGCATTGTGTTGTACAAGTGTCGGATATCAGTTTATGGGATGCAGTTCCATGCCTGTCGCACTTGGGTGGTCAATGCTGGGAAGGTTAATGCTGGTTGTGGATGACGCTGGAGCTGTCGTCCAATGATGTCCCATACGTGCTCGATTGGAGAAAGATCTGGTGATCTAGCAGGCTAAGGCAACCTGTCGATACTCTGTAGAGCATGTTGGGTTACAACAGCGATAGGAGTTCGAGCGTTATCCTATTGGAAAACACCCCCTTGAATGCTATTCATGAATGGCAGCACAACAAGTTGTATCACTAGACTGACGTACAAATTTGCAGTCAGGGTGCGTGGGATAACCAAGAGTGTGCTCCTGCTGTTATACGAAGTTGCTCCACAAACCATAACTCCAGGAGTAGGCTCTGTGTGTCTAGGCCACAGACAGGTCACTAGCAAGCGTTCACCTGGCCTCCTTCTAACCAACAAACGGCTATCACTGCGACCAAGGCAGAACCGGCTTTCATCAGAAAACACAACAGATCTCCACTACGTCCTCCAATGAGCTCTAGCTTGACACCACTCACGTCGCAAATGGCAGTGGTTTGGAGTCAGTGGAATACACTGTACAGGGCGTCTGCCTCGGAGTTGTCCCTGAAGTAACCGATTTGTAACAGTTCGTTGTGTCACTGCGGTGCCAACTCCAACTTGAATTTCAGCTGCAGACGCAGTACCATTAGCCACAGCCATACGCCGAATACGACGGTCTTCCCTCTCAGTAGTACCACGTGGCCACCCGGAACCTGGTCTTGACCACTGCCCGGAACCCCTTGACCACTGCCGCCAATACTCATGCATAGTGGATACATTCCTGCCAAGTCTTTCAGCAATATCACGAAAAGAAAATCCACCTTCTCGTAGCCCTACAACACGACCTCGTTTAAACTCAGTGAGCTGTTGATAATGGCTTCTTCGTCTTCTCCTTGACTAACTTTAGCCCACTACGTCAAATCTCAACTGTAAAGAACGATCACGAACCTTACAGCGCGTATTTAAAGCAAGCCTCATTTGCATGTTCATAGTTTCGCTACTAGCGCCACACTTACGCGCGTAGATCGAAATTTGAATCGACGTCATCTTTCAGATGTATAAACACGCCTACCAAATTTCGGTTATCTAGCACAGCTCCTTCCTATTGTTGGAATTTTTTTTCCATCAGTGTATGAAATAATAATAATAAATAAATAAATAAAATTGTTCAGTGTATATAATGGTCAGTATAAAGAAGACTAATATGATTGTATGGTGGTAATGTACGCAAAAGAAAAGCTCGACATTATAGAGATGAAGTGAAATGATTAATGGAAATGTTTATTTTTAATTTTAAAGCCAAGTTGTACACATATATTTTGTTAGTTTAGTTTAAATAATTAAAAATAATTTAGTCATGATATATTTCTATCGTGAAATATTTTTCATATAGGTATACAGGCTATATATATGTCTATATATATATATTTTTCAAAAACTGAATGTACCTTCAACATTCCAACATGCGCCACGTCATCTGGAAAACATATTTTTGTGTGAAAATACTGATATAATGAGTAGGAACAGTTAATAATATTGATCAAAAGGAATATCATTGCACAATTTAGAATTTAGAATTAAGTTTTTTAATGGTCATCTGTAAACGTGAATAATTGGAGATACGGCCGTTTTTGCAGCAAACTTCAATTATTGATTAGCTTGTGATTTTGTATCACGAATGTTTTTATCAATAAAATGAAATCTACTGAAAAATCGTGAAAATAATATCAAAACAAATAAGTTATCTTATTGATCAATCATATTTCTTTTCTTTCTTGTTTTACCTTATATGATGAATATCGAAAGTAAGTAATGGAATTCCTATCTCTTGAATTATTTTACTCTCACGCATATTCAGAGTTAAAGTCTGCATAACCAACCTACTAAGAGAAATAAACAAATAACTCTGTTATTGAATTATGTAGGGCCAGTAAGACTGTTGGTGGTGCATATAGTTCGATGTATTTATTATTTAATTTATACAAACACGTGATAAAGACAATTTATCCTTCCACGTCTGTTCTCGTTTACTCATACCTGCTCATTTTCATGACAATTCGATAGGCATTCATGTATGAAATATTTCAATAAAATGAAAATTAATTTTTAAAATCCCTTGGAGATATTTCTTTTAATATTCTGAGGAATTTGAGATTAGTAAGTTAGAAATTTTAGATTAAAAAATTTTAGCCCACCGCAATTTTTAGAGAAGAGGTTATCATACACAATTTTTTTGAGTTAAAAATACATATAAATGATGAAATAATTATAAAATTAAACATTAAAAGGATTGACTTAGTTATTTATAAGTCCGGAACTTATTTGTCAATTATTTTATATTCTTGTTTTATATTTTTGGTCATTCAATCATTCCAGATACATTTTTTGATTTCTGGTTTTTACATTTCCTTTTGCTGTTGCTTTATTTCCTGTTGACTGCTTTTTTAGAAATTGCAAGTGCTTCTCGTGTAAAAATACAATGATATTAATTGCATTTATATACATTTTTTTTCAGCTTCATATTGTATTGAAAATGCTTATGATTTTGTAAGCTTTAATTTGCATATTTAGTTGATTTTCCGAAAAATTTATCCTTAGAGCGCTTAAGTTTTATTTCTTAAAACCTTCTAAAGGAGTTGCCACTTCTTGACTGTGAATCTTTCTATAAATAGATTAATTTGAATGTAAACAAAGTCGACCCGAAATTCATCCATAGTGCATAGAATCAATCAAAATTACATATGGATTCGTTAATTACATATGAGTGAGTCATTTTTACTTAAGAACATGAGCCAATAAATTAAGGACCCTGTAGGTTAATCATATTTCAGAGGTGAAGCCTTATTACTGACTCTCCGTCCTGCCCAAAAAACTCAAAAATAAGTACTGAATGACCGAATTGCCGCTCCGGCAACACTGGGTGGAATTGTAGTTGAATCCTAAGAGTCATCACCGGCCACAGTACAGCCCTTTCCGTAGATATACGTTCTATCGTCAGTAGGAGGAGCCAGATTCCCCACATTTAATGTACCCACCGGGTTGGCGATATCCAACCACCTTCCCGGAAGCATCTCATCCCCATTACTAGGTGCCTCCCTGGGGGTAAGTTCAGATGTGAAATAAAACCACCATTTATTGTCTATTACACATTTAGAATGTAATAAAGTTTTACAAATTTAAAATAACGTATGTAAAATTCCAGCTGCAATAAACGAATATGTTTATACAACATCATGGCACAGGTATAAAGTTTGAAAACAATATATTTAGTGAAATTGCATTCCTATACATTTCCATTCATCAACTTAGATATAAAACTTTCAACTCTTTTGAAGGAATTGTTTGCCACTGAAAATAGAAACTATCAGCTTACGAAGCTTGATTACTTACAATGATTTCAACAAAACCAATTGCAATGATAGTCCGGAAATATTCTTGAATATGCTCAAATAAAGATATACTCCGTTTTTCAATTTCTTATTTACAACTATAGACAGCATGCATGATCCCTAATAGCTTAGATCAGAGGTGTCCAAACTACGGCCCGCGGGGCAAACCCGGCCCGCCAAGTGATTTTATCCGGCCCGCGGAGGGTTTAATAATGCGACGAATTTAATAAAAAAACTGAAGAACAATTTCCAATTGCATTTGCAGTAAAGATCATCGCCGATTTAAAAGAAAAATTTCAAAAGCGATTTTCTGATTTGGACATGAATTCAAAAGAAATTCGGCTGTTCCAAAATCCATTTGATTGCAACGTTGCTGAAATTTCAAGCCAGCTTCAAATAGAAATAATTGATCTTCAAGCAAACGAACAAATCAAGGACAAATACAAGGAAGGAAACTTAATAGATTTTTATAAATATTTGGATGCAAAAGAGTTTCCAAATTTAAAGAAATTTGCTCGTAAATTCATTTCAATGTTTGGGACTACTTACGTGTGCGAACAAACTTTTTCTCGAATGAAGTGTCTCAAATCAAAACATAGAGCAAATTTATCTGATGATCATTTGCAGTCATTGCTTATGATTGGTGTAACAAATTTTGATCCCAACTATAAAAACATTCTTCAACAAAAAAAAAAACAGTTTCATCATTCGCTTTAGAAGTTGCAGGAAAATATTTCAATTTATATAAAATAATTATATAATTATACTTTGTTTTTTTAGTATTTTGTATTTTCAAGTTACAATAAAATAGTATTAATTAATAGTATTTAATGCTACTTTACTCATAATGATATTTTTCAATTTGTATATACATGTGGCCCATATAACATGGATCTAATTTCGATCCGGCTCGTGCCGCGAAAAGTTTGGACACCTCTGGCTTAGATGACATCGGCCAAAAAGAAATTTAGTTGTTTGGCTTGAAATTAGAATTTTTATTGAATTAATCTCCAGAGTATCTAATTTTGAAGCCTTCTTAATTATATATTAGCACCAAATTCTGACATCATATACAGTTATAATGATAAGATAAGTAAACTGAGTTTCAATGGCATAAGGCCTTGTATTTAGGAGCTATTATGTTTACTAGCATGCGAAAATATAGATCGGCAAAATGACAAATAATCAGCCTTTGAGAAATTTGGTTCAATTTCTGATATGAACCTTTTAGGCTGCTTAGCTTGTGTACCAAATTTGTGTACCTATATGTTTACACTTTGTTTTCGAATTCCCTTGTACTTGAGCAACCAGAATTCCTGTAAATGAATTTCGTTCAAACCTTCATGAAAACTACAAATTTAGTCATTATCTCGTATTTCACAATTCAGCTGTTTAACATTGCCATTTTTGAATTAATGTGTTCATAGATGAGCAAGGAAGGTTTGTTGAAATAAAAAAAATGAGTTTATCGGACTCATTGAGGTCTAGAACATAGAAATTAGATTTCCGGGTGGTTCTGACAGATTTCCAATAATAACACCATATTTATATCTTGTTTAGAAGATATAAATATTCTTCATATTCTTCATGAATTATCATAACAAAAACTCATACAAAATATTATTGTACATTGATGGGCAGAATTTCACCATCTCATTTGATTTCAGGATGTTAAAGATCAAACTGTATCTTTATCATGTCTTATCTCTATTAGTATAAATATTAATTACCTACAAAAAATAAGAAGCTCTTATGGTAAAAGCAGTAACGGACATTAAAAGTGATTTGCTGTTATAAAATATTAACAATCTTATCATCGAAAGACCTTAAACTTCAAGAAGTTTCATTTTACTAATTAGAAGTAGACAAAGCGTATTTTTCAAAGACATGAATTAAGTGCTTCTAATCTAACAAATTGTTTACAAGAAAACGGAAAGAATAATTCTTTTGTTGATGTATAGATCTTTGCTTTGAAGTGATGAGAATATTTGAGAAGCTGTCATCTTTGAAGTCGTACTAATAAGGCTATTAGTTACCTCTATTATTTATAACTATTACTTATGTTACATCATCAATTTAACAAAAGGTTTTATATAATAAAATATGCAGTTACGAGCTGATACTCAGCTGATTGAAGAAGATGTATTTAAGTAAAGGAGATTGTCGCAAAATAAATGAGTATTACTTCTATTGATGTAATTATTGATGAGTAATTCATGAAGTTTCAGAAATTCAAATTTATTATTAATGACCAGAGTTTTTGAAACTGAAGAATGTTTTGTCAACAGCATTAAAAGCACTTTAGAATTTGTGAATGCATTACCAAACTTACGGTCTGCATTGCCATATTTGAATATAAGCTCTACAATCTTTAAACTTAACGCATCCAAAATCTTAACTTGTATTTATTGTGAGAAAAAAATCATAATACAAAATAATAAAATGCATTATCATTTTTAATTTATAATGTAGTAAAACTGTGTTAATTAATCTCTAATTAATTCTGTTGTCTTTCTTTGTCTTTGAGTAACTAAGAATTCATCCATATTGAATCTAAAAATGATCTCCAATATAATTTTCTTAAAAATAATATGGCGCAACGCCTGTATCAGTTTTAAATATAAATGGCTGTAATGCATTGATTTTCTTAGTTTTTCCCGGTTATGGCATGAATATCGAACATTCGCCTGCAGAAAGAGGGTCACAATCACAGATATTCAAAAATTAACAGGCTCCTATCGCTTTAATAAAAATTGACCTAAGAAATAACATAGATATATATAAAAGAAACAATTTACTGCCTTATAAAATATTGATTCATTAAATTAAAAATTGATATATTGCAATAAATACTGCATTATTGATACTAAATTAAGATATTGATATAGTGAATAAAAAAATTCAATTTAATACATTGAAAAACATATTTGAAATCATTGATTGGGAGGGGATATATTAAAAAACCGTTTAGAAACATATTGATGTTTTAAAAATATTGATTCAATAGATCGCAAAGCATTGATTGTGTAAAAAAAAAGCATTAATCCCGATCCATATTTGCGTTGTATATATGTGTAGGTGAGTACGTGTGTGTATATGCACTGAACTTTTTTTTTTAATAGTATTACAAAGCACAATTTCTATATAAGTAAATGGGCAAAAAATAACTCATTCCAGCATTTGAATGAATTTCAGCATTTCAAATCTCTTTTAAATACGCTTCTATGGAATTATGTAAGAGTGGCTTTCTTTTTCTGGAACACTCCGACGCTTTATTTTTTTATACTTAATTTGCATAACAAATTTAGAGTTTATTTTTTAAGCTTTGTATAAAATTGGCTCAAAAAATACTGTCAGGAAATGACAGAATTATTATCAAAACTCAAAAGTTGTATGAATAATATTCAATATACATTTTAGGATGAACAGATCTATATCAAATTTTGAGCCTAATCCGTCAATTCTTTTGTCTTTGGCTGCATTATATTATGTACATTCAAGTATGTATAAAAATGTTTATTCAATGATTTGAATAAATGAAACTTTAATTATGATATTTTAATTAATATTGTGATCCTTTATTAATTTATGTGTTAATCGACTTAAAAACACCAAATTAAAGACTTTTTTTTTTCATTATTATACTTCAAGAACCAAAACGATCATAAATGAGGCATGTTCTTTTGACGTGAAAATCCCAAGGGTTATTTGTTTTTGTTTCACTCAAGGCATGGTCTTTAGATGCGGGTATAATAAGAATTTGAGAAATTGAGTTTGAGGCCTAGTTGTAGATCCCTGATTTCCATGAGCGTGGAGGCTAATAATACCTTCATTAAGAAGCATACTGGAAAATTTTGAGAAGAAATTTTACCATGTTTATTTTTTATTTAATTTCTTTTTTTGATAAACTAACAAACATATGGAAATTTCCAAAATGCATCATTCTAAATATCACGTGTATGTAGGATAGGATTTAAGTTCCGCAAGATGACAATACACTATGTTGTCATGACGGTTATATGATCTAATTCGATCGTCAAACAGCGAAGAAAATAGAGTAAGAAGTCGGTTGCATTGTTGGTAATGAATTGTTTGAATTTTTAATTAGTTTTAAAGGTAATCAGTCATCTTTGTTCTTTCTTCAGTTATTTTAATTAAATTTAATAATATAATTTAACTTTTAATTAAAACTATTTTAAATACAACATCTTTCGCTTTTAATCTGCTTTTAATGCCTACATACCTGAATATTCTGCAGTTCTAATTAATGACATAGCTGTGACAATAATTCAAACTCCAACTAATTATTATTTCTATCGGAAGATTAAGAGATTTTTATAACATCTGAAATAACAATTAACTTTTGACTGTCCATTTATAAGAAAAAAATCTTCATAGTATATTGCGATAACTACTATTAAAAATCAATAAAAACATCGACACCAAGAAAGAAATTAATCTATCACACTTTATACTCTAATAAGTTTTGCGAATATCCTGTCTTTCTACAAAATAAAGAATTACTTCTCATACTCCAAATTATTTAAAGGACATAACAAAATATTCGAAGAACAAATTTCCGTGTCTGATAATATGATGAGAATATTTCACAACCTTACCATCTTTGTAGATTGCTGCTATTAAACTACATTGACTAGGGATCAGTCACCGCTTACTCTCTTCATTTATAATACATATTGATGCGCTATTTATATCTCAAAGAATATCTAATCCTGAATGAAAGTAGAACTTCACCTTCGCAACAGTCAACTTATGTATTCAGAATGCTGGTTTAAGACAATATTTTGCTTCGTTAAATTCCAAGCCTTCACATTTAAAGTTCCCTTAAGTGATGAATTATTCATGATTTTCAGCTTTAAATCTTTAAATTAATTGATAGCGGTGTCACTTTGAAATCTCAAAAATAGCTCTTTCCCAAACTGTATTAAGTGTGCTTTTGAAAGTTCTGTGGACAAAATGCCAGTTTTCGAAGCTAAGATGAACTGAAGCAAGATTCTATTTGACATTGCTATATTCAAAGCTTCTTTATTGCATATGTTTCTTTTCAAATCTGTATTTTTACATAATTTCCTATTATGGAATTTATATATTATGATTTTGATATAAATGGCAATAAAAATTAAATTATATTTAAATATTAAATTTATTTATTATTTTTATTAATGCTAATATCATTAATCTTCTAATGACTTTATTAGTTGAACAGTATGACCTATTTATGATTTATTCTACGATTGGAAACTGGAATAGCCATTTGGAAATTTTAGAAAACATATTTTCTTAAATATTAAAAACATACCTTGGCAAAAATATTCAAATGAATAATTCATTTTTATTTTTATTCTAAATTGTTTTGCTTTGTTTTTTAATCACTCATTTCAAATTAAATCCATAATAATAAATGATAATAATTTGAGTAAATTTTCTCTCAAATTTACTACCTAAACAAGTCAATCGAATGGACTGTATTTTAGGACTATTTTATTAAATTAATATGTTATCAGATGGTTAAACTTCGGAAATATTTTATTATCATCTAAGGTAAGTACACAATTATTTAAGTTCTCAAACCTATAGCACGTCCAACACTGGATGATTAAAACATTCCAATTTTTAAAGAAGAATCAAATTATGCTGAATAAAAATGTGTAGCCTTAATAAAATAATTCAGTGTTGAAATGAGTTATAATGAATTTTTGGTTGCACTGGAATGATGCATTTGAACTGATGGCAATTAATATCGGAAAAAAGAACAATAAAGTAAAAATATATTGTTACGAATCTGTAATTTTACTCTCAACACGAATAGTGACATCATAAGAAAGACAGAATTTACAGCAATCTGGTGCAATAGGGATCTCAGGCCTTTACAACAAACTCGGCGACCATTTGGTGACTTTGACGGCAAAATGATCATTCTCAAAATATCTAGATTTTTCTCGATCCATCCATTAGGAGCTCAGGTACGCCCTGATCGGCCGAGAAGCTTCTTGCCCCACCTTCCGGGAACTATAAAAGGTCGGTTCTATGAAGTTGAAATAGTCTTGTCTTGTGCCGTAGCCTGTTATATGAAGTAGTGAGTAAGATTCTAAATAGAGAATAGGCATATGAATGTTTCAGATATCCGGAGAGACCGTAGAGCGAAGTTCCGAGGATTCCCTCTCCTACTGAATCCTGCCTGACCACTTTGTTTCCTTTAAATTTTGTTACTACCAGATTTCTATTAGTGCGTTATTATTTTTCTATGTGTTCGCCTCGGTTGTAAATATTTGTTGTATTTGTTCTATCTTGACTTCGTGTAAATAAACGTCGAAGTGTTTTTGTACTGATGCCTGCCGATTTTATGTTCTCACACCGTACACATATTACACTAAACGAGCCTGAAGTAGGTGAGAAAGGCACAATAATATATAGGATGCTTTAACAAAGCACAATAAACTAAATGAAAAATCTTTTAAATGTCTGATACACAAATTTTAAAAAAGGACTGTTCAGACATTTTTTATTGATCATAAATTTGAATTTGAAGAAAGAATATGTTATAAAAATACCAGACAACAGTTTTATAATAATTTGGGATTTAAAAAAGCAAATAAAAATATTTTAATAATGTGAAAATAAACACGTATCTTTCTGATTCTTCATTTAAATATGAATTTGGTTTAAATATATATAATACAAAACAAAGTGAGATCATAAAACAGAGCAGTTGAATATTCCCCCAATACTGATGAATAGAAATGAACACGAAAATCTCGGAATATAAGCAGAACAGATGAATATTATAAATTTATTGCTTATAGTATCATTACATTATATCATTTATTATATGTGGTTATAAGTTATTATAGTGCTGCATTGTATATATAAATAACACTAAGAGATACTCGCACATCTTATCTAGAAATAGCGGAAGTAAGTAAGGGACAATTTACTGCTTTTTAAAAACGAAAGTTTTAGGTTTTTTGGTTCCTAAGTGATAGTTTTCTCATTCAGGTCTAAATTATGATATGTGATTGAGATAATGCAAATGCATGAATGAAGTCTGTCACTTAAAAAGGGATGTGACTTGTGAGTGGAAAAGCCGTACTCTTGGGTCTAGATGGCGACACTCTACATCACAGCAGGGTTGGTCATAAGAAATAAGAACATAGCAAGTTGTTTCATTTTTTCGACAAAGCAATTTGTTGTCATAATAAGAAACAAAAAAGGATACGGATGATCAATGCTTTTTCAGGGGTATACCAGGATTATTGGTAGCATACCAGTGGTGAACCCTGGAAGAAAACATAGAGAGAGTAGTTGTTGTTTATATAAGGGGTGGATTTCTGAGGGAGTAAACGTAACAACGGGCTTGGCCATAAGAAATAACAACAAATCAGGTTGTTTCTTCAACAAAGCAAGTTATTGCCATAAGAAACAACAACAGATTTTCTGGAATATCACTGAAACCTTTCATTTAAGAAATCAACTTTTCCCCCATATTTAAACAGTCAAATAAAGAAATATGTTAATTGGGGTTTCTTAATATATAAACTTTTTAATTGACTTAAAGTGATTTTTACATATTGAGAAAAATTCTGACTTTTTATATTGCTGTGCTGTTAGTTATCCCTCAGGTGTAGGAAATCTGCACCTGTTCCAAAAGGCCCCGACGAGCCAGATCACCATAGAGTAGATACTGCTCAGCTCACACCTTACTCCAGGAGGCGCCAAGACAATCAAAAAGGTACAGAGGGGAAAGAGGGAGAGAAAGTCCTCTCCCCATTGAAGAATTTTAAACATTTTAGATAGCCACTTCTAAACCTCGCAATGACCGACTGAGGAGGCCGGAGGTCACTGCATTTTCAGTGACATACCAAGATTATTGGCAGCATACCAGTGGTGAACTGTGGAAGATGACATATAAAGAGCAATTGTATATGGAGTGAATTTCCGAGGGAGTAAGCTCGTTTGAATTGTTGATCGTAAGATCACAACCATTATTGGCGAATATAACTGCTATTTCGTTAACATAACCACAACGTGCGATGGAATTCATTAAAAACGTACAGGTGTTTTCAGTAAAATCTCTTTTTATATTTCTTTGTGGATTACAATTACGTAATTATTTTGTTCTTTTAACCAGTAATCATAGTATCTGGTGTTTGCAATAATAAAATATATTGTATCCTAACACCCAGCACAATAATAGATATCCTTTATTATTAGATGAAGTTTTGCAGATAGGAAGAATTGGGTTTGGTAGAATTTTCTCTAAATAATTTTAAACATTTCACTCCTGCTTCAATTGAATTTCTTTTAACTTGACACATTTTTTGTTGTTATAGCAGTGTTGGTATCCGTAAAGAAAATTTGTACCTTAGAGACGAATTATTCATGAGGTTGAATAATAGTTTTTATAATAATTGAATGGGGTATTTATTATTTAGTATGTTGTATTTATTTGTAATAATTTGCATTTATGTATTTTACAATTTAAAAAAAAAAATGATTTTTATGTATTTTGATCACTACGTTCTTTTCAAATATATAGTTGCCTTTGGTGATGAATTATTCATGATACTTAATTGTAAGTATTTAAATTAAGTGATAGTTTCAAAATTTAAAGATGATAGATTTTTCCCCTGAATTAAATAACCTCGTTTTTATAAAAAAAATTGAATTGAATTCAAACATGGGTATTTAAGATAAATTTAGAAGCTCACGTTTAACACTAACTTTTTAAAAAAAAACTTTTGTAATTTCAGAATGTTTATAATGAAATTTCAAACTTCATTTCTTTTTCTGTAAGTATTTGGATTACTATATTTTTGCGGACAGAAATAAAATTAAAATACTTGTAGAATATTTCGAGAGATATATTTCGTCTCTTTTTAACTGTTAATGACTAAATACCTGAGTTTAATATTACATAACAACTAGAACCCCTTTTTTAAATAACGTCAACTTTCTGAAACGACAGCTATCGAATGTTATAAAAAGAAAAGTAAATGAGATGAAAACAGTGGTAAAAGCCTAAATTTTCTTTGTAATATACAGTCTTAAACCTCTCTTTTGAACACCGGAAAATTATCTTTTAACTATTATTTAAAAAAATCATTGTTTCAAACAGAAAACTTGAGACTAACAATAAAGCCATTGCCTTTTTTACTGTTCTTTAACTAGCATAATTGTTTCTCCTTTTATTAAGATGTCTCTTGTTTCACAAATTTTCTATTAGCGAAAGAGCCCATAGAGGGATTTTGTCAACCTTTTATGTGCTGTTTCAAAACAAAATAACTGCTCATTATTTTCAAGGATGAGAAAAAAAACTACTGAAGTGGGTTCTGAATAATGAATTCACTCTTTGATAAAAAGAGGAGTGATCTTTTTGATGATATTTACTTTAAAAAAGATCATGAGACGCTTTTTATGTGCTCTTAAAATTAAAAATAATCAGAGGTTATTATTGTGTATTATTCTTCATATGCATATTTAGAAAGTAAATGATTCATTTATTAAAAATAACTAAAAGTAAACTATAATAAAAGTAAAAGTAAGTTTCTTGATTAAGGGTTGAAGTTTCATAATGGGTTTATATTACGTTGTTCCACTTTTTTCAATTAGTGAGTTTTTGATAATCATTATAAATTCTTTCTAATAATTGATTCTTCGTTTTTATTTAAACAATTTCGTTTAATCGCTTATCAAAATACATTAAAATGAAAATAATTTATTTCAAAGGGTCTTTTGACTTTTAATTCCCAATTTTGTTCCATTTTCAAAAAAAAAAAAATCATAAATAATGCCTGAGGGTACTACTTCTGAACAAACGTTCATACAGCAACAAATTATTTTTTATTAATAAGCAGTTTTAAATTTCGTTGTTAAAATCTCTTATTTACAGAACAATTATTTTCAATTGCGTAAGAGACTCTGAAATCTTGAATGATTAAAATTTTCTTCATTAATATTGAATATTTTTATTGGTTCACCTCTTTAAAAAATATAGAGTCTATTCTTATTAAAACAGTGTAATACATTTTTTAAAATTGTACATATATAAGCTCGAATTGAATTCTTTAATTTTAAATATTTTTATTTCAGCTAATGATTCACTATCGTAAATGTTATAAAATAATAAATCCATTTCTTCCTTAAATTCAATACTTTTTCCTAATTACTGTATAAATTAATTAAAATAATTGATTATTTGTTAAATCATTTTAAAATTTTCAACTTAACGCTAACTAGAGCAAAAAATTGTAAGGAATATTAAAACTGCAGCACTTCAGGAAGCAGATATAGAAATTGATTAGAAAATTAATTAGCTAATTATTAACTTAATGGAATATTAGGACTGAAACTACAAGTTTGAAAATTTTCACTTAATAAAAGATAAAGAAATTAATGTTTTTAACGTATTTATACATGTTATTGATTTATAATAATTATTAATGCAACAAAGGGAAAAATAATGGGCCTCTAAATCCGCTTATAATTATAAAGAAGGTTGTTTACACTATCAGAATTAAAAACAGCACAAGAAGGTTCAAAACTTGGTACTTGATCGCATTGACTTTTAAGTGCTTTATTTCAGAACAAAATTAAACGAATTTGAACTGTATTACAACGATGATTTCTTTCTATCATATATATTTTTACTTTATTTGTTTTTATTTATCTACTACATTGATATGAATTTAAACATCAACAATATTTTTTAATTCTAAACTTTAAATGATTTTTTAAAGCTTTCAATGCGTACGCACATTTTTATACGCCCTAATGCTTCGATTTAATAAATTTATTTAAAGAAAATTTACAATCTAACCTTAATAAAGCTAGTTGTGATCTTACACTATTTTTTATTGAATCCATACAAAATATATTTTAATGTTTTGCTACTAAACTTCTGTGCCATGGATGCTTCAAGTCATCGGCTTAGATTCGGTTTTCTGGCAGAAATCCAAATAAAAATTATGGGCTTTTTTTGTTAATTAAAAATTAAAACAAAACAATTGATAAAATTATGATAAAATATTAGTTTATTGGATATTTAATCTCTTTTTTCCTTTAAAATCTTCAATAATAAATTCTTGTAACATTAACATATTTCATAAAACTTCAGCCATCTATATTTAAACATTTAAACACATATTAAAAAAATGGTTCTTAATAAAATATTCGCTCTTCATAATAAATATAGTTGGTTAAAATGCAACATTGAAACAAATGAATTCTAATGGAAAGACAGCACACTTCTGCAAAAAGTTGATTCGATTCTCTGACTCAGCAAGTTAAAAGCAATTTATGCTGATTCTTTGGGATGATTACTATTCTTAGCATCAATGATCTTCATTTGTCCCGAGGTAATATTTTTACCTGATCAATCAATATTGAATGCAATTATTTTTTGCCTGGTTGCCAGGATACTTTCACCAAATTATGTCATATTTGCAAACGTTGGTGTTCTGGGTTTAAAATGTATCTGTGAGTTGTAATACGAATATATAGTCCAATTTTGAGTCTAATATCAGTTTTAGATATTTTACTCCTTCAAAAAATCCGTTTAAATTATAAACCAAAAAAAATCCGATTAGTTTCCTGAGTTTTCAAGATTTTGCTTCCAGATGCGAATGCGATTTAAATAAGTCTGAAGTTAACAATTTGAATTTAGTTTGGAGGGCTATTATTTAAGCTATCAATGGACTTGAAGTTAAATATAAAGCTTTTATTGTTTTATCAATTCTATTATTTGAAAAATATATTGAAATGCTATATAATAATAAAATTCATATATAATATGTAACTTGGAAATTTTTTTAAAAAGTTTTCTTGGCTTTTGAGAGTATATCTTTTATTGTAAATAAAAAAAATGAAAACTAAGAACGGATTTTTCAGTAAAAAAATTAAATATTGAATTTTATATTCCTAAAATATTGGAAAGTAAAAGTTTAAACATACCACATAAATATTTTCATGTTATTTCAGGTTAATTAATAAAAAATATCTGTTTATTTACATTATCAATGCAATTATTATGATATGAGATCATGATATTGTTTTCGCTTATGAATTTTTATTGCCTTAAAATGTTAAGGCAACAAATTGGCGATTTATCAGGTTTTTTTTAGACATTTGGAGTCGACTTTCATTGTACTTTCTTTAGTTATCTATCGCCTGTTGTAGCAAAGTTTTTTAGAAATAAAAGAAAAATAGCTAAAATATAGTTTTTTTAAACGATAAAGACTGATGGTTCAGGGATAATTTTAACTAATTAAAATAGTTTTATTAGAAATAGGGCAGAATGTTGTCACAATTTGCTACTTATTGCGAATTAAAGTTATAATTTGATTTCCAAATTATATATTCTCGGAATTCTTACGAATTGTCTTAATTTATTTAAGTCATTAATAGGTTTAACTCATTAATTTGAAACAATCAAGAGACCATTACACATGCATCAGTATTTAGAAAAACGACGGGGTTTTTACATCTCAAAATTGGTTCAACCAGCTAAAAAAATTGAAAATGAATATCTAAAATTTTAATTTTAGACATATAATTACTTTAAAAAAAGTATGCTCTCACACGATAACTTGAAATTTGTCATAGTAGATTTCATTATTTTGTATTCATATCATTACTACATTATTTGCTTATAGAATTTCATCATTATTTATTATAATAGTCAATATAGCTTTTTTTATAATAATATAAAGATTTCTAATATACTCTTAGGTTGCTCTTCTTCATCCACCATTTTCATAAATTGTTATAAATTGATACTTTTATTGTAAATCCTGACCGAACAATAAATGTAAAAATTCCCCAATCTCTATACTGATTTACTAAATTTTTATTTCATTCTACTGTTTTTTCATCTAATTCTTCAATATATGATTAATCGAATTTTATTAATTTGCTGTACGAAAGCTATTAATATCCTATCAAACAGTTGATTGTCATTAGAGATTAGTTAGATATTTAAAATTTTAAACTAAATACAATAGTCCATTTTGGGATATTTAATATTAAATACTATAAATTGTTTAAATGTTTTATGAGAATTGCAGCATTTAATGAAATATTTTTATTAAGTTTTCTCTCAAAAAAGGTCAAAGAAGTCATACGAAAATTGTAAATAATATTTTCCAGTTATTCGATATGATTCCAGATTTTTAATTGTTGTAGCAACATAAACTATAATTGTTAGCCAAAAGGAGCTATAGTAAATAATAAATAGATTAAAATAAAACTCCTTATAAATTTACAGTTTTTTTTCCTTAAAACTAAATGAATAAGTACTTCAAAAATTGGGAAATTTTTAATAAGGTACTCACTAATTGATTTCCTGTTCCTAAAGCTAAGTCGAACAAATTATAGTCAATTAACCTATAGTTTTTTTACTGTAGAAAAAAATAATTACAGCTGCCACAATCATTATTGGACCATCAGCAGTATAAAATTAGGTAAGGATTTGCCTGCAGTGCAAAAAAATTCTTTACGTGCTGTCCTTGAGAATTACTTCCAGTTCCTGCTAATAGTTCTTAATTTTTTTTTTCCTTTCAGATGTAGTATTTTATCAATGGCAAAACTTCTAGAAAGTTTTCACAATTCGACGATTTTCTAGAAAAGCACTAATAAGAAACTTTTATTGTTGAATTAATTCCTTTTTATTTTTTCGTAACCAAAAAATAGAAAAGCAAAATATTGCAATTCTCAAAAAAAAATTCCTTGAGATTCTTATAAATTCCTAGGTTTTAGAGTTTCTGAAACACGAAAAACTTATTTTTGAAATTGTACTTTGAGTAAATGTACATAAATAAACAATGTTTTTTTCCCCCAAGATTTAAGCAAATCTTGTTAGACGAAGTATACTTATAAAATACCCGAATTCATTTTAACACGATAACTAGAAAATATTAAAAACTGGTAAAATTTAGCAAACAAATTTACTATATAAAATTTATATTGGCATCAAAGTTGAAACCAATTCGTCAAGACTTGGACTGTCTACTTACCTGTAATTTCACAATGCAGTGAGAGCAATAATTCTAGAAGACAAGGACTGAAATGGACCACCACCTGCCAATGTACACATTAAGAATCATACCACTGCATAATAGACTTCTTTCACATAACCATAGTTACTTTATTTTACTTATTTAATTACCTATACCTTTTCTCTTTTTCTTTTTATTATTTTTATGTGTGTGTGTGTGAATCAACTGTATGTGTGAGAGAGTGCACGAAGTTAAAATAAAACAAAACACAAAACAGATGGAAAATTTTCAATTTAGGTCAAAATTACAGCGCTATGCAACTAATTATTCAATTTTAGCTGAAGGAGAGATTAAAGGCCCCCGAGCCTAAACGCTCTCAAACAACCCTCCACATTATTGGCATTGGACTGAAATGTATGAAATTTGGTATATTATTTTGTGCTACATTTTTCTTTTGTGTCAATATTTAACTTCAACTGACAGGGAAAAAATGCCCTGAAAATTCAAACTTGATATTCGAGTAATAATAATAGCATTTGAGGTATTAATTGCCAAAATTGCGAAGGTTCGCATGTTAGAAGCAGGAAAAAATTCTAAAACTCTGCCGGAAATCTATATTTCGTAAAAAATATTCACCAGAGGCATGCAAAGAATTCAAGGCTTTACTCAAACCCCACAATTTTAGGTGTGGGGGGGGAAATACAACACTTTAATTAGAGAGAAGATGAGAAAGTTTTGGGAAAACTATTTTTGATCAGTAATTATCATTTGAATATCTCCGAAGCATAGATTTTAATTCTTTCGGTATCAAATTTATTAATATTGAGATCAGTTAAGTATCTTTTATCTAACTTCATTGATTTTATTCTTTATTAAATAATACTTACTTTAATTTACAGTGTTTATTCTGGGAAAAATTCATTATTTTATGAAGTTTAGATTTTTTTTATTCTCCAACTTTGAGCAAATTACGTTTCTTTCTGTAAGCACTTCTTGTTTCAAACCGATTTAACAGCTAATTTTGATTTTAATGTTCATGAACATTATCAAAAGAGAATGTCTCACTATGAGAAAACAAAACATTTAAATAAAAGAAAAAATCTCCCTGTAAGTTAAGTAAGTTAGTTTAGTCTAGTTATATTAATGTCCCGTTCAAAGCAACACGAGGGCTATTTTGGGACGGACCTCGTAATTTTGAACCACGGTCAGATGACGAGGACGACACCTGAAGTGGCACACCCCTCTCCACACCACACCAACGGGAGTACGTTTGGCCTGACAGATTTAATGTGCAAGAGACCTCCTCACACGACGGATATTCGGTGGAATCGCGTCTAGAACTTGAAACCCTCCGGTTCCGAAGCCGAGACCTTACCACCAGGCCACCGCGGCCCAATCTCCATGAAAGAAAACAGAGTATTTCTTGTAAGACAATACCTAACTCTAAGAAAATAAAACATTTCTAAAGTTGAAAAAATGTCGCTGTAAGATAACATATTTCTTGAAAAAAAATCCTAAAAAAAAGTTTCTAAAATTGAAAAGATGTCCCTATAAGAAAACAAACATTGATTGAAAGAGAATATATAAGAAAACAAAACATTTATTGAAAGACAACACTTAAGAAAGCAAAACATTTCTAAAATTGAAAATATACCACTGTAATATACCAGAATATTTTTGAAATTTACATTTGAAAAAAATTATTTTCTCTTTCCAAGTCTTTTTTACATCTTCAGCCCTCAATCAGAGTCCATTATATTTTACATTTCAACTGTCGTTAATTACTCAGTAACAATCATTTTTGAAATGGTTTTCAACCCCTGCAAGTTCCTCTCACGAGATAGATATTCGCGCATTAATAAGCAGATTATATACATTCGAAAACCCCATGGAAACATTATCCTATCAAATTTATTTATTATGCAGGCTGTCGCTTTACTCCAATAATAAACACGAGTTTTCTACAAACGCCCCAAACTCGTCCGTGCACCCAACTATGTGGCCTGATCAAGCGGTCCAAGAGGTTGGCTTGGAGAACGGAAATCAATCACTCAGTTATTCAATTATTCCGGGTCAACGGAGCTGTTGGCGACGCGTACAGAGGGTTGGCGTATTTATCAACTCGCCTAACTCGTGATGATGACAAGCTACATCATCAAGTCTCCTCGGGTGTGTTTGTTTTTATTATTTCCACATTGAGAGGTTATAACAAAATATTCATCTCAAATAAAAAAAGCAAATAAAACATTTATGGGCGTTTTGTATTATACATAACGAGAAAAATATTGTATTTATTAAAAAATCCAAAATATTTCGATGATTCTTTACATTTTAGTCTTCAGTAAGGGGAAGGTTTATTTATTGTGTCATAATAAAAAGATAAATTCTACAGATCAAAGTACAATTAAAAATTCATGTTTGCGTATAATGTTCTTGTATATGAAGCTCCACGAAGAAAGTTTTGTCAATGTCAAAATATTGTTTCAAGATTTTTGTCTGCTTCTTATGTCCATGTGAGTTTGTAAGACGTATTTTTAAAAATGCCTGTTAATCTGCACCACTCTGAGTACGATAATCAAAAATAATAAGTATCTTCTTAAATGAAATGTTATTTTAGGATTCTGAGATTAGACTTTTCTTCGACTGTACTTCACTAAGCGCTGGTACGCAGAAGAATGAGCCGATATTAAGCCCCAAAAATTGAGAATAATCCGAATTTCTCATATCGCTGCTTGAAATAATCAATAAACATCCTTTCTTTTCATCTTTCTTCCCACACCATCTTTTCCATTGAACACATCCTTATGTATGCGCAGAAGATTTATCAGCTGCCAAAAATGAACACTACGTCGATGTTAGTGATCATTTTAAATTATGAATGAAATTCATACATATGAAATGTGTTTCTATGAGTTTGTAAGAAATTATTGCATCCAAAAATGAGGCGATTTGAATAAAATAATTATTTATTTTTAAAATTGAAGTTTTGAAGAATTGTAAAACCATTTCGTTCAGGGTTTACTATGGGTCTATCGCCATATTTGACTAGATGTAGATACAATAAATAAAAACTGAATTCTTAGATGAATAAAATTTAGTATGCACTCTTGTTCTAATATTGTAAAATGATAATAGTTTTTTGAACCTCAACGTTAACCTCAAACGGCTATTCGGATATATCTAAAAGCAGATGGATAAAAGGGAATGACCGAGAGCTGGAATAATATAAGCTGGAATTAAGGTTGAATCCTAAGGGTGGTTACTGATCGTGACATGAACACAACCATGAAAAGGCTTGTGACGTTATTGGTGAACAGAAGTTGACCTCGCATCATTTCTATCCTCGCCAGGGTAACCATGACTTATCATCAAACCGGAAGTTGAGGAATTAGCGAGAGGACGACCTCAATCATAAAAAACTAACTATACAAGGGACTAGTCAGCTTTATTCATGAAGATTTGAAGCGCAATATTATGTTAATATGCAAAAAACAATAGTTACTTTGGTTTTTTATGGAATTAAATAGAATGGTGCAAATGAAAATAATTTTAAAAATGAAAAAAAAATCTTATAGTAGTTAAATTTTTAATAAGTTGCGCAATATTATTGTGCAATTATGTTACTTTTATTATTGAATAGATGTTGATGATGATGATGCATAGATAGTGGACATATTTTAGCTATGATATTATGATTAAATATGTCCAAATATTGATTCCAAAATTGTATAAAATTAATTCAATGGTTTGCAATTTTTCAAATGCTTATCTTAATTTTAAAATATAATTTTCACATACCACTTCTAAAAATTATGAGTATATTCTTATAGTATAGTAATGATCAGCAACGTGGTTCTTCAGGTATTCCAAAAAAGCTTGAAATTATTTCCTACATCAATTACTAACTATCCAACGAAATAATTTAAAAACAACGAGACTCATAAGAATTGTGAGTCTTTTTTCTCCAAAATTAAATAATTTTATCAAATTCTGAGCAAAATCTTTCTACTAACTAACCACTCTTATGTGAACGGTGAGTAAAAAAATATTGAAGATTATATACTGGCAAGTGACCGGAAGCGTGAAGTTTTACTTTTTAAAAATTATGACCCTTTCCAATGATGACATTAAAATTTACATATAAAAGAATTAGCTGATGACAGTATAATTTATAATACACTGATGGAAAAAAAATTCCAACACTAGGAAGGAGCTGTGCTAGATAAACGAAATTTGTTAGGCGTGTTTATACATCTAAAAGATAACATTGATTCAAATTTCGAGCTACGCGCGTAAGTGTGGCGCTAGTAATGACACTATGAATGTGCAAATGAGGTTTGCTTTAAATAAGCGCTGTAAGGTTCGTGATCGTTATTTACAGTTGAGTTTCACGTAGTGGGTTAATGTTAGTCAAGGATGCCCCTGAGAAGACGAAGAAGCCATTATCAACAGCTCACTGAGTTTGAACGAGGTCGTGTTGTAGGGCTACGAGAAGGTGGGTTTTCTTTCCGCGATATTGCTGCAAGACTTGGCAGGAATGTATCCATTGTGCATGAGTATTGGCAGCAGTGGTCAAGGGAAGGTACTGCCTCAAGAAGACCAGGTTCCGGGCGGCCACGTGGTGCTACTGAGAGGGAAGACCGTTGTATTCGGCGTATGGCTGTGGCTAATCGTACTGCGTCTGCAGCTGAAATTCGAGCTGCAGTGGGCACCACAGTTACACAACGTACTGTTACAAATCGGTTACTTCAAGGACAGCTCCGAGCCAGACTCCCTGTACAGTGCATTCCACTGACTCCAAACCACTGCCGTTTGCGACGTGAGTGGTGTCAATCTAGAGCTCATTGGAGGACGGAGTGGATATCTGTTGTGTTTTCTGATGAAAGCGGGTTCTGCTTTGGTCGCAGTGATAGCCGTTTGTTGGTTAGAAGCAGGCCAGGTGAACGCCTGCTAGTGACCTGTCTGCGGCCTAGACACACAGGGCCTACTAATGGAGTTATGATTTGGAGAGCAATTTCGTATGACAGCAGGAGCACTCTCCTGGTTATGCCATGTACCCTGACTGCAAATTTGTACGTCAGTCTGGTGATACAACCTGTTGTGCTTCCATTCATGAACAGCATTCAAGGGGCTGTTTTCCAATAGGATAACGCTCGCCCTCATACCGCTGTTGTAACCCAACATGCTCTACAGAGTGTCGACATGTTGCCTTCGCCTGCTAGATCACCAGATCTTTCTTCAATCCAGCACGTATGGGACATCATTGGACGACAACTCCAGCTTCATCCACAACCAGCATTAACCGTCCCTGCATTGACCGCCCAAGTGCAACATGCATTGAACTCCATCCCACAAACTGATATCAGACACCTGTACGTCACAATGCATGCACGTTTGCATTCAAAATTCTGGTGGTTACACCGGTTACTAATGTATCAACATTTAACATTTGAAATGGCTCTTCTCGCCAATGGCTCTACCTGTGATCTTGAAACTTTAATCAATGAAATATGTTACCTAGGCAAATGTATTCCTAAAATTTCATTAATGTACAATAATTTTTTCTTGGTGTTGGGATTTTTTTCCATCAGTGTATTTTTAACATTTAACAAATAACTTAAATTGATAACAATTTTCAAAGTTAAATATCAAACATTATTTTCTAGACTATTTTCAACTTTCCCCTTAAAGCCTTACACAGTTTTTGCTTGATGGATATTTTATTTATGCATACATATAAGATTGTAAATAGTAACAGCTTTAAATGCTTAAATAATCTGAAAGATTACTTTCTCTTATATTAATGATAAATTATCAGTACTTTTACGTTTTACTGGGGCGGCGAAAAAAATCACAAAAAAGTAGCCAGATAAACTTTGAAAAATGTAAAAAAAATTGCCAAAATGACACTAAAAATGAAAATTACTGCAAATTTCATGCAGTTGCACTTGGTCACTTTGTTCATATTGGGGGTATGTATTTTGTTATTCTCCTCGCTTGGTGACATGATTCTCTTTTGGCTCACATTGTCGACTTGACTCTCTTTTAGCTCACATTGGCAATATCTTGCGCCCGCATAACGGAAAAGTAATGAATTATGTTCTAACATAGGAGAAAATGCTAGAAAATGCATAAAATGCGTTTTATTTTTTAAAATGCGTAACATATAATTAATGCATTTTTAAAGCATTGGTAATAAATTTTATTTTATTATTAAATTAAAATAGTAAAAAAAATTCCAAGAACCGAAAGTAATTTTTTGCGTTTATTTAAATTTGATCCATCCATCTTTTCAAAGTTTGATTTGAAAGATTCCTTAATAAAAATAAAATATCAAAGAATTTGAAAACTTTACTTAAAATTTAAATTTCCTAGTAATTTTTAACAAATACATGTTCTCTACATTTTCATTAACTACAACATTGAATTGAACATATTACTGAAATTTTGCATTCAAATACTCAGATATCCTTTTTAAATCAAGTAGTTAAGAATA
>JAPMOQ010019326.1:51882-85841 GCA_026543055.1 Argiope trifasciata
ATATATATATATATATATATATATATATATATATATATATATATACACACTGAAGTGACAAAAGTCATGGGATAGCAATATGCAAATATACAGATGGCAGTAGTATCGCAGTGAAAAATTATAAATGCACAGTTCGTTTTCCAGAGCTTTCATTTGTGTTTAAGTTATTCATGTGAACAGGTTTTCCGTGATTTATGGCGGCACGACGAGAATTAACAGACTTTGAAAGTGGACTGTTAGTTGGAGCTAGACGCATGAGTCATTCCATTGCGGATATCGTTAGTGAATTCAACATTCCGAGATCCACAGTATCAAGAGTGTGCCGAGAGTATGAAATTTCAGGCATCACATCCCATCATGGACAGCGCAGTGGGCGACCACCTGCTCTTAACGACCGATACCGCCGACGTCTGTGTAGAATGGTCAATGTTAATAGACACGCAACACTTCGTCAAATAACTGCAGGAATCAATGTGGGACGTACGAGGAACGTGTCCCATAGGACTGTGCGGCGAAATTTGTCTTCCTTGGGCTTTGACAGCAGAAGACCGACTCGAGTGCCTTTACTGACAGCTTACATCACCTGTAGCGACTCTCCTGGGGTCGAGAGCATATCGACTGGTCCCTAGACCAGTGAAAAACCGTGGCGTGGTCAGATGAGTCTCGATTTCAGTTGTTACGAGCTGATGGTAGAGTTCGAGTGTGGCGCAGACCCCACGAAACCATGGACCCAAACTGTCAGCAAGGCACTTTTCAAGCTGGTGGTGGCTGCATAATGGTGTGGGCTGTTTTTACATGGCATGGACTCGGTCCTCTGGTGCAACTGAACCGATCATTGACTGGAAATGGTTATGTTCAGCTGCTTGCAGATCACGTGCAGCCATTCATGGAATTCACGTACCCACACAACGATGGGATTTTTATGGATGACAATGCGCCATGTCACCGGGCCAGAACTGTTCGCGATTGGTTTGAAGAGCATTCCGGACAATTCCAGCGCATGATCTGGCCACCTAGATCACCCGATATGAATCCCATTGAGCATTTATGAGACATCATCGAAAGGTCCTTTCGTGCCCAAACCCCTGCACCATCCACACTTTCACAATTATGGACGTCTATACATACAGCATGGCTCAATATTCCTGCAACTTGTTCCAACGACTTGTGGACTCCATGACAAGAAAGATATTGATATTTGATAGGGTATATAGGAAATGATATTGATATTGATTTGGTAAAATCATTTCGATCAATTCTTGAATAATGAAGCAAACGGAATCTCAGAAGTGGAGAACGCCCTTAATCTTGATAGGGATAGCAATTACTGTAAACGAGCGAGCTATTTTTACCTTATCTCTTTGAGCAGGGGATTTTCTGTGATCTGTATGAATTGCTCTAAAACAGAATTGGTTTCGATTTCAAAAACTAATGCAATTATATACCAATGGATTTGATATACGGACTGTTATTTGATTTCCGATTCTCTAAAAATTATGTGGACTTTTTTGCATAGAAACTAATATAATGTTTGGAAGTTGGTTAGAATCGTTTTATCCTTATTTTAGTTAAATTCAATCCTTGTTTTTTGTTGAGAGGTATATGATATGCTGATTATAGAATATTTGTACCAACTAGGACTTACACGAAATCAGGCTATGAAACTAGAACCTACAGGTCTGATAGCTGATAATAGACTATGCCGGTTGCAACCATCTCGTGATAATAAGATATCATTATGACGATGATAAACCTATACCATTGCAAATAAAATGTATTTATTAGAAGAAAAAATAATACGTAAAAAAGGGAAAGAAATAATTTCGCGGTTGTCGATTTCTTCCGCATTGAAGTGTTCCTTGTGATTGGAAAGGAATATAAAACATAAACAGAATAAGGTATGGGAATAATAAAAATATATGGGATTATCTTTCTTTATACCTTTAGTCGATTTCTTCAGCATTGAAACTTTCCTGTGAATGGCAAGGAATATTAAACATAAACATAATAAGGCATGGCAATAATAAAAAGATATTATCTTTATTTATACTGGATCGATATTTCAGAATACCACTAAGAGATGTATATTTCACTTTTTATAAAAAACAAAATTCTTTGTTCCAATCAATATTATCAAAAAAAAAATATGAAAAATATACATTATAGAAATAAATTACAGCCTTCGTAAATTTGAAAGGGTTCATACGAATTTTCCTTAAATCAAAAATTGCAGCCTTTATTTTACCTATTTCTACGATTTCCAAAAAAAAAAAAAAAAAAAAAAAAAAAAAAAAAAAAAAATCTCTAGAAGCACGAAGTTTATTAATTTTTTCTTGCTCTTTTTCCTATATATATGAAAAAATGATATTTTCTATATAAAGAGGTAATTAAAATAATATATAATAAATATTTAAATCCCATTCCGGCATCACAGTTTCCAGAGATAAATCTTGAAAACCCAATAGACCAGCATCGGCAATTATCGCATACTTTGGAGAACGTGTCCTGGCAACTGGGCAGAAAATAATTGGATTAGATGTTGATTGGTCCGGCAGAAATTACCTCGGGTCTGAAGGACGCCCTTAATGTTGATAGGGGTAGTAATTACCGGGAAACAGCACAAGCTACGTTTATCTGGATTCTGGCCTAGAATCCTTTCTACGGTTTGAGTGCACTGCATTGATTTAGAGCTCCCATAAATTTCAGGAGCAGTCGCCAACTCAATGGAATTAATATAAAAGGGAACGCATCAGCTTCATTTACTTTTACATTCTATAAGTTAAATACGCTAATGAGAGTTTTAAAATTATTAATAGACAGCTAATTTTATAATAATGGAGTATGATATTTACTGATGGTTATGCTGAAAATAAAATGATTGATGAAGTAAAATAGAAATTTTATATTAGCATTATTAGAGCCATTGTGTTACAAAAAAAATTCATTTAAATGTGTGGCCATGGTGGTCTATTATTTGGAATTGGAACCGAAATTTTCCAGATTCAAGACCCAATTTCATTGAAAAACAGTCCTGTAAACGGGTCTTTGCATGCTAAATCTGTTTTGCCATACGTGTTCCAGCTGGTGTGATTTAAAGAGTGAGGTGCCAGCACAGATGTCAGCCACGTATTCTGGCTGCGGCTCGTCCTAGTGTTGTTTTAAAACGTTAAGTTAATGCAATAGAATGAATTAAGCATTAAAATTTTAGATTTAGGTATCATGATTTTCATTGACTTTTAAACTGTTGATTTTATAATTTTTTTTCTATTTTGAGAAGGGGTGAAAAGCGATAAAATAGAATAAGGAGGAATCAGAAAAACTCATCAACCATATATTATCAACCCTCCTACCGCAAGTAAGTTCAAATGTCCTTGAAATAACCCTATCTATTTGCACATTGCAATGCATTAAACGATCTCAGGTTAATTCAGCAAATCAACATGGCTATCATAAGCTGAACGAAAATTATTTCACTAGAACAGTGTGCCTTTATTTCTTAAAAATTAGCCTTTTTTTAGGATCAAGAGCAATTTTAGAATGTTATCGATTTAACCGATTGAAATAAAAGAACTGTACACCTGAAAATGGATGCATATCAATATATATATATATATACGGGAGAATCTAATACGGGGTGAGTTCGAATTACCTACTACCGAATAACAAGACGGTGTTTGCTATTCGGTAAAAGGTAACCGTGAATATATTACTCAATCATTGTTATCCTATGTTATTGTGGAATTCTGGTCAGTCAATTTAACAGTATGCTTTAGAGAATCGAATTGATTGAATCCTAACTTCCTCACTTCATAATCATTTGGTATCTAAGTCTATGTATGTTTTGTAAGACTATGTATCTATACATGTTTTGTAAGACTATGTTTTTCGTTTTTTCTTTATAAGTTTAGGAATTTCAAACGTAGTAAGTGGAAACATTTATTTATGTAGAATGCATTCCCATTAAGGCTTTTGTTTTAAAAAAACTGTATGATGTTTTCAAAATAAAAGATTTTTAATGAGCATTATTATATTTAAAACTTAGATGTGTTACGTAAGAAATAATATTCCGTTTGAATGGTAATGTCGAAATTTTAATAGAAATTTATTATTCCTCAATTATTGACACATATCACCTTTTATCCAATTTTAATTAAAGACATGGTTCCTAATTGTAAAAATTAATTTCAAAGATAATTTTTTTTCACTTCCTGATGCACCTGTATAATTAATATTTATTTGCTTCACTTGTATATACCTGATTACTTTATCTAATAAGTACAAAAGTTAATTACTTTCTAACAAAGAATCATAAATTCGAAGAGAAATAATTTGTAGGCATGTAGTTAGTATGTTGCTGCTAACGTAACTTCTGTTTTCGCAATATTTTAGATTATCATTATAGTAAATCAGCTTGCTAATTATATTTAGATTATCTTTTACTGGAAAAACACTTTTTTGTGTGTCCGTAATTCGAGATTCTATCGTGAAAATTATTTTTTTCAGCCTGTCTGACATATATTTAAGTTTTGTAAATGGTTTTAGAGAATAATATAATCACAAATCTATGGGATTTTCAAGCAAAAAAGTAAGCTCAATAGGTAATGTGAATCTTAGAAATAACAAAATCATCGAAAAGTACAGAAATTATGTGACAACTAGCTGATAGCGTTGCTGCCACCGAAAGAAATAATATTAGATGAAACCAATCAATAATTTTGCAATGTTTTGTCCAAATATGATGATCGATACTACAGTATATAAAATACGAACAAATATTCATTTTTATGTATTAGATTTGTGTATTCTTTTAGAATTATAAAGCTTGGTGTTCTTTCAGAATGTTAATGAAAGAAACTATTTATTGTATCTCGTGACTCATTTGATATTCGTTCAGAGTTCTGAAATCTAATTTTAGAAAATGCGATTAAAATATTTTCTTTTAAAATTAACAATTATATGACAAATCATGTATTTATACCATAAAATTGTCAATATAGTTGAAACAATAAATTTGAAAATTAAGACGGTGTAAAATTATTTCTGCTACAATATGTTTGGTGGTTACTGTGAAAATCACTAAAATTTAATGAAAATATTAAACCCCTAGGGTGGGCCTCCCCAAAATTTTCTCGCATAATCTGTCATAAACTTCTTACCTCTGAGAATGACTTGCATGATATTTGCGTACTATAGCTACAAAATATTAACCTTTAACTTGAATTTAGCCTTTCTACAGAATCTATTGTCTTCTAGTCGAGTTCTTCGGTGATTTATCCTTGGTAAATAGCTTTTAAGATTCATTTTTATTTTTATTTTAAGTAATAATTGTACTATCCCTATCACCCTCCCGCATGTGTTAACAATAAGCTGAACAAGTTTAATCGAAATCGGAAAAACGGTTTAAACAGGTATCAGAGACATACAGACATTTCTTTTTATGCATATAAATTAGATAATTGCACCACGCTCATAACTATCCTGTAGTTATCTATATCTATACTTATAATAAAGCTCAATGTGTGTGTGTATGTGCGTGTGTGTGTGTGTGTGTTGGCGCTCTACAGGCCAGACCGTTGGACCTACAGCTACCAAATTTGGTACATGTATACCTTGGAGGTCGGGAATGTGCACCTCGGAGCCCTTTTTTCGAATTTTTAATTAGAATTTGAATTAATTAAAATTTAAGCGAAATTTCGAGGTTTTTCCGTTATAACTTCCTAAAATATTATTGCACAAACATGATTTTTATATCCATTTAAAGATTAAAAAATTAGCTTTCTAACGGTATCAGTTTTTTTAATTTATAACGTAAGCTTCTATTTTTAACGAATTTTTAAAGAAATATTTTAACCATGTTTTTATCACGTTACGGGATAAATTAAAAGAATGCCGGAAGTTCGAATAAAAAAACTATCATCTCAAAATAAATCTAAAGTAATGCAACTTTTAACACGTGACTGGATAAAATAAATATAAAATGTGATATTTTCTAAAAAAATAAATGCAAAGCAAAGGATTGTATGATCGTTTGCAATATCTAAATAATTACTTCAATAAATCTTCTTTACGGTAAACCTGATCAAATTTAGACAGGATATGCATTGGAATCCGACTTAATGGGATATTTTTATTATCGTTTGCAATAGATGTATCATTAATTCAATATTTTTTTTTCATTATAAAATGTGATACTTTCTAAAAAAATAAATGCAAAGCTAAGGTTTCTATAAAATCTGCAAGAGCACGTCAAATTGAAAAAATTAGTTGTTTTCACCGTGTTGCCATCATTTTGACGGAAGTTCAAATTAAAAAAATAAAACAACTATCATCGCAAATTAAATCTGAAGAAATGCAACTTTTAGCACGTGGCTGGATAAAATAAAATAAATATAAAATGTGATATTTTCTTTAAAAAATGGAAGGCAATGTCGTTTCGTCTATGATCATTTGCAATATTTAAATCATTAATTCAATAAATTATCTTTATTTATACAGGATTGAATTTATAAAGGATATGCATTCAAATTCCTTTCCAATGGCCAATTTGTAAAATATTATTAATAGGCATACATATTGTTTAATACTATTAATTTGATCTAAATGAAGTAAATAATTACATTTTATGTAGTTTGAGTCAAACAATGCATTTATGAATAATGAGTTTTAGATTTCTTCATACTTTGCTCTGTCACCCATATTTTACAAAATATTTTTATTAATATTTTAAATAAAAGTTGCTACATCAATCAGTCTACTAAATCAATCATTAAAACTGACTGATTTATAAAATTAAAAAAAAATATTATTAGGAAAACGCTTTCTTTTAGAACTTTCCGTCCATCATCTCAAAGAAAATATTAATTTCAGGCCAATCAATGCCCGGAGTTACTTCAAGGCTAATGAATATGTGATTTAATTGAAAATGTTAGAACCCATTACTCATGGCGAACCAGCTGGTCGCCAAAGGCGTCTAGTAAGCAATAAACTGACCAAGTTTCATCGCAATCGGATGAACGGTTTAGGAAGGCATCGAAGATATGTAGGTAAACATTCATTTATATTTATATTTATTTCAGTCCTATATGACTACTTCACCAAAAAATTTCTATATTTAAATTTTCTATACACAAAAATTTATTTTTATAGATTACATAATTTTAATATGCCTAAAACCAACCCGTAAGGGCAACTAATAAGCATTCAAAGCTTTATTGCAATCTGAGGAGCTGTACGGCAGTGCATAAGAGACATACAGACTAACATTCTTTTTTATTTATATAAAGATTATTAAGGAATGGATGGCAGATATATGTATGGATTGCACATTTATTTCATTTCGTTTTCTTTATTCTTTGTCAGTGTAGAACAAAAATAAAGTTGACCAAAAAAATCCAATAGTATAAAATAGTGTAAAAAATTCACAAATTAAAAATATATCGCTTGTAATTAAAAAATAAAATAAAATATTTAAGAAAAAAACATTACTTTCTTTATCATAAGTGACATTTGAGTGTGTGACATTTAATTATTTCATTATTTTAAATAAATAAATAAGAAAAACTTGGATGTTGAGCAAAAATACAAAATCTGAAAGTATTCTTTGTCATTTTTGCTCACTAAGGCCCTTTCATTAAAAGATAATAAAAAAATCTACTATTCAGAATACTTCTACTTATTGTATATTGCCCAGTCTCACGCCAATATTTTTTTTTCACCGTCATAGCAATAAGGATTATTATTATAATATTTTTTTTTTCTTTTGAATTGTACACAAAAGGTAAGAGAAAGCTATATGATCTCCCTAGAAAATAGAAAATTTGAATAAAAGAAAAAAAAAACAATTATGATAGTTAAATCACTATAAAAAGAAAAACAATTATGATATTTAATCACTATAAAGAGAAAAACAATTATAATAGTTAAATCGCTATAAAAAGACCAGGCATCTATTGTTCATCAAAAATTGTTTCATGAAAATTATAACATTCATTATTTTATACGCCAAAGAAAATTTCCCATTTTTTGAAAGAGAGTTTTCATGATATACATCATAAAAAAATATAGAATTTTAGATTGTTTTGATGCCACTTCTTCACTTTTGTAATGTCGGTAAATGCATTCTTTAAAATCTTTTTATGCCTTTAGAATGGTACATTCAGGATAATTATTTTTATTAAGTGAAAACTTAAATAAAAAAGTAGGACAAAAAATATTCTATCACAATTTTTTTCTACATTTTATACGGAGCTTATACAGAGAAAATAACAATACAAAATAACATAAACGAATAACGACAGAGGAATTCGGAACAAACAAAACAGATAAACAATGCACCCATACAGAGGAAACAAAATAAAATAACAATACAACTTTACAGAACAATTAAAACAAAATGACAATAAATAATAAACACAGTGGAAATACCAATCTGGTAATTTAAAAAAAAATATTGAAGAATTAGGTGTCTTTGGACGGATTTTTTTTGAAATTATGTTTTTATCAAAATTTGGCAGAACAGCTTAAAGTTTAAAGGGTTAAAGGAACAGAGAAGTTTTAAAGTTGCAGAACTAAGAAACTTGATAGATATTAAACAAGAAATTGTAAGGTTATAATTCCTTGCATTCTTGTTAAATATAATTTTTTAAATGTATAAATTATGCTGTCGATTATTTATATTATAATTAATTATAATACATAAAATTCAGATTGAACAATATAAATGATATTTATGAATGTTCGATATCCTATGTAGATTTAATCTAAACGTTACTGGGCATTCTTTAACCTTAGGTTAAAACACGCAGGATTTAGAATCTTGATAGGTATTAACTTAGGATTCACAAAGCCAAAATGTCTTGCATTTTTTAAAAAATGGGGTTTGAAAATCGCCGGTTGTGTAGTAAGCTAACTATGCTATAATTAATTATAACCTAAATAACTCAGTTTAAAAATATAAATGACATTTATAAATGTTTGACTTTCCTGAATCATAGATACCAGCCCACTATTAAATACGAAATACAAACATTTTAAAATATTTAAAATGTTTACTGTATTTCATGTTCTTTTAATATAGAATAATGCGATTAAAAATCCTAAAACAAAATTAATTAAAATAAATTGAGCTAAACAATTAAATATAAATTTAAAATTTTAATAAAAATAGTAAATTATATTAAAAATTTAATTGAAATTAAATTATTAAAATTTCTTTATTATTTTTATTTTATTCAATTTGTAATATAATTTATTTTTATAAATTTAATTTGATATTAAAATTTAAAATTTAATTCAAAAATAAGAAATAAGTTGAATTAAAATCAAATTAAAATTAAATTTAAAAAATAATTAAAATAAAAAAATAAAAATAATACATTGTTTGTCACATGAATAGCAAGGTAAATATTTAAATAAACCTCTCCTATTGGAGCTTTGCTGGATTTTTAATCTTAGGTGAATTTAAATTTTATTCGATGAAATTTCAGAAAAGAATTTACATATTTTATAAAACAATATTTCATCTTCAAAAAGGGTTATGCCATCAACTAATATAAAGAATTAAGTCTCAACATGATAAGTAATCCATCACTTAAAGGAATACCAAAAGTGAAAGGTAAGTATTTTGAAAAGAACCAAAGTATCCGAATTTCGGCATTCTATATTTAGCAACCGATTATTGAAGATAAAATTCTGTCTTCAATCAAGCCCGTAATTTCGGTAAGATATAAATAGCGCCTCGATAATTCATAAATGGGTTAGGAAAGAGATAACTAAAAGCCTTGTCATCCGAGCTTAATGCCGGTTATCTACAAAGATGACAGGATCCAGAAATATCCTCAACACTAAACTGGAAATGAAAACCTGCCTTTTGAATACTTTTGGTTATCCTTTAAATAATTTGCAATAGAAGATGAATCTTTATTTTGCTAAAAAGGAAACCATGTTGATGATTAATTAGGAAGTAAGTATGATGGATTGCTTCTGTTTTCATTCGTTGATGTATTTAGAGAATAATTTTGATAACTTTATTTCATGCTCGTTCATGCCTTAGTTACGAAACATGTCATCAGAAAATCGGTTTATCAAATTTGTTTTAAGTTTCTATTCTTAACTACTTGATTTAAAAAGGATATCTGAGTATTTGAATGCAAAATTTCAGTAATATGTTCAATTCAATGTTGTAGTTAATGAAAATGTAGAGAACATGTATTTGTTAAAAATTACTAGGAAATTTAAATTTTAAGTAAAGTTTTCAAATTCTTTGATATTTTATTTTTATTAAGGAATCTTTCAAATCAAACTTTGAAAAGATGGATGGATCAAATTTAAATAAACGCAAAAAATTACTTTCGGTTCTTGGAATTTTTTTTACTATTTTAATTTAATAATAAAATAAAATTTATTACCAATGCTTTAAAAATGCATTAATTATATGTTACGCATTTTAAAAAATAAAACGCATTTTATGCATTTTCTAGCATTTTCTCCTATGTTAGAACATAATTCATTACTTTTCCGTTATGCGGGCGCAAGATATTGCCAATGTGAGCTAAAAGAGAGTCAAGTCGACAATGTGAGCCAAAAGAGAATCATGTCACCAAGCGAGGAGAATAACAAAATACATACCCCCAATATGAACAAAGTGACCAAGTGCAACTGCATGAAATTTGCAGTAATTTTCATTTTTAGTGTCATTTTGGCAATTTTTTTTACATTTTTCAAAGTTTATCTGGCTACTTTTTTGTGATTTTTTTCGCCGCCCCAGTAAAACGTAAAAGTACTGATAATTTATCATTAATATAAGAGAAAGTAATCTTTCAGATTATTTAAGCATTTAAAGCTGTTACTATTTACAATCTTATATGTATGCATAAATAAAATATCCATCAAGCAAAAACTGTGTAAGGCTTTAAGGGGAAAGTTGAAAATAGTCTAGAAAATAATGTTTGATATTTAACTTTGAAAATTGTTATCAATTTAAGTTATTTGTTAAATGTTAAAAATACACTGATGGAAAAAAATCCCAACACCAAGAAAAAATTATTGTACATTAATGAAATTTTAGGAATACATTTGCCTAGGTAACATATTTCATTGATTAAAGTTTCAAGATCACAGGTAGAGCCATTGGCGAGAAGAGCCATTTCAAATGTTAAATGTTGATACATTAGTAACCGGTGTAACCACCAGAATTTTGAATGCAAACGTGCATGCATTGTGACGTACAGGTGTCTGATATCAGTTTGTGGGATGGAGTTCAATGCATGTTGCACTTGGGCGGTCAATGCAGGGACGGTTAATGCTGGTTGTGGATGAAGCTGGAGTTGTCGTCCAATGATGTCCCATACGTGCTGGATTGAAGAAAGATCTGGTGATCTAGCAGGCGAAGGCAACATGTCGACACTCTGTAGAGCATGTTGGGTTACAACAGCGGTATGAGGGCGAGCGTTATCCTATTGGAAAACAGCCCCTTGAATGCTGTTCATGAATGGAAGCACAACAGGTTGTATCACCAGACTGACGTACAAATTTGCAGTCAGGGTACATGGCATAACCAGGAGAGTGCTCCTGCTGTCATACGAAATTGCTCTCCAAATCATAACTCCATTAGTAGGCCCTGTGTGTCTAGGCCGCAGACAGGTCACTAGCAGGCGTTCACCTGGCCTGCTTCTAACCAACAAACGGCTATCACTGCGACCAAAGCAGAACCCGCTTTCATCAGAAAACACAACAGATATCCACTCCGTCCTCCAATGAGCTCTAGATTGACACCACTCACGTCGCAAACGGCAGTGGTTTGGAGTCAGTGGAATGCACTGTACAGGGAGTCTGGCTCGGAGCTGTCCTTGAAGTAACCGATTTGTAACAGTACGTTGTGTAACTGTGGTGCCCACTGCAGCTCGAATTTCAGCTGCAGACGCAGTACGATTAGCCACAGCCATACGCCGAATACAACGGTCTTCCCTCTCAGTAGCACCACGTGGCCGCCCGGAACCTGGTCTTCTTGAGGCAGTACCTTCCCTTGACCACTGCTGCCAATACTCATGCACAATGGATACATTCCTGCCAAGTCTTGCAGCAATATCGCGGAAAGAAAACCCACCTTCTCGTAGCCCTACAACACGACCTCGTTCAAACTCAGTGAGCTGTTGATAATGGCTTCTTCGTCTTCTCAGGGGCATCCTTGACTAACATTAACCCACTACGTGAAACTCAACTGTAAATAACGATCACGAACCTTACAGCGCTTATTTAAAGCAAACCTCATTTGCACATTCATAGTGTCATTACTAGCGCCACACTTACGCGCGTAGCTCGAAATTTGAATCAATGTTATCTTTTAGATGTATAAACACGCCTAACAAATTTCGTTTATCTAGCACAGCTCCTTCCTAGTGTTGGAATTTTTTTTCCATCAGTGTATTATAAATTATACTGTCATCAGCTAATTCTTTTATATGTAAATTTTAATGTCATCATTGGAAAGGGTCATAATTTTTAAAAAGTAAAACTTCACGCTTCCGGTCACTTGCCAGTATATAATCTTCAATATTTTTTTACTCACCGTTCACATAAGAGTGGTTAGTTAGTAGAAAGATTTTGCTCAGAATTTGATAAAATTATTTAATTTTGGAGAAAAAAGACTCACAATTCTTATGAGTCTCGTTGTTTTTAAATTATTTCGTTGGATAGTTAGTAATTGATGTAGGAAATAATTTCAAGCTTTTTTGGAATACCTGAAGAACCACGTTGCTGATCATTACTATACTATAAGAATATACTCATAATTTTTAGAAGTGGTATGTGAAAATTATATTTTAAAATTAAGATAAGCATTTGAAAAATTGCAAACCATTGAATTAATTTTATACAATTTTGGAATCAATATTTGGACATATTTAATCATAATATCATAGCTAAAATATGTCCACTATCTATGCATCATCATCATCAACATCTATTCAATAATAAAAGTAACATAATTGCACAATAATATTGCGCAACTTATTAAAAATTTAACTACTATAAGATTTTTTTTTCATTTTTAAAATTATTTTCATTTGCACCATTCTATTTAATTCCATAAAAAACCAAAGTAACTATTGTTTTTTGCATATTAACATAATATTGCGCTTCAAATCTTCATGAATAAAGATGAGTAGTCATTTGGATGGTTAGTGTTTTATGATTGAGGTCGTCCTCTCGAGAATTCCTCAACTTCCGGTTTGATGATAAGTCATCGTTACCCTGGCGAGGATAGAAATGATGCTAGGTCAACTACTGTTCACCAATGACGTCACAAGCCTTTTCACGGCTGTGTTCATGTCACGATCAGTAACGACCCTTAGGATTCAACCTTAATCCCAGCTTGTATTATTCCAGCGCTCGGTCATTCTCTTTTATCCATCTGCTTTTAGATATATCCGAATAGCCGTTTGAGGTTAATGTTGAGGTTCAAAAAACTGTTATCATTTTACAATATTAGAACAAGAGTGCACTCTAAATTTTTTTCATCTAAGAATTCAGTTTTTATGTATTGTATCTGCATCTAGTCAAATGTAGCGATATACCCATAGTAAACCCTGAACGAAATGGTTTTACAATTCTAATCAAACCTACAATTTTAAAAATAAATAATTATTTTATTCAAATTGCCTTATTTTTGGATGCAATAATTTCTTACAAATTCATAGAAACATATTTCATGTGTATGAATTTCATTCATAATTTATAAAGATCACTAACATCCACATATTGTTAATTTTTGGCAGCTGATCACTCTTCTGTGCATGCATAAGGATGTGTTCAGTGGAAAAGAGGGTGTGGGAAGAAAGATGAAAGGAAGAGATGTTTATTGATTATTTCAAGCAGCGATATGAGAAATTCGGATTATTCTCAATTTTCGGGGGCTTAATAGCGGCTCATCCTTTTGCGTACCAGCGCTTAGCGAAGTACAATCGAAGAAAAGTATAATCTCAGAATCATAAAATAGCATTTCATTTAAGAAGATACTTATTATTTTTGATTGTCGTACTGAGAGCGCAGCAGCCTAACAGGCATTCTTTAAAATACGTCTTACAAACTGACATGGACATAAGAAGCAGACAAAAATTTTGAAACTCAATATTTTGATATTGATAAAACTTTATTCATGGAACTTCATATGCAAGAACTTACGCAAACATGAATTTTTAATTGTACTTTGTTCTGTAAAATTTATCTTTTCATTATGACACAATAAACAAACCCTCCACTTACTGAAGACTAACATGTAAAGAATCGTCGAAATATTTTGGATTTTTCAATAAATACAATATTTTTCTCGTTATGTATAATACAAAAAGCCCATAAATGTTTTATTTGCTTTTTTTATTTGAGATGAATATTTTGTTATAACCTCTCAATGTGGAAATAATAAAAAAAAACACACCCGAGGAGACTTGATGATGTAGCTTGTCATCATCACGAGTTAGGCGAGATGATAAATACGCCAACCCTCTGTACGCGTCGCCAACAGCTCCGTTGACCCGGAATAATTGAATAACTGAGTGATTGATTTCCGTTCTCCAAGCCAACCTCTTGGACCGCTTGATCAAGCCACATAGTTGGGTGCACGGACGAGTTTGGTGAGTTTGTAGAAAACTCGTGTTTATTACTGGAGTTAAGCGACTGCCTGCATAATAAATAAATTTGATACGATAATGTTTCCATGGGGTTTTCGAATGTATATAATCTGCTTATTAATGCACGACTATCAATCTCGTGAGAGGAACTTGCAGGGGTTGAAAACCATTTCAAAAAGGCTTGTTAATGAGTAATTAACGACAGTTGAAATGTAAAATATAATGGACTTTGACTAAGGGCTTAAGATGTAAAAAAGACTTGGAAAGAGAAAATAATTTTTTTCAAATATAAATTTCAAAAATATTCTGGTTTATTACAGTGGTATATTTTCAATTTTATAAATGTTTTGCTTTCTTAGGTGTTGCCTTTCAACAAATGTTTTTTTTTAGGTATTCTCTTTCAATAAATGTTTTGTTTTCTTATAGGGATATCATTTTAATTTTAGAAACTTTGTTTTAGATTTTTTGTTTATAATTTTTTTTCAAGAAAAATGTTTTCTTACAGAGACAGACGTCTTTTCAACTTTAGAAAGGCTTTGTTTTCTTAAGTATTCTCTTTCAAGAAATGTTCTGTTATCTTACAGTGGCATTCTTTCAAATTTAGAAATGTTTTGTTTTCTTAGAGTTAGGTATTGTCTTTCAAGAAATACTCTGTTTTCTTACAGGGAGATTCTTTCTTTAAGTTAAATGTTTTGTTTTCTCATAGTGAGACATGATAATTTTCATGAACATTAAAACCAAAAGTAGCTATTAAATCGGTTTCAAACAAAAAGTGCTTACAGAAAGAAACATAATTTGCTCAAACTTGGAAAAAAAAATCTAAACTTCATAAAATAATGAATTTTTCCCAGAATAAACACTGTAAATTATAGTAAGCATTATTTAATAAAGAATAAAATCAATAAAGTTAGATAAAAGAAACTTAATTGATCTCAATAATAATAAATTTGATACCGAAAGAATTAAAATCCATGCTTTGGGGATATTCAGATCATAAGTACTGATTAAAAAATAGTTTTCCTAAAACGTTCTCGCCTTCTTTGTAATTAAAGTGCTGTATTTTTCCATGTCCTACACCTAAAATTGTAGAGAGAGCAATTAATACCTGATATGCTATTATTATTACTGGAATATCAAATTTGAATTTTCAAGAAATTTTTTTCCTGTCAGTTGAAGTTAAATATTGACATAAAACAAAAATGTAACGCATATACCAAATTTCATACATTTCAGTCCTTGTCTTCCAGAATTATTGCTCTCACTGCATTGTGAAATTTCAGGTAAGCAGACTGTCCAAGTCTTGACGAATTGATTTAATTTTGATGCCGATATAAATTTTATAAAGTAAATATGTTTGCTAAATTTTACCATTTTTTATTATTTTCTAGTTATCGTGTTCAAATGAATTCGGGTATTTGTATAAGTAGACTTCAGCTAACTAGATTTGCTTAAATCTTGCGTAAAAAAGCATTATTTACTTATGTAGATTAACTAAAGTACAACTTCAAAAATAAGTTTTTCGTGTTTCAGAAACTCTAAAACCTTGGAATTTATAAGATTCTCAAGGAATTTGTTTTTTGAGAATTGCAATATTTTGTTTTTCTATTTTTGGACACAAAAAGTAAAAAAAAGGAATTAATTAAATAATAATAGTTCCTTATTAGTGCTTTTCTAGAAAATCGTCGAATTGCGGAAACTTTCTTGAAGTTTTTCCATTGATAAAATATTACACCTGAAAGTAAAAAAAAAATTAAGAACTATTAGCAGGAACTGGAAGTAATTCTCAAGGACAGCACTTAAATTTTTTTTTGCACTGCAGGCAAATCCTTACCTAATTTTATACTGCTGATGGTCCAATAATGATTGTGGCAGCTGCAATTATTTTTTCTACAATAAAAAAAACTATAGGTAATTGACTATAATTTGTTCAGCTTAACTTTAGGAACAGGAAATCAATTTGTGAGTACCTTATTAAAAATTTCCCAATTTTTGAAGTACTTATTCATTTAGGAATAAGTACTTCAAAAATTATATAAGGAAAAAATTAAAAAGGAAAAAAAAAAAAAACTGTAAATTTATAAGGAATTTTATTTTAATATATTTATTATTTGCTATAGTTCCTTTTGGCTAACAATTATACTTTATGTTGATACAACAATTAAAAATTTGGAATCATATATTGAATAACTGGAAAATATTGTTTACAATTTAAGTATGACTCCTTTTACCTTTATTGAGAGAAAACGTAATAAAAATAATTCATTAAATGCTGCAATTCTCATAAAACATTTAAACGATTTATAGTACTTAATATCATTAAATATCCCAAAATGGACTATTGTATTTAGTTTTAAATTTTAAATATCTAACTAATCTCTGATGACAATCAACTGTTTGTTAGGATACTGATAGCTTTCGTACAGCAAATTAATAAAATTCGATTAATCATATATTGAAGTATTAAATAGAAATACAGTAGAATGAAATTAAAATTTAGTAAATCAGTATAGAGATTGGGGAATATTTACATTTACTTTTCGGTCAGGATTTACAATAAAAGTATCAATTTATAACAATTTATGAAAATGGTGGATGAAGAAGAGCAATCAAAGAGTATATTAGAAGTCTTTATATTATTATAAAAAAGCTTTATTGACTATTATAAAAAATAATGATGAAATTCTATAAGTAGCAAATAATGCAGTAAGGATATGAATATAAAATAATGAAATCTACTATGGAAAATTTCAAGTTATTGTGTGAGAGCATACTTTTTTAAAGTAATTATATGTCTAAAATTAAAATTTTAGATTTTCATTTTCAATTTTTCTAGCTGGTTGAACCAATTTTGAGAAGTAAAAACCCCGTCGTTTTTGTAAATACTGATACATGTGTAATGGTCTCTTGATTATTTCAAATTAATGGGTTAAACTGATTAATGACTTAAATAAATTAAGACAATTCGTAAGAATTCCGAGAATATATAATTTGGAAATCAAATTATAACTTTAGTAGCAAATTGTGACAACATTCTGCCTTATTTCTAATAAAACTATTTTAATTAGTTAAAAATATCCCTGAACCATCAGTCTTTATCGTTTAAACAAACTATATTTTAGCTTTTTTTGGTTTATTTCTAAAAAAAAAACATTGCTAAAACGGGCGATAGATAACTCAAGAAAGTACAGTGAAAGTCGACTTCAAAAGTTTTTAAAAAAACTGATAAATAGCCAATTTGTTGCCTTCACATTTTAAGGCAATAAAATTCATAAGCGAAAACAATATCATGTTCTCATATCATAATAATTGCATTGATAATGTAAATAAACAGATATTTTTTATTAATTAACCTGAAATAACATGAAAATATTTATGCGGTATGTTTAAACTTTTACATTCCAATATTTTAGGAATATAAAATTCAATATTTAATTTTTTTACTGAAAAATGCGTTCTTTGTTTTCATTTTTTATTTACAATAAAAGATATGCTCTCAAAAGCCAAGAAATCTTTTAAAAACAATTTCCAAGGTACATATTATAAATGAATTTTATTATTATATAGCATTTCAATATATTTTTCCAATAATAGAATCAACAAAACAATAAAATTTTATATTTAACTTCAAGTCCATTGATAGCTTAAATCATAGCCCTCCAAACTAAATTCACATTGTTAACTTCAGACTTATTTAAATCGCATTCGCAGCTGAAAGCAAAATCTCTAAAACCCAGGACGCTAATCGCATTTTTTTTATTTACAGTTTAAACGGATTTTTTGAAGAAGTAAAATATGTAAAACTGATATTAGACTCGAAATTGGACTATGTATTTCTATTGCAACTCACAGATATATTTTAAACCCAGAACACCAACGTTTGCAAATATGGCATAATTTGGTGAAAGTATCCTGGTAACCAGGCAAAAAATAATTGCATTCAATATTGATTGATCAGGTAAAAATATTACCTCGGGACAAATGAAGATCATTGATGCTAAGAATAGTAATAATCCCAAAGAATCAGCATAAATTGCTTTTAATTTGCTGAGTCAGAGAATCGAATAAACTTTTTGCAGAAGTGTGCTGTCTTTCCATTAGAATTCCTTTGTTTCAAAGTTGCATTTTAACCAACTATATTTACTATGAAAAGCGAATATTTTATTAAGAACCATTTTTTCATATATGTTTAAATGTTTAAATATAGATGACTGAAGTTTTATGAAATATGTTAATGTTACAAGAATTTATTAATGAAGATTTTAAATGAAAAAAGAGATTAAATATCCAATAAACTAATATTTTATCATAATTTTATCAATTTTTTTGTTTTAATTTTTAATTAACAAAAAAAGCCCATAATTTTTATTTGGATTTCTGCCAGAAAAAACCAATCTAAGCCGATGACTTGAAGCCTCCATGGCACTGAGGTTTAGTAGCAAAATATTAAAATATATTTTGTATGGTTTCAATAAAAAAATAGTGTAAGATCACAACCAGCTTTATTAAGGTTAGATTGCAAATTTTCTTTAAATAGATTTATTAAATCAAAGCATGAGGACATACAGAAATGTAAGTATACGTTGAAAGCTTTAAAAATTCGTTTAAAGTTTAGAATTAAAAAATTATTGTTGATGTTTCAATTCATATCAATGTAATAGGTAAATAAAAAATAAAGTAAAAAGATATATGATTGAAAGAAATCATTGTTGTAATACATTTCAATTTTTTTTTTTTTCTGAAATAAATCTTTTAAAAGTCAATACGATGAAGTCCCAAGTTTTGAACTTTCTTGTGCTGTTTTTAATTCTGATCGCGTGAACAACATTCCTTATAATTATAAGCGGATTCAGAGGCTCCATTATTTTCCCCTCGACAACATGTTTCATTAATAATTATTATAATATTTATAAATACATTAAAAACATTAATTTATTTATTTTTGTTAAGTGAAAATTTTCAAACTTGTAGTCTCAGTTCTAATATTTAGCTGATTTCATAATTAGCTAATCAATTCACAAATCAATTTTGGCACCTGCTTCTTGATGTGCTTCAGTTTTAATATATCCATCAATTTTATGTTATGGGTTGCGAAAGGAAGAAAATTTCAAAATGTTCATAACAATTAATCATTTTTTCTAATTAATATATACAGGAATTAGGAACAGGATACTGAAATTAAGAAAAAATTGGTTTTATTATTTTATAATATTTACTATAGTGAATAATTAGTTGATAAAAAATATTTAAAATTAAAGAATTCAATTCGGGCTTATATATATATATAATTTTAAAAACTGTATTACACTATATTTTTATAAGAATAGATTCTACATTTTGTAAAGAGGTGAACCAATAAAAATATTTAATATTAGTAAAAAAAAATTAATCATTCAATATTTCAGAGTCTCTCACGCAATTGAGAAGATTTGTTCTGTAAATAAGTGATTTTAACAACGAAATTTAAAACTGCTTATTAATAAAAATAATTCATTGACGTCTGACGTTTGTTCAGAAGTAGTACCCTCAGTCATTATTTATGATTTTTTTTTTTTTGAAAATTGAACAAAATTGGGAATTAAAAGCCAAAAGACTCTTTGAAATAAATCATTTTCATTTTAATGTATTTTTATAAGCGATTAAACGAAATTGTTCAAGTAAAAGCGAAGAATCAATTATTAGAAAGAATTTATAATGATTATCAAAAACTCACTAATTGAAAAATTGGAACAGCGTAATATAAACGCATTATGAAACCTCAATCCTTAATCAAGGAACTTACTTTTACTTTTATTATAGTTTACTTTTAGTTATTTTTAAATAAAGGAATCATTAACTTTCTAAATATGCATATGAAGAATAATACACAATAATAACCTCTGATTATTTTTAATTTTAAGAGCACATAAAAAGCGTCTCATGATCTTTTTTAAAGTAAATATCATCAAAGAGATCACTCCTCTTTTTATCAAAGAGTGAATTCATTATTCAGAACCCACTTCAGTAACTTTTTTTCTCATCCTTGAAAATAATGAGCAGTTATTTTGTTTTGAAACTGCACATAAAAGGTTGACAAAATCCCTCTATGGGCTCTTTCGCTAATAGAAAATTTGTGAAACAAGAGACATCTTAATAAAAGGAGAAACAATTATGCTAGTTAAAGAACAGTAAAAAAGGCAATGGCTTTATTGTTAGTCTCAAGTTTTCTGTTTGAAACAATGATTTTTTTAAATAATAGTTAAAAGATAATTTTCCGGTGTTCAAAAGAGAGGTTTAAGACTGTATATTACAAAGAAAATTTAGGCTTTTTCCACTGTTTTCATCGCATTTGCTATTCTTTTTATAACATTCGATAGCTGTCGTTTCAGAAAGTTTACGTTATTTAAAAAAGGGGTTTTAGTTGTTATGAAATATTAAACTCAGGTATTTAGTGATTAACAGTTAACAAGAGACGAAATATATCTCTTGAAATATTCTACAAGTATGTTAATTTTATTTCTGTCCGTAAAAATATAGTAATCCAAATATTTACAGAAAAAGAAATGAAGTTTGAAATTCCATTATAAACATTCTGAAATTACAAAAGTTTTTTTTTTAAAGTTAGTGTTAAACGTGAGCTTCTAAATTCATCTTAAATACTAATGTTTGAATTCAATTCATTTTTTTTATAAAAACGGGGTTATTTATTTCAGGGGAAAAATCTATCATCTTTAAATTCTGAAACTATCACTTAATTTAAATACTTACAATTTAGTATCATGGATAATTCATCACCAAAGGCAACTAGATATTTGAAATAACGTAGTGATCAAAATACATAAAAAACAATATTTTTTAAAAAATTGTAAAATACATAAATACAAATTATTACAAATAAATACAACATACTAAATAATAAATGGCCCATTCAATTATTAAAAAAAAACTATTATTCAACCTCATGAATAATTCGTCTCTAAAGTACAAATTTTCTTTACGGATACCAACACTGTTATAACAACAAAAGCTGTGTCAAGTTAAAATAACTTCAATTGAAGCAGGAGTGAAATGTTTAATATTATTTAAAGAAAATTCTACCAAGCCATATTCTTCCTATCTGCAAATTATCATCTAATAATAAAGGATATCTATTATTGTTCTGGGTGTTAGGATACAATATATTTTAGTATTGCAAACACCAGATACTATGATTACTGGTTAAAAGAACAAAATAATTACACAATTGTAATCCACAAAGAAATATAAAAAGAGATTTTACTGAAAACACACGTACGTTTGTAATGGATTCCATCGCACGTTGTGGTTATGTTAATGAAATAGCAGTTATATTCGCCAATAATGTTTGTGATCTTACAATCAACAATTGAAACGAGCTTACTCCCTCGGAAATTCACTCCATATACAATTGCTCTTTCTATGTCATCTTCCACAGTTCACCACTGGTATGCTGCCAATAATCCTGGTATGTCACTGAAAATGCAGTGACCTCCGGCCTCCTCAGTCGGTCATTGCGAGGTTTAGAAGTGGCTATCTAAAATGTTTAAAATTCTTCAATGGGGAGAGGACTTTCTTTCCCTCTTTCCCCTCTGTACCTTTTTGATTGTCTTGGCGCCTCCTTGAGTAAGGTGTGAGCTGAGCAGTATCTACTCTATTGTGATCTGGCTCGTCAGGGCCTTTTGGAACTGGTGTAGATTTCCTACACCTGAGGGATAACTAACAACACAGCAATATAAAAAGTCAGAATTTTTCTCAATATGTAAAAATCACTTAAAGTCAATTAAAAAGTTTATATATTAAGAAACCCCAATTAACACATTTCTTTATTTGACTGTTTAAATATGGGAAGAAAGTTGATTTCCTAAATGAAAGGTTTCACTGATATTCCAGAAAATCTGTTGTTGCTTCTTATGGCAATAACTTGCTTTGTTGAAGAAACAACCTGATTTTTTGTTATTTCTTATGTCCAAGCCCGCTGTTACGTTTACGCCCTCAGAAATCCACTCCTTATATAAACAACAACTGCTCTCTCTATGTCTTCTTCCAGGGATCACCCCTGGTATGCTGCCAATAATCCTGGTATACCCCTGAAAATGCATTGATCATCCGCCTCCTTTTTTGTTTCTTATTATGACAACAAATTGCGTTGTCGAAAAAAAGAAACAACTTGCTTTGTTCTTATTTCTTATGGCCAAGCCTGCTGTGACGTAGAGTGTCGCCATCTAGACCCAAGAGTACGGCTTTGCCACTCACATTTCACAGCCCTTTTTAAGTGACAGACTTCATTCATGCATTTGCATTCACTCAATCACAGATCATAATTTAGACCTGAATGAGTAAACTATCACTTAGGAACCAAAAAACCTAAAACTTTCGTTTTTAAAAAGCAGTAAATTGCCCCTTAGTTACTTCCGCTATTTCTAGATAAGATGTGCGTGTATCCCTTTGTGTTATTTATAGATACAATGCAGCACTATAATAACTTATAACCACATATAATAAATGATATAATGTAATGATACTATAAGCAATAAATTTATAATATTCATCTGTTCTGCTTATATTCAGAGATTTTCGTGTTCATTTCTATTCATCAGTATTGGGGGAATATTCAACTGCTCTGTTTTATGATCTCACTTTGTTTTGTATTATATATATTTAAACCAAATTCATATTTAAATGAAGAATCAGAAAGATACGTGTTTATTTTCACATTGTTAAAATATTTTTATTTGCTTTTTTAAATAAAAAATGATTATAAAACTGTTGTCTGGTATTTTTATAACATATTCTTTCTTCAAATTCAAATTTATGATCAATAAAAAAGGTCTGAACAGTTCTTTTTTAAAATTTGTGTATCTGACATTTAAAAGCTTTTTTATTTAATTTATTGTGCTTTGTTAAAGCATCCTATATATTATTGCACCTTTCTCACTTACTTCAGGCTCGTTTGGTGTAATAGGTGTATGATGTTAGAACATAAAATCGGCAGGCATCAGTACAAAAACACTCCGGCGTTTATTTACACGAAGTCAAGATAGAACAAACACAACAAATATTTACAACCGAGGTGAACACATAGAAAAATTAATAGCCCACAAATATAAATCTGGTAGTAACAAAATTTAAAGTAAACAAAGTGGTCAGGCAGGATTCAGTAGGAGAGGGAATCCTCGGAACTTTGCTCTACGGTCTCTCCGGATAGCTGAAACATTCATATGCCTCTTCTCTATTTAGCATCTTACTCACTACTTCAAATAACAGGCTACGGCACAAGATACTACTATTCCAACTTCACAGAGCCGACCTTTCACAGTTCCCGGAAGGTGGGGCAAGAAGCTTCTCGGCCGATCAGGGCGTACATGAGCTCCTAATGGATGGATCGAGAAAAATCTAGATATTTTGCCACTCATCATTTTGCCGTCAAAGTCACCAAATGGTCGCCGAGTTTGTCGTAAAGGTCTGAGATCACTCTTGCACCAGATAGCTGTAAATTCTGTCTTTCTTATGATGGCACTATTCGCGTTGAGAGCAAAATTACAGGTTAGTAACAATATATTTTTACTTTATTGTTCATTCTTTTTTCCGATATTAATTGCATCAGTTCAAATGCATCATTCCAGTGCAACCAAAAATTCATTATAACTCATTTCAACACTGAATTAGTTTATTAAGGCTACACATTTTTATTCAGCATAATTTGATTCTTCTTTAAAAATTGGAATGTTTTAATCATCCAGTGTTTGACGTGCTATAGGTTTGAGAACTTAAATAATTGTGTACTTACTTTAGATGATAATAAAATATTTCCGAAGTTTAACCATCTGATAGCATATTAATTTAATAAAATAGTCCTAAAATACAGTCCATTCGATTGACTTGTTTAGGTAGTAAATTTGAGAGAAAATTTACTCAAATTATTATCATTTATTATTATGGATTTAATTTGAAATGAGTGATTAAAAAACAAAGCAAAACAATAAAGAATAAAAATAAAAATGAATTATTCATTTGAATATTTTTGCCAAAGTATGTTTTTAATATTTAAGAAAATATGTTTTCTAAAATTTCCAAATGGCTATTCCAGTTTCCAATCGTAGAATAAATCATAAATAGGTCATACTGTTCAACTAATAAAGTCATTAGAAGATTAATGATATTAGCATTAATAAAAATAATAAATAAATTTAATATTTAAATATAATTTTATTTTTATTGCTATTTATATCAAAATCATAATATATAAATTCCATAATATGAAATTATGTAAAAATACAGATTTGAAAAGAAACATATGCAATAAAGAAGCTTTGAATATAGCAATGTCAAATAGAATCCTGCTTCAGTTCATCTCAGCTCCGAAAACTGACATTTTGTCCACAGAACTTTCAAAAGCACACTTAATACAGTTTGGGAAAGAGCTATTTTTGAGATTTCAAAGTGACACCGCTATCAATTAATTTAAAGATTTAAAGCTCAAAATCATGAATAATTCATCACTTAAGGGAACTTTAAAAGTGAAGGCTTGGAATTTCACGAAGCAAAATATTGTCTTAAACCAGCATTCTGAATACATAAGTTGACTGTTGCGAAGGTGAAATTCTACTTTCATTCAGGATTAGATATTCTTTGAGATATAAATAGCGTATCAATATGTATTATAGATGAAGAGAGTAAGCGGTTAGTGATCGCTAGTCAATGTAGTTTAGTAGCAGCAATCTACAAAGATGGTAAGGTTGTGAAATATTCTCATCATATTATCAGACACGGAAATTTGTCCTTCGAATATTTATTTATGCCTTTTAAATAATTTGGAGTATATGAAGTAATTCTTTATTTTGTAGAAAGACAGGATATTTGCAAAATTTAATCGAGTATAAAGTGTGATACATTAATTTCTTTCTTGGTGTCGATTTTTTTATTGATTTTTGATAGTAGTTATCGCAATATACTATGAAGATTTTTTTCTTTTAAATGGGCAGTCAAAAGTTAATTGTTATTTCAGATGTTATAAAAATATCTTATTTATAGAAATAATAATTAGTTGGACTTTGAATTATTGTCACAGCTATGTCATTAATTAGAACTGCAGAATATTCAGGCATGTAGTCATTAAAATCAGATTAAAAGCGAAAGATGTAGTATTTAAAATATTTTTAATTAAAAATTAAATTATATTATTAAATTTAATTAAAATAACTGAAGAAAGAACAAAGAAGGCTGATTACCTTTAACATTAAAAATTCAGGCGATTCATTACCAACAATGCAACCGACTTCTTACTCTATTTTCCCTGCTGTTTGACGATCGAATTAGATGATATAAGCGTCATGACAACATAGTGTATTGTCATCTTGTGGAACTTAAATCCTATCCTACATACACGTGATATTTAGAATGATGGACTTTTGCAATTTCCATATGTTTGTTAGTTTATCAAAAAAAGAAATTAAATAAAAAAGAAACATGGTAAAATTTCTTCTCAAAATTTTACAGTATGCTTCTTAATGAAGGTATTATTAGCCTCCACGCTCCTGGAAATCAGGGATCTACAACTAGGCCTCAAACTCAATTTCTCAAATTCTTATTATACCCGCATCTAAAGACCATGCCTTGAGTGAAACAGAAACGAATAACCCTTGGGATTCTCACGTCAAAAGAACATACCTCATTACTGATCGTTTTGGTTCTTGAAGTATAATAATGAAAAAAAAAAGTATTTAATTTGGTCTTTTTAAGTCGATTAATACAGAAATTAATAAAGGATCACAATATTAATTAAAATACCATAATTAAAGTTTCATTTACTCAAATCATTGAATAATCATTTTTATACCTACTTGAATGTACCTAATATAATGCAGCCAAAGTCAAAATAATTGACCGATTAGGTTCAAAATTTGATATAGATCTGTTCATCCTAAAATGCATATTGAGTATTATTCATACAACTTTTGACTTTTGATAATAATTCTGTCATTTCCTGACAGACATACAACCGTAATTTTTGAGCCAATTTTATACAAAGCTTAAAAAATAAACTCTAAAGTTGTTATGCAAATTAAGTATAAAAAATAAAGTGTCGGAGTGTTCCAGAAAATTAAAGCCACTCTTACATAATTCCATAGAAGCGTATTTAAAAGAGATTTGAAATGCTGAAATTCCTTCAAATGCTGGAATGAGTTATTTTTTTCCCTTTTACTTATATAGAAATTGTGCTTTGTAATACTATTGAAAAGAAAAAGTTCAGTGCATATACACACACGTACTCACCTACACATATATATAACGCAAATATGGATCGGGATTAATGTTTTTTTTTCCACAATCAATGTTTTGCGATATAATGAATCAATATTTTTAATAAATCAATATGTTTCTAAACGGTTTTCTAATATATCCCCTCCCAATCAATGATTTCAAATATGTTTTTCAATGTATTAAATTGAATTTTTTTATTCAATATATCAATATCTTAATGTAGTATCAATAATGCAGTATTTATTGCAATATATCAATTTTTAATTTAATGAATCAATATTTTATAAGGCAGTAAATTGTTTCTTTTATATATATCTATGTTATTTCTTAGGTCAATTTTTATTAAAGCGATAAGAGCCTGTTAATTTTTGAATATCTGTGATTGTGACCATCTTTCTGCAGGCGAATGTTCGATATTCATGCCATAACCGGGAAAAACTAAGAAAATCAATGCATTACAGCCATTTATATTTAAAACTGATACAGGCATCGCGCCATATTAGTTTTAAGAAAATTAAATTGGAGATCATTTTTAGATTCAATATGGATGAATTCTTAGTTACTCAAAGACAAAGAAAGACAACAGAATTAATGAGAGATTCATTAACGCAGTTTTACTACATTATAAATAAAAAATGATAATACATTTTATTATTTTGTATTATGATTTTTTTCTCACAATAAATACAAGTTAAGATTTTGGGTGGTTAAGTTTAAAGATTATAGAGCTTATATTCAAATATGGCAATGCAGACCGTAAGTTTGATAATGCATTCACAAATTCTAAAGTGCTTTTAATGCTGTTGACAAAACATTCTTCAGTTTCAAAAACTGTGGTCGTTAATAATAAATTTGAATTTCTGAAACTTCATGAATTACTCATCAATAATTACATCAATAGAAGTAATACTCATTTATTTTGCGACAATCCCCTTTACTTAAATACATCTTCTTCAATCAGCTGAGTATCAGCTCGTAACTGCGTATTTTATTATATAAAACCTTTTGTTAAATTGATGATGTAACATAAGTAATGGTTACTAATAAATAATAGAGGTAACTAATAGCCTTATTAGTAGGACTTCAAAGATGACAGCTTCTCAAATATTCTCATCACTTCAAAGCATAGATCGATACATCAACAAAAGACTTATTCTTTCCGTTTTCTTGTAAACAATTTGTTAGATTAGAAGTAAGCACTTAATTCATGTCTTTGAAAAATACGCTTTGTCTACTGCTAATTAGTAAAATGAAATTTCTTGAAGTTTAACAGCTTTCGATGATAAGATTGTTAATATTTTATAACATCAAATCAACTATAATGTTCGTTACTGTTCTACCATAAGAGCTTCTTATTTTTTGTAGGTAATTAATATTTATACTAATAGAGATAAGACATGATAAAGATACAATTTGATCTTAACCACCCTGAAATCAAATGAGATGGCGAAATTTTGCCCATCAATGTACATGAATATTTTTCATGATTCTTTGCTATGATAATTCATGAAGAAAATGATTTACAATATTTATTAAAAAAGCTTTTATACTTTCTTCTAAAAAAGATATAAATATAGTGTTATAATTGAAAATCTGTCAGATTCTGTTGAAAATAGGACTAATTTCTATGTTTTAAACTTCAAAGATACAAGAAAGTCATTCTTGTCATTATTAAAATCTGTCTTCCAACAAACCTTTCTTGCTCATCTATGAACACATTAATTCAAAAACGGTTGAGTTAAACTGCTGAATTGCGAAATATGAAATAGCGACTAAATTTGTAGGTTTTCATGAATGTTTGCAAGATAATTATTCTAAATAAGGGAGCTTATTAGTTTAAAAACAGCTGTGTTTTTATGAGCAGTAGATGATTGCCCATTGACTTCATCAAATTTTATTTAAAAGGAAAGCAATTTTCAGATTCTTGCACCTTCCGAAATCATAGTGGAATTCGATCTTTGATATTTAGATCGACATACAGTAAGCCATAAGCCAAATGTTATCAAGATGAATGGAATCCTGACCATTAAAGACTATATTATTTTAAATATTCTCAAATTTCAAAAACATAGCATTAGCATGACTGTGGCATTTCTTGAAGACGAATAATGACGAATAGGTCAAAGTTTAAAAATCTGTAAATGATCTTCAACCAGCAAGATCTCCTTTCAGAACGTTACATCATAGTACAATTGAAAATGATTATTTAACTTACCACTAAATCCTCGGTACTGAAGAATCAAATGGAATTCATTTGGTACAGAAATCTCAAATAAAACTAATTCCATCAAACTAAAATTTCTAAAACTATTTTAAGCTAATTACTATTCGTTTAATTAAATTGAATTATTCCATACAGTTAAACTTGTAGTCTTGATTTCAACCACACAAATCGATACATATTAATGTTAGATGAACTATTGATTGATTGCACTATTATATAAACCAATAGACGAAATAATAATTACACTTTAATAAATAATGAATTTGAATAAGCTTATGAAGAATGGGAATCTGTAGTTTTGTTGGTTTATTGTTTTAAATTGTGTACATCTTGGTGATTCATTGTTTAAAATTAAAATAAATTGTTGAAACCTAGTTAGATCCATTTATTTAAATCAGTATAATACTTTTACAATTCACTTCACAAATTCTCAATATTACAAATATTCGTTAATTTATATCATGAATGGAGGGATGGAAAGATTATTGTTGCCATCAAAATATCATGAACTCAAAAACAATTGGTCAAAATTATTCCTTTCATGATCTGATGATTCTTTCCTTCGATTTCGGGTTTTTTTTTGTATTTTACAAGTAATAAACAACTGAATCAGATATTTCTGATGCTTTCTTGAATATTGATTGGACTAGTTGGTTATTTGACTATTTATCAATTAAAAATTTGTAATCGTTTTCAAATATCTCAAGTTCAAATGAAATGTATCTGATGCATATAGTTGCATAAAAGCTGTGTTCCAAACTATTAAGTGAATGTAAATAGAGCTGATATGCGTAAAGTTATGTATTTTTTTACTTTCATTAACTAACTATTAATGGATTCAAAAGATTTCAAGAATATTCACCTCAGAACTTCAAAAAGCCTCTACAAATAAGTAAAAAAACCTTTATTGGAGAAAAACATCAAAAGTTAGATAAAGATATCACAATATTGGTTGTCATGAGCACCAGTTAAGTGCAATGATAAATATCCAGCATTCTGCATGCATCGTCAACAACTTTATTGACCCTGAATAATTGAATGAGAGGATGATTGATTCCCCCTTGTCCGAATGACCGCTAAAACAAGCCGGGGCGTCGAAAGATTCGGAGAGAAATGAAGGATGGCATCGACTTATTTGGGTCATTATCTGAGAAAAAAACCCGATTGTACTTGCATAATGCATGGAGTTTAAGTGTTCTCATTCCATTGATTAATTCTATATTGAAGAATTAGTTTAGCTAACGAAAATTCTTTCTGAATGTGACAATATCCAGAATTAGATAGAATATCCTCTAACATCTAAGAAATTCATTTTTACTAGTGTTATAAAGGATAACCATGATTCAAAGTATATAATTATTTGTATATAAGGGGTTCCAAGAATAAAAACTAAGAGATAAGTATGAAACATATGGATATGAAAGGGAACGAGTTATAAAATAATTCTTTTTTTCCGGAAGCAGAATTATATGCGATAAATAAATAAAACAAATTGTTTTATTCAATTCAATTGATTAATTCTATATTAAAGAATTAGTTTAGTTAATGAAAATTCTTTCTGAATTTGACAATATCCAGAATTAGATAGAATATCATCTAGCCTCTATGAAATTCATTTTATAAGTATTATAAATGATAACCATGAATCAAAGTATATAACTATCTGTACAAAAGGGATTCCAAGTATAAAAACTTACAAATAAGTCAGAAACATATGGATATGAAATGAAACGAATCGAAGAATAATTCTTTTTTTCCAGCAACAGCAGCATATGCAATAAATAAATAAATAAAATAAATCGTTTTATTAAGAAAAAAATACATATGACTCGTCAAACTTTGGCTGATAACTATAAAGAATATAATGGAGAGATTAATGGTAAAAAGGGTGATTGTGAATTCAGACAAATCGATTTTATCTAGTAATACAAAATGATTGCATTTGCAATGAAGCTTACCATTGACAAATATATTGAGAAGAAAAACTGATTAATTTTTGTTTGCAAAGGATTAAAGGACGATTAAAAATGCATTAAAATGATTTTAGAAAAAAATGATCAGATAAATTATAATATTTATATTCTATTGTTTTTATGAATATTTGGTATAAAATAAATCGAAAGTATTATGAAAATGAGATGGGAGTTTTCCAAGTCTAGAAGAACAAATTCAAAGGAAAATTATTGATAATAAAATAATTAAATGGAATTAATAATTAATAAGTAATATGTGAATTCTATTAATGTTCCTAAATTGTTTTTTAAATCCCATAAACATACACTGAAGTGACAAAAGTCATGGGATGACTGTTAATATCGTGTCCGTCCTCCTTTTGCAGGGCGAATTGCAACAACTCGAGGTGTCATGGAGTCCACAAGTCGTTGGAAGTCCTCTGCAGGAATATTGAGCCATGCTGTCTGTATAGACGTCCATAATTGTGAAAGTGTGGATGGTGCAGGAGTTTGGGCACGAACGGACCTTTCGATGATGTCCCATAAATGCTCGATAGGATTCATATCGGGCGATCTAGGTGGCCAGATCATGCGCTGGAATTGTCCGGAATGTTCTTCAAACCAATCGCGAACAGTTCAGGCTCGGTGACATGGCGCATTGTCATCCATAAAAATCCCATTGTTGTTTGGTTACGTGAAGTCCATGAATGGCTGCAAGTGATCTGCAAGCAGCTGAACATAACCATTTCCAGTCAATGATCGGTTCAGTTGCACCAGAGGACCGAGTCCATGCCATGTAAAAACAGCCCACACCATTATGCAGCCACCACTAACTTGAACAGTGCCTTGCTGACAGTTTGGGTCCATGGCTTCGTGGGGTCTGCGCCACACTCGAACTCTACCATCAGCTTGTAACAACTGAAATCGTGACTCATCTGACCACGCCACGGTTTTCCACTGGTCTAGGGACCAGTCGATATGCTCACGAGCCCAGGAGAGTCGCTGCAGACGATGTCGTGCTGTCAGTAAAGGCACTCGAGTCGGTCTTCTGCTGTCATAGCCCAAGGAAGACAAATTTCGCCGCACAGACGAAGTTTTGCGTTTCTATTAACATTGACCATTCTACACAGACGTCGGCGGTCTCGGTCGTTAAGTGCAGGTGGTCGCCCACTGCGCTGGCCATGATGGGATGGGATTCCTGAAATTTCATACTCTCGGCACACTCTTGATACTGTGGATCTCGGAATTTTCAATTCACTAACGATATTCGCAATGGAATGACCCATGCGTTCAAAGTCTGACCCATGCGTTCAATTTCCACGTTCAAAGTCTGTTAATTCTCGTCGTGCCGCCATAAATCACGAAAAACTTGTTCACATGAATAACTTGAACACAAATGAATGCTCTGGAAAACGAACTGCGCATTTATACTTTTTCGCTGCGATACTACTGCCATCTGTATATTTGCATTTTGCTATCCCATGACTTTTGTCACTTCAGTGTATATTCAAATTTAAAATGTACGAACATATGCATATTTTAATTTTTTTGGATCATCATGTATATAACATAGGAAATAAATGCATGCTTCGAAATTGTCATTGGTTGCATTAGATCCTTAATTATTGAAAGAAAAACCTTTCGTTACAGAATAATAATCTTTCATTATGCTTCATAGGCAGTTTCGAAACCTAATGATATCCGTGTTTTATTACAGCTGGCCGCTTATAAACACCTGCGCACTTGCCAATTATGGATGATTACGTGCCCTTCCCCTACACTACATGTAATGACAGAACATGCTATCTTAATTGTTCTTCGAAGCTTAATTAGGGAATCAGAGCAGCATGGAAACTTTTCGCTACTGGTAATAATGGGCATTTTTCACAAAACTAAAATGCCATCATCCGTAGAATTCAGGAATTGTTAAATGCATGTATTGGAGGAAGTTTGAAATGTAGTTTAAAAAGCTCTTGTCACAATTTACTTATTGTTACGCAACCGAATGTGTGTGATTTTTTTCTCTTCTTTTTAATGTTTGATTTCTGATTCACAACTTTTCATCAAAATTTTGCTTCATAGTTATCTTTTAAAATACAAATAAGAAAATAAAGAGATATTTTTTTAATAAAAATGATATTATGTTATAAATAATGTTCAATATTCTAAAGAATATTCTACACCCATTATATATTACATACTTTTGTTTTATATTTCGTTACATAATGTCATTTTGCATGAATTTTTATATGCTTATATGTTATATGTTTATTTAATCTTTTCTAATAGTTCAAGGGACTAAGTGAAATGATATCAACTTTTTTTATCTGAAGATTAAGGAATCGAAACCCGAATCATTTGTGGAACCGGAGGAATCAGTGTCCTCTGTATTTGAGGAACCAGAGGACACTGATTACTTCGGAGGCGAATAATCTTCCTTTGATTTGCTTGGAGAAACAACATTGACTAAAGTTTTCGAAATCTTCATCAGATAGTGGAACAAAATTATGAATTTTGTCTTCTAAAAAACATTAGTTATTTTTTTAACAAAACAAAACTTATTTTTTGGGCAGATATTGCAATTAATAATTATTATTCTGACTACACTTTCAAAATCGTCATATAAAATGTTTATTCTCACCTTTCATCCAAAGCTAATTGTATAAGGGTTTTACTGAAATAGATATTGAAAAAGATATATGACCAGTAAGAAACCTTTTTATTACAATTTAAGTAGTGTTAATATTCACTATTATTTCATATCTATACAAATATTGATCGTGCTTAAATACCTTAAAATATCCAAGCTTGTAATGAAAATTCTGTTTTAAAGCAATTTTATAAATAATGTTATGTAAAACTAATCCAAAAACAAGAGTCATTTGATAAAACAGTCGAACTCAG
>JAPMOQ010019326.1:85851-115629 GCA_026543055.1 Argiope trifasciata
CACTATTCAAGAATTGTGATTGAATATTGAATCACAATAATGTCACTATCTGAATTGAATACTTCCTTAATGTTGAATACAAGGCACTACTAATTCAAAGCTCACTGACACAGTTCTGCCTTCCAGTTTTTTATAGCTTTAGTAACAAAGCCAAGAAAGTTCTAGAAGAGCAAACATGGATTTTATTTCATTTATTCTTAGATAATTTTATAATTCGAAGTCAAGAGTTTTAATTCTGAGATCTTGCATTTTCTTAAAAGCAATAGCTAAAAGCAATCGAAGCAATAGCTAAAACGGGACGAAGCAATAGCTAAATTATTACCAAGTGTTTCTCTGAGGCCGAAAGTTATTGACTAGTCATTTGTCAGATTTATTTGTGAAATATTCTGCTGTACCAGAGGGATTGCTGGGAAATAACATTGCAAATATATTATTATAAAATAGAGATTTTTTATGTAATTTTGTTAATACCTTGTGATATTTATGAATGATATATGAAATAATAGAATTATATCTGTTAATGTATCGTAAATGCCTGAATGGATAATCGAAAATGTGTATTTTTTTCTTTCTTGTTTCTTTATATAAGTATATTTATTTGTACACTGTCTCTTTCTTTTGATGACAAATTTAACTCCTATTATTTTCTTTATATGTAATTTTATTGTATTTTTTTAAAATTTTCTTCCAAATTCATATAGTATTCACTTTCCATATCCATTTTATAACTCGTAGCATGGTGATAGTTATGAGGGAATCTTTTTTTATGATATTTTTCTTTCTTTTCCTCTCTCAGAAAACATTCATAATATTTTTGTTAGTGAATTGGCATAGGTTCAAAAAATTCACTTAAATAGTGAATTTACACGTTCCATTTTTTCCCTATACCTCTAGTTTTAAATAATTGACAATAATTTTGATGACATTTCGTTCGGTTTTTAAAACGTAGGTAATCAATATATCTTTAAAATAAAATAAAAAAAGTTTCAAAATTGAGTAGCTCTATAGCTCCCTCTCCCCCCGAAAAAAACCCTACTTTTCTTTGGAAAATTCGAATTTTATTATAGGTTTAAAATTTTATCAACTTATATATTTTTTCTTTTAAGTTACATTTTGTGTTAACCTTGGACATTCGTATCCAGTGCAACCTGTTTAACTGCTATATATTTAAATTAAGATATCTGACTACGTTAAAAACCCTTTTTGGAGATTTAAAAAAATTCTTATTGTATATTGTGATTCAGACTGTTCTTTTCCCAAAACCCTTAACCTTTTCTAAGAAAACGAAAGCCTGACCTATCATCCAGGGTCACATATTTTTCAATTAAAATTTGTATTTAGTTCCAACTTTCTCAAAACTTTCATTTTCATAAAAAATCTTCAACGTTAACATGATATCCTCAAAACTAATCGAGGTATTTACATAAACATTTCAGCATGTATTTGGAATAATATGGGCAACGAAGTGAACCAAAAGTTTTATTGTTTGTGAAATACTTTTTCATTTATATTGTTTTTAGAAAAATTAAGTTGTGAATTTATGGTAAAAAAAAAACATATATGCGCATTTTTTTAACCATAACTTCTTTATGCCCCAAAGTGTTATGGGATAATTATGGAAAAATTAAGTTGTAAATTGATGGAAAAATACATATATATTTTTACCCAGAACTTCTTTGCATTTTAGATGTTTTCTTAGATTTCGGTTCATTTCATTCATCATCATATTCTGTAACTTGTGTGCAAAGAAAAATAGAATGGCTGCATTACCATTTTGTGTAGAGAGTTAACCGTTTTGGTTAAATTTCATTAAAATTAGCTACAAATTTTCCCATTTCTCAAAATATACTGCACTTTCAAGTAATTTTTTTTGTATTTATAGTAGTTATTATTGAAAATAATCTAAAAACTATAAATAGCTCCTAAAAAATCTAATTTTTTAAAATTTTTCTTTCGAACTTAGTCGGATACCTTAAGGATCAAACCCACATCGTATACATAGAGAGAAAGCGAAAAGAATCTGATATTTCCAAGCCAGATAATGGCGGTGGTTATGTTACCTTTCTGAAATTTCTAAGAAGATTCAATTCAAGTTTTCATTTAATTTAAAAGAAACAAGCAAGATTATCTCCAGCAATTATTCGATTTTGTGTAAGTAATCAATTTTTTGCTTAAAAGGTTTTAACACTAATCATACCATAACGGGTCAAATGACCCATTTTGAACTTTTGCATTGATAATGCACGTATTATCTTATTACTTCTCCAAATTTAACTTACTGACTTTTTCTGACTAATCAAGTCTACTGTTCTTATACTATTTTTATAATTTTTTGTTTTGTTTATTTTGAGTAATAACTGTCGTATACTGTTTTCTATCACATCGGGTCATTTGACCCGGAGAACATTTTTTTTTTGTTTTATAAGCTTATCAATACATATTGCTTATCTTATTGTATTCAGTAAACTGCAAATGTATGCAAAGACTGTTACGTAAAGTAGTTCAATCAAAATAGCTGAGAATAATTCAAGAAAATATAAAAATTTTAGATTGAAACTAGATTTTTGTGTAAAAAAGGTAGCAAAAAATAGTACATAGTTTTTATTTTATTTTGATAGCTTTATTAGTAATACAGGTAACTATTTACCCATAAAATGTCGAAACGAACGAAACAGTCCAAATTCTTAGAAGATATAAATGATATTGGAGAAGAGTGATTTTTTGCGTTTGAAATAGAAATTGTAAAAATACTATTTCATATAATTATAATACATATTTTATTATCATTATATTTTTATTTCCTTTCCAACATCCATATTTCATACATAAAAGTAGGAAACGTAAATTTTGGGTCATTTGACCCGCTATGGTAAACTAGGTATCTAATAAGTGTTGGTATGATTAGTGTTAAATCTAACAGACTTTTTAATAATTTTTAAAGGCACGTCTAGTACTCATTACCTTCTTCCTCTGATCAATTTTCTGTTACAATGTAAAATTTTAACTGCTTTGGTAACTGCTGGGATTTTAATACATAATATACTGCTTCACTCATAACTACTTTTCTCATACAACATATCTTATACATTCAGTAACGATAATCTTCATATTAAATTTTACACTTGCATCGCGATTTAATGATCCACAGTTTCATTTAATAACTCTTCATAATTACCAATTAAGGATAATTAAAGCAGAATGATAGAGTATCCACCTTAATTTTGACACAGTTTAGTTTGAGTTTTACACAACTACATAGTTTCAAGAATAAGAATAACTTGCATAGTGCATGTGACTAAAATTATGAAGATTTTATTTTTGCCAAAATATAATAATTTGTGTATTCAGTAGATTTTACGATAATGTAGAGACATAAGTTTTTTAGGTAATACACTTTTTTGCATTTTAATTGTGTTGTCAAAATATGGCATTTTTCAAAAACTATTCATCAATTAGTCACTTAGGTTTATTAATCGTTCTTGAACTACTATACTGATTTAAAAGGAAACAATTATTCTCAAAACAAATTTTAATTGTTTGATATATCAATGAAGATATTGCATAAAGCTACAAGTAAATTTTACCTTTTGCAGTATTTTTTTTATTAAAATTTAATTTTAGTGACAAGTGAATTCAAATGAACGTAATACATGGAAAGAAAATTTTCTAATAATTTAAGATGAACAATCAATGTTGTTGTAGTAAATGAAAACAAATGTTTGAATATAATTAGATTAAAAAAAACAAAAATATATTGTAACTTAGAGTGGTATGAAATAAGAAAATACCATATATAATTTTATACAAATATTCCAGTTCTTTCTATCGATACTTGTTTTCTATTGTATGATTGCAGGGGAAGTAAGCCCAGTTCATCTATTAATAATAAAAGACAAAGAATCGCGTTAGAAACAAAATATAAGTTACAATATTTTGAGTTTTTAGTATATATGAAATTTGTAGGAGTATTTAGAACAATATTGTCCCTTAAGAAATCTGCCATTTGTATAATAATGTATGAATATAAGTTATAAAATAGACAAACAATAATCTTACTTTTCATTTACATTGCTTAAATTTTCAGTGATCCATTATTATTTCGTTTGAAGTCTTAGTCATATTTGTGAGTAAATATCACAGTTGTGATTGCAAAAACTATAACAAAGGTTTAAGGTGTATCAGATTTTATTTTTATTTGTATATTCTGCTGGTAAAATAGTAATAGAAACGTAAATATAAGCAGAAAATTTTAAATGAGTGATTAGTTGAAGTTTAAGTAGGATTAAAAAAGCACATTCAACTCATCATATCAAGAAGGGTTAAAAAACTATCCACAGTCCAAAACATATCAATAACAAATCTATTTGATAGACGTGGCAATAAGAAGTTTGTTTTAACGCATTCATATCTGTCATAGATCTGTTTGATAGGAAATTGAAAAATTTGCTTGAACACATTCACAATCTATCCCAAATCTGTCTGATGAGAATCACAATGAAAAGTTTGTTTGAACAGAATGATAATTTTGTACGTCACATTTGTACAAAGTATGAATGATAATTCTTTTTGGTTTCATTCTTACACAATTTTTATCATTAAAAAGAATTTCGTTTCTGATGCGATTTTTTAAAAAATATATCCGTCAGAAAGCGTTATTAAAAAGTATGAATTAAATAAGTTAAAGTACAATTAACCCAAGAAATAAACGGGAAAGCAAAGGAGAATCTAATAACCTCGAAACTATTCATTAATGAAATCTAATACTTATGAAGGCATTAATAATGTTATTAGCATCCTAAATAGTAAACTCATCTTTATCGAAATATATTTATTACAATTTAATTTATGTTATAGTTAAAGGTTGACAGATATAATTAAGAGTGTTAATACTTCTTTTGATTTTAAATTATTTTTGAATCAATTTTTTGCATATTTCATAAGCAAAAATATTATAAATAAACGCATTAAATTGATACATTAATAAATGTACAGAAATTTAAAAAAATAGCGCCTTCAAAAGCTATTGAACCCCATTTATTATTGTGTTGTTCTGATTCTTAAAATATTTCAGCTCAACTAATTTTCCTTGTAATAATTTTAAAAAATATATTTACGATTTCTTTACAACACGATAAAAAATAGTTACCGCATACAATCAAAAAATTCAAATGTCACTAACAAGTAAATGATAAAATGATAATGATTATATAAAAGTAAATGATCAATAACAAATAATCTAACTAATTAGCAAAATTTACAAAAAACATAACACATTAATTATTTAATTAATACAAATTAATAATAATTGAGGAAAATTTTCGCCAATGTCATGTTTATAGATGCCCGGTATCAAACCTAACTGACAAGGTGATTTGTTATATCTATCTATTCATTTACAACTCGTTTGGTGCTCTATTTATAGCTCTGAAAGCCTGGATGGAAATAACATTTGTCTATTACAATGTCACGATGGTTTAATATAGTATCATTCTTGGAAAACGCCCGTCTTTTCACTTTAAAATTTCCCTGAACTGATGAATTATTCATAGGAATGATCATTAAATCTTTTAATTAATTAATGGATGAGGAAATTTTAAAGTTTAAAAAATTCGTTTCGAAACTGCATTGAAATTATGTATGAAACGTTTATGAATAACATTTCATTCAACACAACTTGAGCTTTATATGTTAAGGAATTGGTTTTGCAGAAAGAAAAAATGTAAAATGTTTAGGATTTAACAAAGAATGAATTTGGGGAAGATAAAACATTGTAACAAAGGTACAGGAAAGCTTTAATTTTATTTTATCGAAACTGTTGGAATCGTCATTAAATCAACAGATATTAATATGTAAATCATTAAATCAAAAAATAACCATGATTTTGAATATTTCAACGAAAGAAAAACTTTTTTTTTTAACTAACGTTTGTAATATTGATGTATAATTACGTTCGAAATTGAATAAATGCATATTTTATGATGAATAAATTTTGAAAACGTGATAACGTCTGCATAAATATGAATTAAGAAATAAAAAGCTATTTTTGAAACAAACCAAAATTTCCTTTTTTTCTTCTATATTGCTTTTAGCTCTTGTATAGATTACTGACATTAATAACAATATACCTTTGAAAGGTCGAATTCATAATTAAAATGTTATGTTTCATAAATTACCTTTCTATAGAAGAGACGTTAATTAATGAATCTAGAATAGCAAATCTTTCTTTTTATACCAGAATGTAGAATATTAATTTGTGCAAAAAAATACACAATTTTGATAAAGCACTAGAAATTATTAAAGAAATTTGGTAATATATAAGAATCATATATCAAACAGAAGTTGAGAGAAGGTTAATTAACTTACACAAACTTTTTCAATTAATAAAAAGTTTGAAAAAATTGAGCATGCAATATTTTGATAAAATACAAAATAAATATTCCTTTTATCCAATTATTAAATCATATTTGTAACAAAACAAATCGTAAAATACAATCGTGAAAGTGTTTTTTTTTTCGTAGAATGATCAAATATATACAAATTTCTCTTTCATTCGTTTCTGAAAGAAGAATTTTATTACCTAAATTTGATTCAAGAAGCATTCTCCAATATTACAGCAAAACCATCCTCTAATTTTCTTGAAGTGAATCAATCCGCTTGAATACCATTTGCCAAATTTGTAAAAATACACGAATCAAATATCAAGTATTCATGTACAAGGGAAGAAAAATTCTGGTCTCAAATATTTATCAGATAGCACGGGCACCATGAACTCGAATGCGGAGCCGACATTCTGCATAATTCATGCAGAGGAATGAATGTCTTCGATCAGTGGAGCGAGTGAAGTTTTATGAATTTTAAAGATCGTGTCATTTTAAATGCTTCTGCAACTTCCTGTTCATTATTACGATTGAAATTAAAATAAAATGCACGGGCCAGTAATGGAACAAAATAAAGTGGTTTTTGTCTTAATTTTTTTTTTATCATAATACAACCTTAAACCTGCTCAAAATGTAAAATCAATTCATGAACCCGTTTTTCATTTTGAATGACAAAACATGCAAATAATTTCTTTAACATTAATTCTAAAGGAATTTGGAGTCGTTTCGAATATATATTAATATATTAGAATATAATTAATATATTAGAATAATTATTTTTATAATATTAGAATTATTTTTAGCACATTTCATATCAATTTTGTTTGTTGTAAGTCCACAATGCTTTTGATAAAGAACTATGAGTAAAAGTAATCAAGTAATGATCATATGCTCATTTTTTTGTAAATATTTTGATTTATTTTGAGTGACTTAGAAACTTCTCTAACAATATGGATCATATTTTATGTTTAGAAAACATTTTGCTTATTAAGTTCCTCTACGTAAGTAACTTTCCATATGAAACGCAATTTTACACACTCAAAAAATAATTTTTTTGTAATTTACTATTATAATAAACATATTGAACATCACTTTTGAAATGTGAGCAGTGCAGTATAGTGATCAAAACAACGTGAATGATGCGTGTATTGATGGTCCTCTATTTTAGCTGCGCCTCTTGCTTTGTTGATTTACTTATGGATTCATACACTTAAAAATAATTTTTTTAGGTTTATCTATATAGACATCTTTCTTGAAAAAACGTGATTTAACACTCACGACAGAAAAATGTTTTTTTTTGGTTTTTTTTTTCATAACCAACTATTATAATTTTTATTCTATTACTCTTTTAACAATAATAGTCTTAAGCACTCATGTAGACAATGTTATACACTGGTACATCTCAGACTCGATTTCACCATTGTAAATTCAAATGTAATTTCAAAAATCTAAATAATGATAGATAACAGTATTATTTCGAATAAAAAATGTATGCATGCTATGTTCATTCTTTGCACTCTTAAAATAATACTACACTAAATTTTTATTGATAAATATATGTTGGCCTTTCCCGGGCACTTCATTTTCTAATAATATCAATAATATCCATTGTGGATGGTGCAAAGCTTTTTTTTGTAAATATTGTATACAAACGTTTTTATACTTGGCCATATTTATTTTTTTTACCTGTTTTTAATTAATAAAATGTTTATTGTTCTATTTTCATGTTTGAAAAAATTATCTGACCATTTTATAACTTTTGCCGACTTAAATTTTCAAATTATATTTGTTTTTTTCTTACTTCAGGCATCCAGACTTTCAAAGCAAAACTTCCTATTTGTAGCCATTTTTTCTCTTTCTGAAATCAACGCAGCATATTGAAAATTGTATGCTTTGAAGCTTGGAATGCTTCATATTTTTTTCACCCTTGCTTCTTCAATGCTTCAAGGCAAGAGGATCAGAATCGCATTATGTCGAGTATAATAGATCATGACTTATAATGTTCCTCTGTTGTTTTGGATTTTATGATAGCCTTTATTCTCCAAATTCCTAAGAAATATAACTTATATCCAGTGATAGATTTAATACTCTTTATTATTATTTCTTTGAAAGTCCTTAAAATTTCATCACTACAGAAAGATTGTATCGTGGAGTTGCTAAGAAAAATTCAACTGGGTTATATTCTTAATGTGGACGACATTATCTATAATTGGACAGCTGGCAGAGGAGAATAGTTTTTGGTTGTTCCCGAGTTTCCAGCATTTGTCCTTGCCAGGGCATCACAAATTTGTTACATACAAGAATTCAGGACATCATAACATTGTATAGATGACTCCTTTTATCGATACGAGCAACAGTTTAGAGAAATGAATAAATTTAAATTGTGTTTGAAAGGAAAGTAAGCCCTGAAAAAATAAGCTTTTGAAGCATGCATTATTGAATATTATTTTTGACGGAGCTCTTGCTGAATAAATAAAAATTATGCTCCTACCCATGACTGTTGGTCTGTATATTTAAATCAATTTACTTGTAATTACTTAATGTAGCTAAATAATTGGTAGTATTACAATTGAGGTGTTTGCTACAAAAAGGAGATAGCTTCAATTCTTCAAGTTTGCAAAATGCCATAAAAAACATCTGAAAATACTGAATTCCAATGAGACAGATAGATCCATCCCTTGAGTAAGGCGAGGACTGACGATTAACACTACATATCTTTGGCAACAAATGAAAAATATGAAAAACTCTTTTTTTTACCATGTGATATTGCATGCAGCTCTAAATTTCCTCAAATTGGAGCTACATCCTTTTAAAAACAAACCTTCTTGTGATAAAAGATTTGTTTTTCTGCATCACTAAATGAAATTATGTAGAACACTAAAAAGAGTAATTTTTTTTCTACCTTACTCTTTCAAATTTTCTATTTTTTTAAAACATACATTTTTGGCTTTTTTTTCCTATGATGTTGACGTATGTATTTATATACCACAGCCTTTCAAACAGTGATTGTGTACGCTTGATCTGAGTGTAGAATATTTTGAAGAACAGAGAACTTAAAATTAATGGTAGTTTTTATGGAAAAAGTATACTCAAAAAGTAATCAAAATAAAACTTTATCCTTGCTATTTAACCAAATTGGAGGAAACAAACTTGTATATCAAATTACTGAGCTTTATCAAATTATAGTAAAACATTCAATAATTTTAAAAAATGCCAGCAGAATTATGAATAATTTTATTATTTTATTCCTGTATAAGATGATTCATAATTCTTGTGTTAGCGATCTATATAAAATACAAATAACATTTTGCTTATTATTTTACATATTATTGTTGGTTTTATATGTTTTTAAATATGCTTCAATGATGTCAAGTCTATTAAGGGTTACATGAAAATAAAGACTTCTGTTAACTTTTTCTTGTTCTGACATAAAACTGAAGAAATTTTTGTAATCAACTAGTAGAATTTATACGTAGTAATCACACTCATTCTATGGGATGTTATCAATTCTGAATGCATACTTTGGAAATCTGCTCTCATGAAATTAATTAAGTCAATAAAATATTATTTTCTTACAAATTCCTATTTAGAGAATATTCGATTTTATTCGAAATAAAGAATGAAGAATTGCAACATATAAATAAAATTTCGGAAATTAATTTAACCTCTATCGCGACTGTCTTCAAACGGACACTTTTTGATGTTTAAGTAAACAATTTACGACTTCTAAATAAGTTTAATAATTAATTAAAATTCAGAGAAAGATCACCATTTCACTCAGGAGATAATTTCAGTTTCTTGCCCTTTCTTTCTTCGGAAGTTATGCCTTCGGGGTCAAGGAGCAATAACTTTTCTAGACTCGTTCCCCCTAGCCTTTAATTAAATGCGCTGCCAGAAGATCCGGCTGTTTCTTGGAAGAAGCATCAGCCGGTGCTTGTGATTGCATGGCCGGATAACTTACGCCGGAGCTTCGGGACAAACTTGTTAATTGCTTAATTATCCGCTTTCGTATCTATTAATTGCTTATAACTGTTTGTGTAACTTCATCATCATAATTTTGATTTGTTCTACACCGATTATTAGGTGATATTGAAAATATTTATTCAACTTTTTTACTTTGCTACATATTTTCCGAAATATTTCACCATATTTCTTTGAAAAATAAGATATTTTAAAATGTCAAATCAGTTTCCGCAGTATTTTATAAAAATTACTACTTATTTTAATGATCTTTGTTGGATAATAATAAATGTATTAATTCAATTTCTATATCTGACTGCATTTTGTCCCAATCATTGTTACATTCTCCTTAGGCGGCAGAAATTATTTTTGCTTGAAGCAAGTTTCTTCAATGTTGCCACAATCCATATTAATTTAATCTTGTTAATTATCCAACAAGAGCACAAGAGATAAGTACAAGACATGATGCATCTTTAATTCTAAGGAAAGACTAGTTTCTGATTAACATGATAACAATTTCAAATTAACATGCTGATACCTTTAGTAAAGAAATTACGCTAACAATTTACGATATACCATCAATGCCCTTGCAAAAAATATGAAAGAAATATCTGAAATGGAATTAATTTTAAACATATTGTAATTTAAGGGCATGTGAATTAAGAAATATCAACTATTATTTCATACACATATTCGATTTCTTTTTATTTACAATTATTTCCTATTTGTACAGCTAAAAAAACAAATAACTTCTGAGCTCCAATTAATAATAAAAAAGAAGAATTAAATCGGAAAGAAATATGCATGCGTATTTTTTTGTTTGCAGTAACATTTTGGAACTTTTTTAAAAAATAACTATAAGCCTCTACAGTTTGTAAATTGTGCTCAAAGGTAACTTATAAAAGAAAAAAGTAATGCCGTAATTTTTCCTTTAAAGTCTTGTTAAATTTACTCAAAGTTTCAATGTTCTGAGCATAATATTAGTATAGTTGCAGATTATAAGATTATTCCTAAACATAATTTCTTTTTCTTTCAGAATTTATTAATCAAATTGGCGGGAAAATATAATCATTGTAGTTGTAAAAGTCGTAATAAATGTTAAAAATTCATGACATATTATTTTATCACTATGCTCTGTTATTAAAATTGCAATAATAACAAAAAATGAGGAAAATTGAAAATACATACACTTCTCTGAATGTTGTTTACAAATATTCTTCATCAAAAAACAAATAATCTTCCATATAATAACTATCACAAATCTTTTTGATCTGAAGTTTGCTTAAACGCAGTCATACCACAAATATGTTTCATAGGGAATGCAATAAGAAGAGTGCTTGAACATATTCTTATCTGTCGCAATTAGTTTGTTTGAACATATTGCAAATCATATAACTCATACAAAATATGAATTATAATATTTTTTTTTTGCTTTCATTCTTACGCAGCTATATTTATGGAATACTTTTATCACTCAGATGAATTTCATTTGAATCCCGATTTTTATAAAACATTTGATTCTGTCCAAAAATATAAGTACTAGACATGTAATAAATAAGGACATAAAATTAAATGAAAAGTATTGGCGAATCACAGAAACTTTCATAACAAATTTACGATTTTCCTTACGACCTTATTAGAATCTTAAATTATTTACACATTTTTATTGGGATATCTTTATTTCAAATCAATTTGCTTTTGAAATGAAATATACCAGATTTAACAAAGAAGGTAAAAATACTTTTTGATTTTTAAATCCATTTAATAGTGATTAGAAAAAATCAGATGTATCATAAAATGCGAAAAATAATAAGAAAAAAAAACAATGCATTAAATTCGTAAACATTGAGCTCAGCATATTATTATATTTTGGGTTTTGAAACATTACTGTTTCACCAAATATGTTAAATCTTCATAAATTCTTCCCGACTTTTCAATACAAGAGTGCTACAAAGTACTACAAGATGATTCTCAGCATAAAAAATGAAGCAATCAATTATAAATAACTGATCTAATTAGCTACACCTACAAAAACACTAAAGCCTACCACATTAATTATTCAATGAATTGATTTTCATTATAATCAAAGTACTGATATTATTTTTCGCCAAAGACATCTTTGTATATGCTCGATATTACACGCTGCTAATAAAGCAATTTTTTACATTTATCTGCTCATTTGTAACTCTTTTGATGATTTATTTATACCTCTGAAATTCCAAATGAAGAAAAAATTTTCTTATACAGTATCCCAATGGTTTATGATTTTATTGTTCTTAGAAAACGCCCGACTCTTCACTTTAAAAGTTTCCTTATTCAGGAGATTGAGTCTCAAATCTTTTAATTAATTGATAGTCAAAGCACTTTAAAATTAAAAAATTCGTATCAAAACTAATTGAATTACTGTAGGAAATACTTATGAATAAAAATGAATTTAACATCACTCGATCTTAATAAGCTTGTAAGTGAAATTGTTCAGAAGAATGAAAAATTACAAAATGGCTTCAACAATGGCTGAAATTATGGAAGATAAAATATTCTCTGAAAGGTAAAGAAAGCTTTCAATTTTAATTTATTGAAAATTGCGTCGCTTCAATTAATTAATAGCTATTAATATGCATTTATTAAATCTTCAGATGACAAACGACTGTGTATATTTCACCAAAAGAAAGCGTTTTTAATGTTGTATTCATATCGCGTTTGAATTAAGTATGAATTAATTTTGAAATTCATGAATGTATATTTTACAATGAATGGATATTAGATATTTGAAAACTCAGCTTAGAATGTGATTTGTCAGTTTTTTTTCAGAACGCATTGTTTTTTTCTCAATTTTTTTTTTCGATTGAATTTTAATTGTAATGGTAGGAAATTTAAAATAACAATATGGGAAATTCCAAGTCAAAAAGTTATGTTTGGGTTCCAAATAAAGTTCATGTGCTCAAAAAAGGAGGTCGAATAATAAATCGTAATCGTAAATACTATATTAAAATATCAAATATCAAGTTCTGCAAAACATGCAGAATTTTGATATATCTTCATATAAGAATCATATCCCAAACAAATGTTAAGACTAGATGTAACTTTTATACAAACGCATTTAAAATAAATTGATTTGAAACTTTTAGCATGCTGCATTTTTATAAAAAAATGCATATAATATTCATTTGATCATATGAATAAGTCAGATTTTTAAAAATACATAACTTAATTGAGCCTACTAGTAATAACAAAAGTATTTTCTTCTTAAATATTTGAAATTGCAAGAAATAATTTTTAAAAAACTTTTTTGTTGACAAAAGATATTTTTCATCTTAATTTGATTCGAGAAGCATTTTCCAATATTCGAAAAAGACCCTTCGCTGATTTTCTTGAAGTGAATCAATCCGCTTGAATTCCATTTACCAAATATGTAAAAATACAAGGATCAAATATCAACTATTCACGTGCAAGGGAGGAGAAACTATGGTCTCAAAGATTTGTCGGATCGCATGGGCAGATAGAGCTCAACTTCGGAGCCGACATTCTGCATAATTCATGCAGTGGAATGAATAAAAATGCCTTCGATCAGTGGAGCAAGTGAAATTCCATGAATTTTAAAGATCTTGTCATTTTAAGTGATATTGCATTTTTCCGTTCATTATTAAGATTGAGATAAAAATGAAATATATGTTTTATATATATAAAAAATAGTAGGAAGCGAATTGTTTCGAGATACATGTCTATATTAGAGGACATTTAGTATAAACTACTCATAAATGGCAAGTAAAACGTACCATAGAGGTTTTTTTTTATTTTTAAGACGTTAAATATGTTTATTATTTTCTTTGATATTGATTCCTGAAGAATTATATTTTTTTGAGAAAATGTATTATAACATCTTTGCGGAGAAATGGGCCGCAAATTTAATAAATATTATTTTAAGGACATAAAAATAATAACGTTTTCTTATTTTCTTTATTGATGAACAAACCTTAAAATCTATTTTGAAAAATCAAATAATTCTTAAAAACCATTTTTTTTACTTAATATATTAATTGAATGACTTAATATATGAATATTATATTCTTTAATTTTAATTCTTGAAGGGCTTGAAGACAAATTTTTAGCATATTAGACTTATGTTGCAAACAATATATTTTTATTTTTTACAATTTGTTGACATTTTTGCTTGATGCGAAATAAATAAACGTAATAATGTGTTCATATAGTAAGGAGGATTGCTGATAGTCCAAAAAAACTTTAATGAATGTATTATAACATGAAATTATATTTTCAAAATTAATGCATTTTAAAAATTGTAGTTATAGCTACATTTCTTTACAGTAATGTCTGTTCAAATGTTTTAACATGCTTAACAGGACAATATTTTACATGCTGTACATCAAATTCACTACAGTATTCATAAATTCGGAATATTTTTGAAAAGAAAGTACTTTATAGAAAATAAAATGATCGTATAGAACGGCATCCAAATTATTACTAAATCAAAATTATTGCTAGTAATTCAATTTTTTTTGTCGTAGATATTGTCTCAAAACTGGTTAATGTAAATAAAATTTTCATCCTAGTAAACGAATAATATATTGCATTTTTGAATTTTAAATTTTAAAAATGCCATTCATGAATTATAAAATGAATGTAAGTTATTATTTAAAATAAAATTTAGAGAAATTAAAATATGAAATATTTTTAACATGTTTTTATTAATCACAATTATATAATTATATATTATTTAAAATAATATATAATCATATGAATCTGTTTTTATGTTAATTTAGCCTTTGTAGCAAATTCTATATTGTTTTTAATCATCTTCCATATTATCATTTAAATAAGATTTTAAATTTTTCATGATATCAGTTAAATAACTTAGATAACTTCCCATGATATCAAATAATTTTGATAATTTTCCATGATATCAATTAAATATTGTCAATAGTTTTCATCGATATCAATTAAATAATCTTTAAGCTGACTGGTAAAATAACAATCACTAACTATGTTTCGTCAGTACCGTCAGTATAGATTTCAAAAATAATTATTCAACTGACATATGACTTTATAATCAACTTCACCATTTGCATTTTGTAGAATCTTCCAATCTAATAGCGTTTAAAACCGATTGATCGAGTTCATGATGTGATCCTAATTTTTTATCATCCATCAGCATTATGCTTAACTTTCATCATTGAATTTGATTTTTCTTTTCATGACACCATTCGTTCTCACATAATATTAACAATATCCTATGCCAATAGCGTAAGGTTTTATTCTAAATATTGTGCATATATTTTGTATTAATTTTTCCCATATTGACATATCTTGTATATTGTTAATTATTAAAATTTTCCACTCTTAATTTCAAAGTTTTAGTAAATTCGTTAAGATATATATATACACTAGATTTTATTTTTAATTTTAACTTTAAAAATCGTTTTTTCACAGTAGGTCATTAATGCATGCTTAAACTCATGTAAGTGAGTTCAAACCAAATTACACTAATTATTAATTAATATATGAAGAGCTAATTAGCATTTTAAACATGATCTCTTCAAATCTAATTTGTACAGACCAGCAATTCTAGTTGGAAATTACGCCTAATATTAATCTTCATGTTGACTCCTTCAATCACGTTATAAAAGTATATAGTTTTTTAAAAATATTTTTTTCATCAATGATGAATAGAAAAAGTGAGATTTTTTCTGCAATTTTAACTTTCAAACAGCTAATAAATATTTATTTCAATCAATATTATTGAGGCACAAAGCATCCACGGCTTTATGCAGATTATTTTAATATATAAATATTTGTTTTAAGAGTTTGCGTTTTTTTAAAAAAAATTACAGCTTATAATAAAGGTACCTCAAGAAAAATCCTTATAACTCGAGAATTATTCCGAATATTAACAATATCTTAGTATCGTTTGAAAGCTAAATATTCAGAGAACGTTTTGAAGCAATAAAAATATTCCATATTTTCAATGATTTTCTAAGTTTTAAATGTGTACGTACACCTTAAGATCTTTATTTTGTAACTGTTGCAAATTCAAATTTGCAAATCATATTTATTTTTATACTTCCGATATCCAGACTTATAGTACAATCCTTTACATTTACAACTGTGTTTTTTACTCCTATGTAGTATGAGGAAGATGACATGGAATGCTATAAGTTTTTGCTCACTCTTTCCATTCAAAAAGTGTCAGAAGGGCTCAAGCCATGGGGATCAGAATCACATCATGTCAGATCATAACATGATGATACTTTTCAGTCATTTTAGATCTTTCGACAGCCTTCATTATTCTCCAAGGGCCCAAGTAAGGAAACTTTGATATTCAGGGATATTTCCAATGCTCCTGGTACATATTCCAAGAGAAGTTTTTCAAGGTCAATAAAAGCACTCATCTGTATAGAAGGATTGTCTCTCAAAGTTAAGAAAAAAAAATGTCTAGAAGACTACGTGCAGATTAAGCGTGTTTTTTTTTATTTTTTTTATGTGGAAGATATTATTTCTGATAAGACAATTATGAGAAAGGAATAGTATGTTCTTGTTTACAGGTAGGTCTACACTCGTCCTTGAAATGGCATTACATGTTTATTACAGACAATAATTCAGATAATCATTGTATGGATGGCTACCTATATCCATATGAACAATGGTTTCCAGAAATAAATAAATTTAAATTGTTCTTGAAAAAAAGTTACCCTCCAGAAAAAAAACACTTTTAAATTATGAATTATAATATTGCTTCATCTTATTCTGGACGGAAGTATAGTTAAAAAAATAATCATCCTGACATAACAGCTGCATTTTGACGAAATGCAATGTTTTGTCGAGTTAAAGCAAATAAAGTCATGATGGTTGAGTTAGAGATCTATAAAACAAATACATGTCCTGTATTTTAATTTCATTTTCCTATTTGTTAAATTTCAATGAAAATAAAGATTTTATTGAGCTTTTTCGTGTTTAGACAGAAAATTAAAGAGCATTTTGAAATCAACTAATAGATTTAAAACACTGAAACATGAAAAATTATATCCAATGTGATCAGTTCTGGAAGTGCACTGTGAAAAATCTGATCACATGAAATGTCTCGTATCCTCATTCGTGTCAATCGAATATTACTTTCTTACTCAGTTTTACTTTGTGAATAGATCATCCCAACAGAAATAAAGATTGAAAAATTGCAATTTAACCGTTTTCGCGACTGCCTTCAACTCGATCCTTTCCAAATTTAGGAAAATAATGATCCCTACTAAATAAGTTTGGTAATTAATTAAAATTCCGTAGAAGGTCACAACATCCTTTTGACTCAGGAGATAATTTCAACTTCTTGCGCTTTCTTTCTCCGGAAGTTATGTCTTCGGGGTCAAGGAACAATGACTTTTCTAGACGCGTTCACCCAGCCTTTAATTAAATGCGCTGCCAGAAGATCCGGCTGTTTCTTGGATGAAGCATCAGCCTGGTGGCTGCGGTTAGACGGCCGGATAACTTCCGCCGGATCATCGGGACAAACTTGTTAATGGTTTAATTATCCGCTTTTCTGTCTTCCAAGTGCTTATAACTGTTCGTGTAATTTCGTCATCGTAATTTTAATCTGTTCTGTTTCGTTTACTAGGGGATAATGAAAGTATTAATACATTTTTTTATAATTTGCTACATATTTTTGGAATGGATATTACCTATTATTTGAAGAATAAACAAAATTTTTAAATTTTAAATCAGGTTCTTCAATATGTTGCATAAAATCACCAATCATACGCTGTTTCATATTTTCTGTTATTTGATGATGAAGGCATTGTTTCAATTTCTATAGCTTACAACATATTGTCTGACAGCTTACTACAACTTTCTTTGATGACTGGAGTTCGTTTTGAATTTTTACATAACCTGCCGCAATGTTATCATAATACTGTGAGCTTAATAATAATATTTTATTATTGTTATTTTTATCCTGACATATTTTTTTGTATATTATGCGAGCCAAAATTCACATAAACAACTTGCTAAACAGTGGACTGCCATGATTCATAGATAATAGTGTTAAGCTGATCTATTCAACCTTTTTTTTTAATCTTGAAATATTAAATGCTCTCTAAAAAGCATCCTTGGAAATTTTAGCTAATTTTTAAAATTGATTCATCAAAATTTCAAAGTTTTTTCTAGGATATTTTCTGCGCATAATACTCTTAATAATATCTAACACCATATTAGAATTCGAAATATCAATTTCATAAGATTTTCAATAAATCTAAGGATATTCAATTTTTTTTCTATACATTTTCAGCACACCTTCTTCAGGAAAAACACACACAATTTTTTAAATTGCATACCTATTAAATTCTTTGGATTTTCCCTTTTTGCGTTTTAGCTAATTTGTGAATTATTTAAATTCAGTGTTATATTGGAATATTATCAATTTCATCTGCACCTTCTTTAGATTATTCGCAGTCATTTTCAAGCAATCTTATCTCTTAACTAGAATAAGACCACCATTTTATTCATTCTTTAAGGTGTCTGTTCTTCATAAAGTTCGAAAATCAAATGATCTTTTTTTAATGAGCAGATAAGCAAATTGCTATATAATGAAACACGTGTACTCAACAGTTTTAGTATAATTGATTCATTTCCACTGGGAACAAAATACCATTGCATTTAGGGTCAAACAAATGGGTGATAGTACGTTAGGAAGTTTATTTCACTTAGTGAACCCTCGTTTGTTGAACGACAGCTATTTATAACGATAAATTTCATTGATGTTGAAACGACACCTATGTATATTTAGTTGTAAAATCTCTCCCAATCAATCTAGAATCATCACCCTTTTTCTTAGTAATCACCATGAAAAATGTTTAAAAGTCAAGAATTTTTTTAATTCTCTGCAAAAATGCGGAAAAGTGAACACATTAAACAGTCAATGGTGTCCGAAAGACAACAGCGGGTTTTTATCAAATTAACAACAACGCTTTAGTGTTAATCTGGTAAAATATTTTAGGTGTGATATTTTCCTGGAGTAGATTATGTAAATGTCGTCGAATAAAATTAGATGCATACGCAATTTTTCTTCAAAACCTCCATTCGGTTAATGACCAACGCCAAATAAAATTTAATAAATGAAACAATTATTCTAAAATTTTATCTTAATCCTTGCTGTCACCACCATTTTCACTCTAGGATGAAAAAGACCTTCACTGTATTTAGATAAGTTAAGTTATTAATTAAAACTCAAAGGAAGGTCACAGCATCCATTTCACTTAGAAGATAATGTAAATTTCTTGTATTTTCCACCCCTAGAAGTTATGGCTTAGAGTCAGAAAACAATGACTTTTCTTGACGCACCCGTTCTAGCTTTTAATTAAATGTGGTGCCAGAAGAATCCCTGCCAATTTTTGGCAGAAACATCAGCTCGGGGCTGTAGGAAGACGGCTAGACAGCTTCCGTTGAAACTTACGTACAAGCTTGTTAACTACTTCATTCTTAGCTTTGCCATTTATTATTTTTTTATAGTCTAAGCGAGTTTGTCATTTTGCTTTTAGTGTCTTGATTTTACTTCTTTATTCAGGTGATAAATGAAATGCTAATAATGAAGATATTCATTTTTTGTATATATTTTACAATAGCAGTTACAGTATCATTTATTCAAATATAAATCGTACACAATATTATTTCAGCTTTACTTATAGCCTTTTTTTCTGTATCGTTAAGAAACGGTTCCCATTCATTATTTTAACTTAGATTCAATTATTGAAGGATGTTTTTTGTAAGGTCAATTCATTCTTTAAAGGTTTTCAGTAACTTTCTTACGTTATTTCTCAATATTATCATATTATTATTTCTATTAATTTATTTTTTAAATTTATTTTTGATTAACTCATGACAAAATAAGCCTTTAAAGTGAAACAAGTAAACACCTGTTACACTATGAAAACCGTCAAAGATTTGTAGCTATTGCTAATTCCAAAATAGTTCTACATCATTTTGGCCTGGTGTTAAGGTCTTAACTTCGGGGCCGGAAGGTTCAAGTTTAAAGATCCGATTTCACATAGAAGTCATAATGTGCACGTTGAATTTGTCGGGATCACTAATTTAGTGCAACTATTTAGAAATAAATAAACAGTCCCCCCATTTTCTTGTTCTTGAGTTGTTCTGTGAATTGACATATACCATCTCTTCTTCTCTGTGCATAAATTATGTCTCCAGTTATATGTATATACGAGGGTTAGAACTTTCAAATTAGCCACTGTTCATTTATATGGAATACAAAAGCGATTTATGACCCCATGTTTTACATTTCCATGTTCATCAGCATTGCTTACAACCTGTTTCCAACAATATGGAAGTTGCAGAACACATGTAGCAGGGTTTGTTCTGTTGATAGTTCCAATGGTTCTGTCTACCAACGCAAGAATATTTTCACAATCTGCTGTGGGGGAACGCTGGGCTTTAGGATAGTACCGTTGACACCATCAAAGCTGTATATGAGAATCAGCATAACGTCCACATTGCCGAGGTTCTGAAGAAATTTCGAACATCCCGTAATGTCTCCATTCATTTGATTGGCATTTCGATTTTTGCTGGTACAATATGGTCCAAATCTCATCCAGTGTAATGATACTGCTGTAAAACCTCTAAGGATGCACATTCAATATTTATCTCCCTTCGTTGTTCTTATTTTGAAAACATTCTGAGAACACTTACTTTAGCCTGCAAGCTAATACAAGTATCATTTCTTCCCTTCACTCTGCATGCGCGTGATAGACGTAGGAAGGATGCGTCTTTTTACTGAGAGATAGGTAGGTATGTAGCTTACGTAAGACATACATGACATTCTTTGGTTTGGTTGGTTTACAGCAGTGTTTCCACTATTAAAGTTTCAATCTCCTTATATACATCACTTAATAAAAAAAACATGTAAATCATATCATTGATATAAAAAAAAATATGTTATCAGAATAAGTGTATCGATTGAATGGAAACGAATTTTTGTATTGAAAGCTTTAAATCAAATAAGAATGGAAATGAGAAAAATAAATATATCAATTAAATGAAGTTGATGAGTAATATTTATTGCACTATAGGTAGGTAGGGTAGTGTTTATGGACACAAGAGCCATTTGTGGCTATACTGCGCCAGTCAAATGGTTTAATAATGGACTATAAAGAAATTGATACAGTGAAATATGCATGCTAAATAATTACCAAATGGTTATCAAAATTTAAGTAAAATGTCAGTCCTCTCCAAATTGACAATACACAAAGCAATTTAAGATTTTAGTATTATTATTATTAATGAAAGCCCTTTAAGCAAAATATTACAATGCAAATATAAATTTCTTTAAAAAAAATCCCTGATTTTTTGTCCAATCCTATTCATATTTCGGTGACAAAAGTCAAAAAGCTTCCTCAAAATAGTTTATAGCAAACATTGTCAGATATCAGTAGCAAAAAATTTTCCTTCTAAACAATTCATTAATTTATTATTTTTTAAAAATTAATAGTGCAATAATATATTATTTAATTGAACATTACATTTAAATACATTATTTACATATGTTATTTAATTGAACGTACATTTAATTGAAGAAAATTTCAAAATCAAAGGAATATAGTTATTTACGAAATATCAATTGATGAAAACTCATCGAAATTTAAATTACATGAGTTTACCTTAAAGAAAATATAATATTCCAAAATAGTGTTGTGGATAAACAAATAATCTATATAAAACCCAAATAAAATCCTTAAACAAACATATTTATTTTTTGTGGAAAATATTGTAATTGGGGTTTCCACGGATTCAATTCTCAAACCATCATAATTAATCATCATCATCAATTATCTCATTACCATATGATATCTTAACAATTCTGCCTTTAAGGTTGTGGCGTATGTGTTGGCGGAATTGTGCCAATACATAGGTTGGATTCCGCCAAGGATCGAACCCGCGATCTTTGGGTTTGAAGTCCAGTAACTTATCCACTATACAAAAATGGCCACCAATGTTTAGTGGTAGTTACTGGCTTATTAAGATGTCACCACAAGGTTATAAAACAATATTATTATGAATATCACAAAGTGAAATGAAATAAATACCTGGGAAAGTAACAAGGAATCAAAAGTAACTATAAAATCTAAAATTAAGAAATAATTTATAAAATAAGTAATTTATCTCAAAATAAATTGATTTTTTTGCAATTAAGATAAAGAAGTATTACTAATTCGAACCACATTTTCAATTAATTAATATTAATATCATCTGCATAAAAATATTCTCAATTACGTATGTCGTAACTTTATTTTAGTAAGTAATTAGCAAATATTCAATGAATTCATACATAATTATGATTAAATATTTGTAAATGAAGAGTCTTAAAAAAATAATAATATAAGAAAAGTAAGTAAAAAAAATTATTTCATTTTTAAAACTCATCGCTCCAAATGATTTAAATTCATCATCTCTTATTTCTGCTAATTAATGAGGGCAAACATAAAGCAATTAACTGCCCTTTGATAACTAATTAGCTGGATTTAAAAATTGAAAAGAGCGGCCGTGGAAAAAAATTGTTCCAAAGATTACAAATGAGCTTAGAGACAAGGTACAGTTCTTTACCTAAAACTATAGAACGTATTTTTCTCCGATTTGGCATTTGGAGAAAAAATATTTTATAAGGATTAATTTATCATGCTTTTAAAACAAATCATTATTTAAAAAGTAATGCATACAAAAGAAAAAAAGCATTCAATTAGTGTATAAGCAGACAATGTTAACTGTTGGCCAACTTTGCCATGTCTTTAATATCTTTCAATATTTGAATCAGCTCAGATATTTTAAAGAATAATGTATTCAGGTAAGTAATTAACTTTAACAAATTCAATTCAAAAGATATTGTTCAATTATTTGTATCTATAATCTTCGGAAATAAAAGTTTCTGAGAAGGAAAAATATAAGAAAACTTTTCTTCATTAAGTGAAGAAAATATCTGATATCTTTTATTTTTTAAGAAAATAATTATTTACAAATTATTAATCTTTTCGGTTATTTATTGATATTTGAAGACAAATGTGAGATTCATACTCGAGTTATTGATATTAGCGAATCAGATTCATAATCTAATCAAGAAAAACATTTCCTATTTAAGTGAAACTATGATAATTTTTTTTGCCTTTTTATAATTTTGATTTTCTATTTAAAATGAGAAATTAAAACCTATCTAACAAGTGTTTAAAATGTTTTGTCTTTGCGTTAATAAGCGAAAGATTTTTTTTTTTCATCTAGAAAGAACTGCTAAGTTGTAATTATTTTTTTCCTCCTACTTTGTTTCGTTTACGAGTTCAATCCACTTATCTTATTGTGTCTCACAATGTGGTTTATGGTCGCATGTATTAAGAAGTTGTGGATATAATTGTCACTGTTCTAAATGTTAAAGGGATTAGAACGGCATTAGGGGAAAAATTATTTTTCCTGACAAGTGGAAAATTGCTTTGCACTGTATTAAAATAGTTAAATCTCTATCAGATTTTATATTAAAATTTTGAAAACATATTTAAATATGTTATATCTGTGTTACGAGCTGAACTCTAATCTTCATTCATATATACTTTTTGTTGCCTTTTCTGTAAAAAAAGAGAAAAAAATATATTTAACAAGTTTTGGAACAAAATTTGAAACATTTCGCAATTTTTTTGTGTGTTTAATTCATAACAAAAATATAGTTGTTTTTTATGTAATGTGTGAATATTACTGAAATATGATTTTTAGAATTTTGAGAAAAAATTTTGCCTTAAGTATAATTTTGCAAGAACAATTTATTGAAAATTGCCAATGTTTTCAGAATGAAAAAAAAATATCCTAGAAATTAGATTTAAATTAAAAGTTCCATGTTTCATTTTAATTCAAAATATATTTTAGTGATTGGAAATTTACATATTTTTAAAGTCCCTGAGGGCTGGACTTTATTACCAATTGTATATTTCAATATACTTGAAATTTTGATTTGATTTATGTTATTTTCTTTGAAAAGTGAATGTAAAATTATCTAAAATGAAATCCTTATATTGCAACACATTTTAATATGTAGAACAGATTAATATGTAAAACAAATTAATATGTAAAACCAATTAATATGTAAAACCAATTAATATGTAGAACAAATTAATATGTAGAACAAATTAATATGTAGAACAATTTATATGTAGAACAACAAAAACTATTGTGTTACAAAATATTAGTTTTTTAGAAATTTCAGTTATTGTGATAATTTGTGAATAAATAATAAATGAACATTATTTTGCTTCTTCGACAACGATCATTACAAAATCTAACAGGAATACTTTATTTAACACGGAAAACTTGTATCTGTAACATATCCGTACAAATAATAGAATAACCTGTAGTTGTTACTTCTTATTTATCTTAAGTTTACTCAAAACCCAATCGTATTTCCACTTTTCTTACTCGAAAATAGAAGTGTCAGACTATGGCGACAACCTCAAATGCGAGAAAAAGCTTATACAAAAGCATTCAGACAAAAAAATTCGTATATTCAAAGAATTTGAAAGAAAACTGTTGACTGGATACTTCAGAGCAGACCAAGCGATGGAGATCGAAAAAAAGGAAGATTCGAAGGAAATACTGAGACAATATTTGCACAAACAACCTTAGGCTAGAAGATATAGCATGTTTTTTTTTAAAGTTAGGAAAAAGGGAACAAGAAATAATCTTCCATTTGTGCAGAATTCTCAGGAGAAGGGATTTTGTGGTTAACAGATGACAAAACATTAAAAATTAGAAACTCTTCCTACATATATGTACATTTTATTCTGAAAAACATTTTCATTCGCTGGAAGATTAATAAAAGATCAGATATTTGAGTCAGCTTCATTCGTTTCTTTACCAAGACAATTTCGTATTTCTATTCTATAATAATTATTAAAATTTATAGTTCTTTAAAAAATACATATGTTAGTAGAAATTTTGAATCAAACCAAAAATACAATTTATCGTGTAATAATAATTTATGTGTTAACTTCCTGCATTAGATAAGTATGGAACTATGGCATTCAAAACTCGATAATTTAATTATTACTATCAAATTAAGATAGTAGCACTAAATATGACAATGGAAGAATGTATAATTCGAGAACCCAGATTTTAAGTGTAACAAGTAGTATAAATAATAGAATTAATAATTAAGTGTAGTATAAATAATTAAGTGTAGTATAAATAATAGAATTTCCATGGAATCTGATTTCGAGGCTGGTGTTTTCTAATTATCACAAATTCCGAAGAAATTTTAATAATTAGAGATTTCTTATTACTTAATTCCGTGGTGAAAACTTTATATGCATCACTTTACTTGAATAGGAATGATTAACAAGTTTTTTCACATGTTTGTTTGCTCTGAAACTTACCCTTTATAATTAAAGAGTATATATACTTACCTTCTGCAATAGTGTTTTATAAAGTATCAATTTGTTAAAATGATTAATAATGTAATAATATACCTAACATTCGATTGAGATATTTTACTAACTCAGAAATACTAGAAGTCTTTAGTTGAAAATCATTTACATTCAAAAGTGGATAAGCATGCTTACCATTTCCCGTTCCATGTGAGAGAGTTTTCGTAACGACATTAGATCTCTGCATCTGTCATTAAATTTTAATTCCAGGAAAAGTTTTCAGTTATGAAAAATCACCGTGTTGTGTCCCTTATGTCTAAGATATACATTATTTAATGGTCGATATTTGTAATTGATTTTTTCATTTAAATCTAAAATTCGTTCTTAAAAATGAGTAAAATATGTTGAATCAATAGAAGTTTCTTAAAACTCGAAATCTTCATGTTAATGATTTTATGCCTATTTTTACTGAATTTTTGATGAGTTGATTGTTTGAATACTGCATTTTTTGACTGTTTAGTTTATTTATTAACGCAAGATCTAGTTAAGATGTTATTAATAAAAGTGCATCAGCTTGCAACAATTTTATTTTTATGTAATGCATCCATTCACCTAGTCGTTTTACCAAATGCAAAACAAAATTCTAACTTTAATGTAAGGCATTTGCATAATTTGAATTCCAAGCATTTCTCTAATTTCTAACCTAAAAATAAATGAGGCTCTTTTGAATTAGTTAAAATTAAATGGCAAATACATTTACCAATGAGCATACGATGTTATATTTAACTTAGGGGTAACTTTACAAATTGTCCTGAATGATCTTTGGTAAGAAAACGGCAAGTCAGGAACTTTTCAAAATTGTGTATTTGTACCATCATGTAACTATAGCAGAAGGCTGAAAATTTGATTTGCTGGTACCCGATTTAATCCTTTTTAAAGGATTAATCCTTGGAACAAAAACCAATACATACAGAAATTCATTTAAATTTCTTCACAATCATTCTGTTGGTAGAATAACCATTTCTACAGAAATATCAATATTATAAAGCAAATACTCTTTAATAATGACTTATTTCAGTCCAATACTAATAAGAAAAGAGCTTAAACTTGACAAATTAGCTGTGTGTATTGAGAGAATACAATCAGCCATCTGAAAAGATGATCGAATTCATCAACTAAAATTTATAAGAAATTTTATTTAAAAAAAATTGAAGTATCTACAATGTTACTTAAAAAGAAAGATAAGACAAATTTATTCAACAAGATATAAATATATATGAATAAATAAAAGCTATACAACGTTTCAGAGATGGAACTAACGACTTAAAGAATTGTTCGATCACACAAATGCCTTGGTCTGACAGTTTGCATTATTCATACACAAAAATGAATGACAATTATTTCTTTGAGAAATGCTTTTGAAATTCCATGAATTTTGAAGAGCTCGGAACTGTTTCTGTTTCTTTCTGTTCATTATTACAACTGACTTTCAAACAAATTAAAATAAAAGTCATTGAAATGGAATAGATTGAAAGAAATTTCGTCTTTGGCATATTTTAATATGCATTACAGTTTTACTCATTTAAAATATCCAGTGGTACTTCAAAAGACAAATAAAATTACATTCATTTTTTTTACCAATAATTATTCATACAAAATCCAAACATTTTTTTGTATATGTGTGAGAGACAGTAGGAAACTGTTGTTCGGGAGAAGTTGATTTATTTATCATATTGTTACAAATATGTGATGCTACTTTCTAGCATCGTTGGATTAATCACTGGAAAGATCGTTCTGCGATCTGCTGCGTTGGATGGTGATCAAACGCGTAATCAGTGATCTCAGGACTTAGTGAAAAATTTGGTGACTTTAGCGACAAAATAGTTATTCCTGGAAATTTCAGAAATTTAGTGATTCAACAAACTGTGTCTGATTGGCTAGAAGCATCCTGGTCCACCTCCGGGAACTATAATAGGTAGGTTGTCTAAAGGTTGAACTAATCAGAAAATAAATTTGATCCTCAAAATATAACACTATGTCATTTTTCGAGACAGTGTTTCTTATTTATCTTTAATCCTACACTGGAGACATGCCAACCGCAAGCGATGAATTTTTAGTCACGCCTAATCTATGTTTAGCTCAATTTAATGGAGTGACCGTGTAGATTCGTGTTTTGCGACCTTCAATACAGGCGTACTTTTTCAATCGGTTTCAGTGGATGCTTCTAAAAATAAATCAGTTATTGTTTTAAGACTGGTCTCGAAGACCGCCAACACCCACTTTTAGTGTCCCAGTGATGCGAACCAGGCTTGGTAGATTGCGCTAAAACTTAGGGATCGAATCATCCAATTTACACATCTTACTATGAAGCAGTGCTCCAGACACTTTTAAAAGAAGAAGAAAGTGATTTTAGTGATAAGGATAATTGTATTGAAGGGTTTTTCGATTACAGTTCGCATTCAACTGATTTTTGTATGTATTATTAAAGATAATTAATTTTTCTAGTAATAATGCATTCTGAAAACTTGTCAGTTTACTGTCAACAAACTCTTAACTTGTCAGTTTAAAATGCGCTAGAAAATAGTGCTATGAAAATCATTCAAGCCGATAAAAAAAAGTCAATTTTACCCACTATAATGTTTATTCTAAATTTTTCATATAATTGTTGAATTTGCATTATATTGTGTTCCATATAACTTTGTAAACTGGAAAAATAAATATGATTTAAAAGTAAAATTAATATATATTTTCAAGAATATCATTTATTATTACGTGAAATTTGAGAAGAAAATATGTGTTCCAACGCATTTACTTTTTTCGATATTTTTAAAATTTCTAAAGCATTTATATAGTAAGAAAAATTTCTATATAATAAACTGGCCGTTTTTTATACTGATATATTCATAAGAAATTTTAATTTCAGAGTAAAGAAAATGGTGTTATGTAAACCTCACCTACACAGTTAAGTACAAAATTCTCATATCCTTATTTGAGTAAATATTATCTAAAAATGTAGAGTTTTTTATATTTTATTAAAATATTGACATTTAAGAAATATCGATGAAGTATATTTGTTTTCAACGTACAATCGCTCAACGTTATAAAAAATTATTTCACCTTTCTTCGCATCTATACCAACTTAATTATCTTCTAATCTCTCCAAAATAACTCCCTAGAGAGTTAAAAAACAAAAACAAAAAAAATGCTGAATAATTATGTGTGTTTCTATAAAAATAATGATCTTCATTTTTCGAATATTTTATATGTGCCAGAATATCTGATGGATTAATCAAAATTCAGTAAGATAGTATTTTAATTTGAAAATTTCCCATTAATTTAAAAATACGCCTAAATTTTATTAAATCTTTAATGGTTGTTATATGCATAATAATAATATTATTTTCATATGAATGAAAATAAATCTACATAATCTCATATAAAGACATTTGAAATGGAATTGAGGCTAGGGAACACCTTCTTTTTTTACTTCTTTTAATGTACGATATGGAAAAATTGTGGCAAACGTCAAAAAATGTCATCAAAAATCTTGCGACGCTGACGAATTGTAAGGTTTTAGACCTCTCAGAGTTCGAAATACATAATTTTTGGAATCCTCATCTTTCTGTCTAGGACAAAAATAGCTCAAAAATTCCATGTGACAAAATGGATGAAATCTGGTATACATGCCTAAAAACAACTTTTAAAACTTTTATGACAATTTGAGAAAAATATGCTTAAAGAAAGTCATTCTGTCAGTGTCTTCGAATGTATGTTACCACAAGGGCTAGATAGAAAAAATCCAGTACACAGATTTAATATCTTTAATACAGTCACATACCAAACTTTGAGCGAAATCCAACAAGGTACGCTCTTTCAGAAATTCAAAAGTGAAAATTCAAAAATTGAATAATTTAAATGCACAAAATTTGGTATGTGATTCTTTGATTGTAAATGCAGTTTTATGCCAAATTTTTGTTTCAGTCGGTTTGAAAGAAAGCGTCTAAAACCCAATTCGATTTTTGGTTATTGTTAACTGG
>JAPMOQ010019348.1:0-32016 GCA_026543055.1 Argiope trifasciata
AAAAAAATTAAGATACCTGGAATATTTTAAAGATATTTTAATCTAATTACAATATCATTTTGAGAAAAGTCATGAAGATGTATTCTTTTTCTTCTTAACTCTTATATTTGATCAAATATCAATTTATTTAATAATATAGTTTATAACAATATTTTAGTAAAATATGAACATATATTTTGATGATGAAGCAATAAAAATAATATTTTACGCTTTCATCCATTTTTGTTTACTTCAAAGTCCACTGTCCCCTTAAAGTATATAACCTGAAATACTTTTCAATGTTTTACTTACCATATTTATACTGACATGCCTAACGACAATATCAATTTTTTGTGTATGTGCATATGCGTTAACAATATTAAAAAAGCAAATTTAAAAAAAACAATAACAGACGAATCAAGTAACTATATTTTAAATTAACGAAGCAAATCTCATAATAATGCTCTTATTCATTCAATTTTATTAATTTATTAATTTTGTTAGTCACAACCTCACAAGCATAACCTAATAAACGAATGACTGAATGGAATATCAAATATTCCCCGACAATGATTTCGAAAGAAAGGGTTTTAGAATCGCCATTTCAAGAAAATATCTTGAAATTCTGTAAATACATAGTTTAAAACCTAATGTATATCCCTGAAATTCTGGCCAAAAATCTTCTAAGTTATGTCCTTTATTTTATAACCGGAAATTAAATTAAAATCGCGTGCTTCACAATCGTTTGCTCCAGACGTAGGAATGTTTGTTTTATTCTCTAAAACATTTTTTTAAAAAAGAAAGCAAAATCTTAAATCCAACCCTGAAAGAAAAGAAAAGCCTATTATTATCCATTCCGACAGAAGAGTTATTGAAAAAATTTCTTTTCATTTTTACACCAATTTGCCATACCCATACATCGATTTTGAATACAAAGTCCACGTCATTCAATACTGATTTCCTTGTAGTCCGTGCATTATCTTTTCGGTACAATAATAAAACAAAGAATGGTTATAAAATCTGATTTGCATATGATTTTTATCTGCAATTGCTTCAGATCATCGAACTACTAGCAAGGAAAAGGTTCTCAATTTTAGGAAAAATTTAAAACAAATTAAAGCACGTGCTTCAATTCTAAAGCTATAATAAACAAGATATAAATTAGATTCCATTTTTAATGCTTATATTATTTATATACATGTGCATTTACCTTCATTTAAACTAAATCATTTTTGCAACATGTGTCTTATACACATCTCTGTTCATAAAGAACAAATTAAAATTTTCATTTCCACATACAATCAACAAAACCAAAACATGGTCAAAGGAATAAAACCTCCCAAATAGGTATACAGGGCGGTGGTAGTGTAGAAGTAAATTTCTAGGATCAGGGGTTTCAAGTTCGAAATCTGATTTCATCGTAGATCCAGCAAGAATGTGATTCTGGTGCATTTTAAATTAGACGCAATGGATCAAAAGTCCTTCCACAGGTAACAGAGCGGAGCTTTTCGAAATGGGTCTTCCTGAGGCTCAAAATTACGCGGTTCGTCTTAAAATAATCTTTGTGTTGCCACAAATCGAGTCATTAATATAACCAAACAAATAATGTATTATGCATTTAAGACCTATAATATATATCTATCCTTAAGGATCTTCCAAACAAAATTTTGTGAAAAAATAAACGAGTGGAGAAAATATTTATAATAGAAGACGCTTTTCGAAACTTATATTAATTAGACAGAGAGAAATTTTTTCAAATTTAAGAATATAAACAGAAAAAAGACAAATAAAGAAAATCTTATAAAACCTCTATAAAAAATAAGTTTTCTACAAATTAGTGAGCTATCTTGAAAATATGTCAATTGTACTTCACAGTTTATCACAATTAAAAGATTAAAAATCTAAAATAATGTGAAAAGAAAGAGATTAAAATAATAGGTTGTTTCGTTTCGCTTTGAAATTACAGGTTGTTTAATTAAATCACTTTTTGGAAATATATAAGAAAAAGGAGAAAGAGGTTTCATAATTTCAAATGATAGATAGCAAGACCGGATTAACAGATAGATAAAGAGACATCTGCATGGAACTCCGTGAATTTAATGGGCCTCTTAATTTTGTTTATTTGTGCTATTTTAATAGTAATGCAAATTCGAGCCTCCACATGAGTTACAAAAGTCTGAAATCATTCATATTGAATTAAATATTGTAACCGTAACTGTTTTCCTCGGCCGTTGCCATGAACAATCAGTCCATGGAAACGAGCGTAAAACATGATGTAGTCCCCGAGTATTATTTTAATGCCTATATGTTAAATGTTATTGTCCTAAATAGTTTTGTCCCCGTGTAAATCATGTCCTTTAATGTCACCAGCGGGGGACCGAGCTCCGCTCGGAGAAAACAGGTATCGAACCTAACTCGAAGATTTAAATTTTCAATTGGGATTTATCAAAACAATACATGTCATAAGAAAATTTGTGAAACCATTGGTGAAAAGATAACCGGTTAAAGTGCACCATTGTAAACTATTCTAAGCAAAGTTAGAGTTTGGAAAGGGAACTATTCTATACAAAGCAAAAGTAAAGGTAAAGATTGAAGTGTGTTGAAGTTCAATATTTTTGACAAATTTATTTAGAAAAACCAAACATATATACATACATAAGAAACATATTATAAACCTATAACAGCATAAACATAAAACTTTATTAGTTCGCCATATTGGCTATAGATGGCAGCACGTTACCGCTTGAAAATTTAAGTAGCCCTTATGGCGGACTAATAAAGTTTGAAAATATCCTATCTGTAACTCCGAACTGCTCGACCGTAGCGCTTCAAAACTTGCGCCAATCGATTCCTCGTGGCCAAAAACCCCAGACCCCCAAGTTTACCGGAATTTATTAATTCTGGGGCGATTTTCAACTTGACAACCATTCCTCGTATTATAGTATTAGATTAAATGTATTTTCAACTAAATTGGCATGATTTATTGGTTTTAATAGTCTACCCTGACAGAATTAAAATGTTGGCGCCCTTTCTGTCACAATTATACTTATATTTCAGAAAAATTTTCCTTTTAAATTTCATGTTTTCAAATTCCGATGCAGAGAGTTGAGAGCATTTTTTTTTCATTTGTATTTTATCAGCCGACTCACACGTACGACAGCCTTATCAAATACCCTTTTAGAATATTTATATGAATTTAAATATGAATAAATATTTTTTGAGCAAATTTACTTAAAATCATTTTTAAAATGAAATCTTAATTTTTATATGTAACATAATGCAACTCTTGTTGTCTTGAAGGTGGTCCATAAAAACTTTTTAATGCAAATGATCAATGTAAATTGATTAATTTAATGGAAAGTAAGATCATTGACAATTAATAACTACAGTTTATCAAAAGAACTCGAACTTGTAGAAACCAAACATTCTGACTAGCTAGTGATGACTGTTGCCATTCTTTCAGAAGTACAAACGAAATTTCCTCGATAACCTCAAAATTTTATTCATAAGAAATTAGCATGAGAAAATATGATTGTGCCAACCAGATATGAATCACAAGAAAAATTTCAACGCTAGCTAGAAACAAAATCCCACTCATATATAACGCTTTTTTATGTGATTTATTTTACTATTGTTTCAGAATTTTTATTTTCTAAAGTATATGCTTCGTGCACTGGACTACCGGAAGACTCTTTGTATTATTTTTATCATTTGTAGGAAAAGAAGTGGGAAACTGCAAATGTTTTACATGTTTGTTTGTTTTTTACTCAGTAATCATGAATTTCAGCAAAAACATCAAGGTGTCCGAAAAAGATTTAACAGTATTGACTGTATATTTATACAGTCAAAGACATGGAATCAATTATATAATCAACTGAATGAGTTCACACTGATGTAATAACCATCAAATGTACAAAGTCAGTTTTATTTTAAAATTCATAGAAAATCATTGATTGTTTATTACTTTCTAATATAATATATAAATTTAGTGAATTAATGTATATTATAACAGAAAAGAATTTGTATTCAATATCTTAATAAAATTCAAAGTTTTAAATCTCATTGAGACACAAAAAAGAAATAAAATACACCAGGATTGGTTTTCCTATTATTATAACTCAAAAATAAAAAAGCAAGATCGTTGAAATTTGTCAAATGATCATATGCCTATACGATCGTAATAAGATATATTTGATAGAAAAATGATGTCTTTAAAAATTAATCAATAAATGTGAATAATATATAATGTATCAATAAGCCTTTCAACTTTGAGACTTTTAAAATCGCTTTTTAGATGTATCGCTTGCAAATACATTCAAATATTTCGAACTAAAGTTTTTATTTAGATGCAACGCGCAAATAATTTAAAGCTATTCAATGATTTATAAGTAATAAAATGATACATTACAGAGCAAAATTTATCAGAATCAAACAGAAAATAATTCATATATATCATAAGATATGCAAGTGTTGAATAAATTTATTGTACTTCTAAAAATATTGAAATAGAGGCAAAATTCTTGAAAATCTATCGAAAAAAATTGTAAGTTGATTACAGTATTAAGAATGATGTTACGACAAGCAAAGTTCCAGATATCAAAATGCTTTTAAAAATGTTGAAATATACACTTTGGTCAACAACAGCCTAACATGAAAAGAAATATAATAACACAAAAATAATTTTAGACATATTATTATTTAAAATATTTTATTTATTTATAAATATAATAAATATTTTTTCACTTATAACCCATTTGAAATATAATAAGATAAGGCTTTTTTTTTGGTAATTTCTTAAAGAGAGCAGCAGTTATTTAGCTAAGAAAAGTGGAAATTCCCTACTTTTAAGACTTAATTACAAATGGTGGTTCATATATGTATATAAAACCGTTAAAAAGAAAGATACGAAAATTTGTATGATGTTCTTCAATTATCATAAGTGATTTTTAACTATCATAAATAAAGGCTTAATACATTTAAGAAACTTGTGGTAATTAAAATTTTGTTATAGAAATATGATTAAAATCAAAATCAAATTTTTCGTTTAAAGAAAATTTGGTAATTGAACTTATCAGGAAGTTACTCACATTTCACAACTTAAACAACGATAAGATTGAATCGCAGAAATAAATTATCTTATGAAATAACAAATAGAAACCTGATAATAATATGAAATAAAAACATGTAAGTTTTTATACCACCCCTTAATTACTTTGCTAAAAAGTAGAATATATTAACGGCTGTCATATCAAGAATTTGAAGATTAAAAACAAAATTCTAGCAGTGTGAGGCGTTGATATAAATAGAATTTTAGCCACATTCATATAATAGTTTTGACTTTTAATGAATGTTTAGGAATTATTTTTCTTAAGACTTTCATTTTGCTCACTTTTTAGAGCATCGCTTTATTTTGACTACAATACTTTTAATTTTTTTAAAATCTATTTTTGTTTTTAACGTAGACGAGGACGTGTTTTTACCTAGAAAAAGTGGTCTGCTAAAAACTTTCTAACATAGTCTCTACTGAATGTATTTATGCATTATTTATCGAGCGCAGAACGGCAAACATTCTATTAGAGTTCGATCTTGGACGGGGTTTTTTTTGGCAATTAATCAATAGATTGAGGTTAACAGAAAAATATCAGAAAACCGAATGTGTATTATAGTCCTTTTCCAGCCGATAAAAATCAAAATTTGACACTGATCTAAGACTGTCATGATAAAAATCCCACATCAAATTTTGATTATTTAAATCATTGCATTGTGATTTAAATCATTTACATGCTTGCGAAAGTAGAAACGTACAACTTTGTTGAAGGGCTAGGTATTAAATTTGATGCTTATATACTTTTCAAATGTTAATTTTGTGTATGAAGTTTTATGCATCTAGTGTTTAATACATTCGCTGCCACTGATGCGCCTGTGCGTTACAAATAATATGTAATTGTACCAAAACATCTATGTTATTAGATGACACTATCTCACTACAGTTAAACGATAGTAATGAAGGGTTAATCTAATTAGATAGATGGTCCTGATAGCAGTGATAGTGTCAGTGAGCGTGTTAACATTTTATTATTATCATGTTAATTTTAATTCGAACAGTGAGACTAACAGATATTCTCAGAATGGATTTCATACAAAATTTAAGAAACGTCCAGAAATTTCGAACAGAGAACGCATAATAAATTTCCCCAGTATATCACAAAGAACTTTTGAATTATAGTGCTATATATGTTTTTAATATAGTTTCGAAAATTGTTTTTTTTTCCGGATTCAGCAAAGAATTTGGAGATTCGACAAAATTTCGACTTCAAATCGTTTGACGTTTACGATATTTTTCTTTGTATTCTTCGTACAAGTAAAATAAAATAAAAACATGTTTTAATTCCTTTTCTACTTTTTAATATATTTTACGATTTACAGTCAAAAATTATTACTAATCAATTCTGCCAAATTCACAGGTGACGGTGCCTTTCACATGGGATCAAAAAAATTAATTGATTGGCTGATTACTAGTCCCGAAAAAAATATTGCCTTAACATAGCCTTATACTAAATTTTAGAACTTCAGGCCGTTCAAAAATGCGTTTAAGAAATTGACAGCATAACTTTTTCATATAAAAGTTAAAATTAGGGATTGAAAATCAGTTTTTAGACACTAACTACATAAATTCTCACTAACTTGTAAGCAACTACAGCTATTGAAAAGCTTCAAATACATACTTAATTAGGTGTACTTCGACTAATTTGAATTATTTTGCAGTCTTTAATAATATATAAAAGTTATTGAACAAGGAAAATTCCCATCCCCTTTTAGCTGGATGGCCCATCTGCAAATTCATTGAGGATTTTACATTTCTTATAATATATTTAAAGTCGGTTGAAATCCAAACAAAACTATATTGCTCTAGTTATCTTGTTATCAATATAAAAACATAAGACAAAATGTTATATAGTAAATACAAAGAGAAATAGTGTCATAAGAACCATTGCATTAGACAGTCTTCCTATAAGGAATATACCAAAAAATCAAATACAAAATTCATCTTTAAGTAACGGGAAAGTGACAAATAGAAATGAAGACAAGTTAAATAAAAGTAGGAAAAAGTGCATAAGTATTCGAACTGCTGGAAATGTACCTTAAATAAGCATATAAAAACCGAATATCGTTATTCCGTTTTAATATTTGTATACTATTTCGTTTTTGCAGAAATATATACTCTATCAGAACTGCGAATTAAGAAAAACAATATGATAGTAATGAATACATCATGTATTTCAAATAAACATTTGCTCGAACTACGTCATTTGCTCATGAATCATCAACGTTTGTAATCTACAAGATTTCTGACATGTTTCGCAATGAACTTTGTAAAATGAATGAATTCGAAATACGCTAGCCACATACCTAAAAGATGGTGTCAGGTAATTGGATGAAAGCGCGAGGAAATGAAGTGAATGTAGGTGAATACCTGGTTGAAGCATGCTATCAGGAAAAACCTTGCTTCGCATCCACAGATATTTCGAAGGCATGACGAAATAATTTATTCTACACTAGAGTGACGCATTCTATTATTTCTACGGCAGTCTTTGCGTACGTAGTATTGTATAAATCAATGATTCAGAACTTTTCTACACTTGAGTCAACATTTTAGATGTTTCGCGCCTTCTGCACTTGTTAAATAATGATTACTTTCAGTTAATGCCTATCGTAATCACAAATTATGGAACTAAGTTATTTAAAAAAACTATAAAAAATGAATATAAATGGAAGCTAAAATTATAGCGGTAAACATAGCATTTCATCATGAATAGCAACGAATATTTTGGCATTTGTAATTATGATCAAACATAACTATAATTAATATTTTTTTTAATTTATTTACTTGACGCCTTCGGCAATTAGTTATTTGGTTCACAACATTATTAGTATTTAGTTATGTCAATTATGATGAACAAAATTTAATCGAACTAATGAAAATATTAATAGGATCATACCTGTACAATAAATATACATCATTCTAACCAGATGTTCATCATTATTGTTATGCAGACTAAGTAACAAAATCGATCGTTACACAGATTGGGGGTTCTGTCATAATTTTATTTTGTAAAATTTCTCGAAAATACAAAGACATATTAACAGATGACCAAGTGATAATGTGTCTAGAGGTAATTTTTTATATGAAATAAAAGCTGATGAAATAGATACAGTAGTTGAGCTGATGAAGGCGGGTAAAGAAGTGGTTTGTCGGTGGTCAATGTCAAAAGACTTTATTTTACAGAAAATGTACAGTAAAATTGTGTTATGAAATCTCTTTCGAGAATGAGGGCAGTGTAAACAAATGATCAATAATGATTTTGGGGCCATGGTCCTATATCCACTACTAGTTCCATTTTTCACGAAACAGGATCAGTGGTTGGATATGGGGTACTGATTCTTCGATTTTGGTAAATATTTTAAATATATCAATGTCATAGAAAAAAATCTATCATAATTAGACATATCACAAACCAAAATACACTGAGCATATTTGGATGCATTTCAGTCTCCGAAATCTCAATCTTGAGATGAAGTTTAAAGGAAGCAATGTATATGACGCCTTTAATCATTTTAAATATGCTGTAGTGTCTACTATTATTCATAGATTTTAGCATATCTTTGAATAACACGTCAGAATTTACGCATGTTACACATTTGGAATACTGGTCTTAGAGGATATATCTTTATAAATTATTTAAAGAAATTATCAATCAATATTTACTTGTGCCTAAGAAAATTTCATATAAATTTTTTTAAGCCAACTCTATTTTTTCCTTTTAAAACATGTTCTTTTAATTTTAAATCACTTTCCGTGATGCTTTGCATTGTCATCTTTTAATCTTCTGAAAAAACCTCTAGCTTTTGTCTCTAATTATTGGATAGATGTAGGTTTCATTTCTATTAAAGTACCGAAACCAACTGCCTTTTACAAACCTCTACAGAGTGTAAACTATTTTATCGACTTGTATGATCTTACTGATGCATAACCTGAATGTCATTCGCCATTAAAACAGCACGTCTCGTACATCCATCATCTGATGAGACGATTGTTCTGGATTAAATAGGTTGCCCACTACAAAGTCTGCAAGCACGTCTGCCAAAGATTTCCATCTCTGTTGTAGAACTTTCCACCTCTCCAATCCCTTTTATTAAGGAGGCGCAAATCGCCTCTTGCTGTTGGTAGGTCGCGTGTGACGAACAAATTAAGCGATTTCATTCTTCAAGCCATTGTCTCAACTTGATTTTTTCCTTTCACCATGGCGCCTACAAAATGGATCGGATTGTCACTCATTTGCGGGGCTTCAAGAACTCTCGTATCGCGTGATAGGGGATAAATTCCACAGTCACTGAAGTATGACTTTTATTCACTGACAATGTTCCTAGGTGACCGGAAAAGCCTGATACACGTTACGTATTTCCGTTGCCGACGACAAGTGAGATCTCATCCAGAGGGCGTCGCTCGCATTTGCTGATCTTTTGCCCCAATGCCAACCGGTAAGATAGTCATCTGGCATTAAAAAGGTGAAAAGCCCGAGGCCATGACCGACATCCTTTCCATTTTCATTGAAATTCAGTTGGAATTTTCGTAATGACACGGCGTCGCTGAATATTCGTTTTTAACATGCATTCTCTTCTTTTGTTTGGGCACGAGTTTTTCTTGAAGGTATATAGAACACAAGCTACTACACAGTTTTATTACTATTATTAATTTTTGGTCATGATACTGAAATTATCATGCATGGGTATGATTTTACAAATTAAGATTGAAATTCAAGTTCAATTTTTGATGTCATAATTATTTGACTACATTCTTGCAAGGTAAATCTTTGTAGATTTTCGAAAACTACGGTAGAATATTAAAATAAAAAATAATAATACTTTTTAAAAATGATATTAAAAAGTCTAGAAATAGTAAAAATAATGTAAAATGAAATATAGTAAAGTGTAAAATAGTAGAAATAGCAAAAATAATGTAAAACGAAATATAATAAAGTGTAAAATAGTAGAAATAGTAAAAATAATGTAAAACGAAATATAATAAAGTATAAAATAGTATAAATAGTAAAAATAACGTAAAATTAATAATGTAAAAAGTAAAAGAAAGTAAATGTTAGTTATTTTAAAATTTAAAAAAAAATCATATATTTTGTTCAAAAATTAAAAAATACATGTATTTAAGGCTTTACATTTAAAATTTAATTGCAACTACTTTCGACAATTTTATTTTAAAGATAAAAAATTATTTTTGTCAGATTATGGCATATCTCGTGAGAGTTAAAATACTCTTCGCTAACTTATAGTCAATGAGGTAAAAAATCAGATTAATAATCTAGTTAACTCGAAAAAAAAATAGAACCTTGATCGATATAATTATAAAAGTAACAAAATTCATTATCTATACAAAAAAATAATCATTCATTTTGACTTATCTAAATAATTTTTAACAGATTAAACTGAGTGTGAAATCCAAAATAAGAAAAAATTAATTACTGAAGTTAAAATATACAAAAATGAAATGTCATTCTTAAAAATAAAAAGATTTATGGTTAAAAAAAGATTTTGATTAATTATATAATAATATTGAATAATATTGAAAAATATTGATTTAGTAACAACGAATGCTATACGGAATAATCACCACAATTCAAAAGAAGTTCAATCAATACGAGCAAGTAAGGAAACTTGAAAACACTAATTTAAAAAACTACTTTACATGCAACATAAAAAACTAACTCTTACAAGGTTGTTTTGTTCTTTAACTTCGAAGATAATTCATAAAGAATTCTAATATTTTCATGTTAAAATTCCGATTATTTTAGTTTTGTTACGGACGTTTGTCCACAATTCTTTTCCCTAGAAGCTCACTCGTTTTTACTTAAGTTTACATTTGCTTTACGTGTGAATACTTTGCAACTGGCTAAGCAGGAAGAAAAGCCGACTGTCATTGAAAATCGCAGAAACGCAAATAAACAAGGAAGCAAATTCAGAGAGAGCAAGTATGAGATGCTTCGAAAACGAGTTCGGAAAGTCAACTGCAAAAGCTCCTTGAGAGCCACCGAGCTGTAGTCAGCACACAAAGCGGTTGCCATGACAACCTTATTCTGGTCATCATTCAAGGTTGATTTATCTACGCATACGATCAGAAAGGCATAAAAAACAAGATTGAATGAAGAAAATTGAGGGAAATTGACATTACGAAATTATTATTAAGCTTGAAAAATAAATGTAAATTCTAGGTATTTCTTCAAAAAAAATGTGAAACAGGAGAATAATTTAGTTAATGTTTATGAGGGTCAATATAGCGATAAAATTACAAAAGTCAAGCATTTCATTCCATTCTTAGAAAAATATAAGCAAGTTTTAAACATTATAAACAGCATTATAGATGGATGTTTTTGAAAGTAATAGCGTCATGCATGCTGCCCAAGGTCAATTAATTTTAAAATTTGCAAAGTTTATAAAGATTAACACCATTAATTAAAAACACATTTTGGTCATCCGAAAATTATTATTATTCCATTCGAAAGTCAAAGAACAATTTTCTTCGCAGAAAGTTAGAAAAAAATAAGTGAAATTTGGGTGAATAGGTGAATCATCTAATATATATATCACAATTTTCTTCATGCAAATTTTAACCAAGGTATATTTAAAGAACAAATTCAAATAATAAAACAAATCTTAAAATTTAAAAGTATTACTTTTTATCAAGAACAAGTACAAAGTTATTAATAATAGAGAATTCTGATCATTATTATTGGAGAATTTTATTAATAAGTTAGAATTTACAGTTCTAGATTTTTTATAAAAGCTCCGAAATCAAAGTTCTAAATATTTAAAAACAATCCACACAAATTTTTTAAAAAAATTAAGTGCATTTCACATTGATATTCGAAATCTTAAATAGTTTCAAAATTCAATTCTCGAAATGCTTTTTCATACTACCAAAGATCAAGATCTCAAACATTTGTTGAATTACTCTAAAGTTATTCTATGTTCTGCTCTAAAATTATATTAAAAATAACCTATGTTGATTTTAAAATGGCATATTAATTTAATTAAATTAGTTCTACATCAATGCAGATAAACTCCATTATCAAGAAAGGCTCCACCCCCCCCCCCCTTCAAATATTGGAAAACTGATAAAAACCATGAGACAAAATTGAATTATGTGCAATCCTATAAATATTAAAAATACCTTCAAATTCTGATCAAAATTTTAATTTTTTTTGGGGGGGACTAGTCGTAAATATGTAATTTGCGTAAAAGAATAGATATAAACATATAGAAGAAAAAAATATGAACAATACGAAAAATTACATCGGAAAAATTCGGAAGAGTCAAAGCAATAAACTTTAAAAATTGAATTATCAATGAATTCAGTAAGCTAAAGGTGAAAAGTGGATAAAAATTGCTATTTTTTTTTTACCTTCATCTGAAATATAAATTTAATTCCTAAAACTTTCTTATCTGATTTAAAAAGATAAAAAAAACATTAAAAAATTTATCAAAAGGTATCTTTCTTATCACAATAATTTCAAATTATTATCCTTAAAAAAAGGAATAAAAGACAATTAAATTAGAAAAATATGATGAGTATAATTACAAAGGATAAAAAAGCGTAAAGTACAAAAATTGGCATAAATTATCTCTTTCTATTTAAAAAAGATAAATAAAATTTTAGTGAAAGATATTTTATAATAAAAAAAAGAAGCGTTAACATTTTTTCTATGGAACAAAGACGATTCTTTTTATAAGTTCTGTGAAATTAGAACAATTTTAAAAATATAACGACACAACCTGGCACGCAAATTCTCCATGCGAAGCAAAAAGATAAACTTTGTTTTGCAGAAATATGTTCGAATTGAGAATTGATCTAAACATATTCTGACTGGTGAACTGTGACAGAAAAAGAAACGGTTCTTTTTCCAAAAGAAGATTGTCAAAAATGTAATTACTGGATTCTGGGCTGTTTTTTCCTCTATTTTCTTTGCTTTTTTTAAATGCGAGGCAATGCCCTGTAGACATGTTAAAATCAATTATTTGGTTAGATAAAAAAAATAATCTCTGGAACAATCCATTGTCTGCTAGCGGTGCCAATAACAGCAAAAAGAGAGAGAAAAAAAAAGGCAAGACGATATTACGAAGATTCAATACATGATCACGATAATCATAGCAAATCAATCTAAAATTAATTTTCAAACAACTGATAGTGGTTGATCTTATATTATACCAGCATCGTTAAACATAAAACTAATTTAAGTGTATTCGGAGCGTGAAATTTATAGTAGCACAAAACTAACCAACTATAAAAACTGAGTCAAGAGATTACGCATCAGATTTTATGCTATAAGAAGGTATGTAATAGAACAATAAATATATAAAATTCTTGAAAGAATTTTATATAGAAAAAGATAGTCTCATTCTTTTATAATTCGAGAAACATGTACTATATAAAAAAATTATGATAAATCAAAGGATTAAATTCCCAGCTGGCGTAAAGTTTCGTAATCTACGCATTCATGAACGCCATGGATACTCGACACAAGAGTTCATATGTCGTAGAATAAAAAGTTTGAACTTACGACAAAAATATGCATTTTGGGTTTCTTTTTTTCCTGGACCGACTGCGATCAAAATTGAAGACGAATTTGCACTTTTAGTAACAAAATCAAATTTCATAAAAATTGCGTTTTTGAATTACCGCTTTAATGCATACGTAAATAGAGACAGACAGGCTGCCAACCCTTTGATGAATTTTATTGAAAATTTAATAATAATTTAGACTTTAAATTCTCAAATTATGTGTTGTATTTCATTTATACAGTAGTTACTTTTTTTATGCGTTTACATACAAGCAAGAAACAGATTGGCAGACAGCCAATCCCTTGAAGGAACTACATTTTAAATGCTTAATCTAGATACCAAATTCCACCGATTTAACTTTTTATGTTTTGTAGTTATCGTACTCTTTTTTGTTCTGATAGACATATTTCTGCCGAATAAATTTCGTTCAAAATTTGATGGAAATCTACAAATTCAGTGATAGGGCTACTTAATGAATTGCATCTAGCTGAAACATTTTTGAATTATCGTACTCACAAACAGATAGATATAATTCGAAAAACATGTTTTTCGGATTCAGAGAGTAGTGAAAAGTGAAGATTTGTCAAAATCTCGTTCAGTTTCAACAACACAATACTTTCTATACTTAATTAGTTTATAAGGAAGTAAAAACAATTCAAATTATAAGACTATAGATTAAAACGAAGAAAAATTATATTGGGATTTATTCATAGTTTTGAATGGTATATATGAGCATTGCATCAACTTTGGAAGAAACGTATTATGTTTTCATTTCCCTATTCATCTAGTTGATAATATTTAACATTTTTTGAAATTATTTTCAGGAATTTAAAAAAATTATGATGAATGATTCAATATAAAAAACGATAGCCAGTCATAAATTTAAAAGAGAAAATAAATGCAACCGGGCTTTTGAATTTACACTTTACCATTAAAAAATGTTCTAAATTAAAAATTATTACATGCAATTCTCAAGACCGATTTCCTCAACTTATTCTTATTCGACTACTAAATTGTTACAATTAAAGAAATAAAAAAAGCCTCAACAAATAAGTACCAACGCATAACACATGCTTTCTTCCTCAGTAACAGTTAGCAAATGCAATAACATTAATATCAGCTATTATGTATTCTTGCATCACTTCTTGTATACAGCCAACCACCCCGCCACCACTGAGCGTAGCAGTATCGACAGGATTTGTTGTGGTGCATTTTTGCATCACTATATTTTGTTCGTTAACGTTACTTCAACTTTTCTGATAAGTCTCATTTCAAATTCCATTAATTTTTTGCCTCTCTCGTAATTATTCAGGAAAATACTGATTATTTTTTTCGATGTTATTGATAAGCCCAAGCAGTACAGCCTAATCTTTTCAGAAAATTTAAATAAAAAATACATAAATTGATAAAAGCAAAGCAATTAAAAATTTATTCTGCTGGTGAAGTCTAAAGCATTGAGAAAAAACGCTACAATATATGAAGCAATTATTGAAGCAAGACGCGCTGTTTAATCCAGCGTAGTTATTAGTCATTTTTTACAGGAGCAACAATCAGCATAAAACTAGTTAATCGCCATTTTTGAAAATGCTCCGAAGCAGTGCACGGCTTTCTCATGTGAATCTTATCCGTGAGAACACATACCATTTTCTTTCCCGCTCTATTTATAGAAAAGAATTTATATTTAAAAAAAGATGCGAAGTTCAAATTCGTTTCAGAACGCGTCTTAGTAATAATTCGCGAACCGGTTGATTGAATTCAGAAGCCGAACAGTTAAAAGATTTACAGAAAAATCAAAATGTGGATTTTAAAGCAGGAAAGAATTAAAGACATATAAGCTTATACGGAAAAGTGACGATGAAAATTTATAATGTATAGAATGCATAGTAAATGTATATTAATAAAAATAAAAATGTTAAAAAAACAGCGTTGCAGTTTTCATCAAAATATTATACAGGCTAAATGCTAAACATTGCAACAGTCTAGAAAATAAGAATTAATTTTAATCGCTTTGTAAAATAATTTATCTCTCTATTTTTGGGATTGACAACATTCTGATAATGCAGACGATTTTTTATATCAATCAAACATGTAAGAATATTTTTAAAAATGGAAGCCAAAATGATGATGATTAAAATCTTAGATCGTAGATTTTCTGCGAGTAAATTCTTTAAAAAATTAAAAATGCTTTGGTTTTATTAAAACGGCAATCTACGAAACACTAAATCGATTGTTAAATGATAACCGTTGTAAACATTTATCTGGCCATCCACGCCTCAATTCAATGAATAAGAATTCACTTAAATCGCTTGATAAAATAATTTATTTCTCTGTTTTCGCGATTGGCAACATGTTCATCGTGAAGACGATTTTTTACATCAAGCAAATGTATAAAACTATTTTTAAAAATGGAAGCCAAAATGATAATGATTACAGATCTCTTTGGAAGCAGATTTTCTGCGAGTATATTCTTTAAGTTGATAAATGAGACATCAATCTACGAAACACTAAATTGATTATTGAATTATAATAGTTATATCCCTGCTCAGGTCGTACAAAAGAAAACATGGACACAATTTGTGGAAGATAAAAAAAATTTCAAAATGTTGGACATATAAAACAGCAGCAGAAAAAAATGAGTTCTAGAATTACGCAAGTTATAAAAGAAAGACAGGGATTTTTGATTTATAGCCTAAGAAAAAATCAACATTTGTCAGCAGCATTTCTAATAAAGAGTTACAACATTAGAAAAAAATACTGGTATGACAGCAAACACTTAATATTTTTCGATAGTAAGTTATTTTGCAATAATCACTGTTATAATGCTAAAGATAATGTGATCTAATTGGAAAATCTCCATAAATTTTCTGAAAATCCTTAGGCAAGAGCTTTCAAAATAAGAATTCTGAATCTTTACGCTGCAATATGAAATAATGAAGAAATACTAAGAAAGGATCGATAAAAGGGTAAAAATTAATTAAGAATATAATAAGGAGGTCGCACTGTCTCTATTGCTACATGCCGAATGGTCACGTTTTAAAAAGAATGAGATGTTTCAGAAAGTTTATGCGTCATCGTAAAAGTCGAATCAGCTTATACCTGGCATCGTCAAAGTAATCTGAATGCTAATGTGCAAGAACATAGGACGCTTTCTTAAACAGTTCTGTTCCTTTAAAATAATATATCTGAAGGATTTTAAAGACTAAAATAAATGCAAAACAGCAAGAAAATTTGGATAGTTTAAATGAATCAAATTATGTCTTGGAAATGATTTATGCTACTCTCAGACAGTGATGAGAGATGTAGCAATCACAGATAATGATGGCCATCAATTCGAATAGAATTAAAAATAACCTTTCCTTTTTAGTGTATTTATCATTTTCTGTTTTAGATTATTACAGACATTACAATCATATTATTTTGATAGTTTTTCACTAGTTCCGTATATCACGTAGATGAACTTTCCTCATGGAGACATCATAGTCCCCTAAAAGTTTAAAGTCTGGGTAATAATCGATTTCCAATTTATCTTTTACGGTAAAGAATTTCTTGTTTTTATTCTGCATGCAAATTCCCCAAATAATAAACAAAATATTTCCTTTTTTAGTTTCAACAATAAAAAAAATAACATTTCAAACAGTTTTAATATCATTATAACAATAAAATATTGATTTAAATTATGTTAAAAGTTTTAATTATCATAATGAAGAAAAATTATACAATAACATCAATATTTTCCTAAAAGCAATTTTTTAAATCTTAAAATAGAGTAAAACTATTTTTATGCTATAATATTTTAAGGTGTTTTAATTTTTTTCCATAATTAAAAAAAAACCTTAAAATATATTCAAAAGCAATTTGGTCAATATGTTTCGAACCTTTTCAAAAAAACGTCACAATAATAAATATTTGATTAATTAAAAGTTCAAAGTAAGGGCACATTTCCTTCATAAGTTTATTTTGATCAAACTTGGTAGCGCTGGATCAAACGGTTTGGTCCGGAGATTGGTAACACACACTTATTCTCTTTCTCCTTCTTATAAGAAAGTTACTACTATCGTATCATTTAGATGAAAAGATGATTTTTGTGATTTAATTCCAACAATGGAAAATCAGAATGCGAAAAGTAATAGCACATTTGTGTAATCTTACAAAAAATAATTAGTAGATGGTGTGTAACAAAGAAAAATTTTGACCTGTTGCACCAAGCGAAAAAATGACCTCGAGAAATGATATCAAAAAACAAGTAATAAAATTTTAATACTTGAAATTATAAACTCTTCCGGACAGAGGTGAAATTAACAACATGGTTCAAGACAAAGATCCATTAAAATGCCAATCCGGATTATAAAATAGAGAACAAGCAATTAAATACACAAAATTAGAAGGCTAATGAAAAATGTTCATAGCTAATACTACAAAAAATAATAATAAAACACATTGGGGAGTAAAAAAAAAAAATCATATCCTATCTAATTTGATCGTTTCATGAATTTGCTAAAAAAGCCGAAAAAATAAAAATAAAAAATTATTAAAAATCTCAACAAGAATGTATTAAAGAATTAAAATAAAATTCAAACCCTTATCATTTTATTACAGAATGAATAACCGTAACAAAAATCATTTCTTTCCAACGTATTTTCTCCCAACACCTGACTGAATGAAAACAACCAGAAGGTAAAAACGCTTTTATTTCTTTTCTACACAAATCGAACGCTCGAGGCAGACTTTCTTACCTGAGCTAACGACCTTCTGAGAGTGGCCTTGAAGATCAAGAATTCTCAACGGTCACACACAGCTTGTCCGTTGTAGAACATCCATGTTACGAACTCGAAGGAAGACAAAATTGCTTTTATGACATAAACTAAAACGTTGTTTAATGAGTGTTGTAAAGAAATCTCGCACAAGTTCGATATCAAAAACGAATTCAAAGGCTTTGCTAAATTAATAAGAATAACTGATTTAAAAAATGTATTACAAAACTGTTTGATAGATTTTCAGTTTCTAATAAGAAATAACCATGAGAGTACTTTCGAATGCAATGCAGACTCAAATTCAAATTTTAAGTTCCATGTGCATTATAGAGACACTTTTTACTTTTCCGTATACGTAGTATAAATAAAGTATAGAAATTGAAAGGGAAAAAAAGAAAAAAAAACGACTCGAGATTTTTGATGCATCTTTACATTTTCGAACCCCCCCCCCCCCGAATTGGAAAAACGCATTTTTGGAAAATGTCTACCTGCCTATGACAAAGATAACTCGAAAATCCTTTGAGCTAGATGGTAGAAATTTGATATACGGTCTTTAGACCAATTTTTAAGATTTCTATCAAATTTTGAGTGAAATCTGTTTGGAGTCTGTCTGTCCGGTTGTTCGAATATAAGTTAGCATGATAACTACAAACTATAAAAAGATAATTACATAAGATCCGGTACACAGATTTAACTTCTATAGTTTAAACAGCTGGGAAAATCTGAGACAAAACCAACAAAGGGTTGACTGTTGTCGGTCTGCACTTTCAGAAATACATTAACACGAGAAATCAAAACCGCAGTGATGCTTAGATAAAGTGGCACAAAAAATTGTGAGTACACCTTACTTTTACTTGATAAATCTGACTTCCAATATAAATAGCACATTACCGATAAGTGAAAACATGTTTTTATTTTCACACATCAAAAATGGTTTAATTTAAACTAAAAAAAATCAACGAAAAACTTCTAACCTGAAAAAATTTCAGATAAAAAATGCAAATGAACATACTCAGATTTTTGTCTAAAAAAATGAGTACACCTATGAAATGTTTGCAATATCTCGCATAAAAATAAAGTGTCACAGCTAAGTTGCATGTCTTTTGATTTTTATAATGACTTCTAAACGTCACTATACCAATTTAATCCATTTTTGATGGTGTATGAAGATATTTTACACCATTTTTCTTGCAACATTTGCTTTAAACGGGTTTTGTTTCTTATTTTGAGATTTTGGGCCATTTTTTCGAGTATGAACTACGAATATTCAATGGCATTGATGTAGGTCTACTGCGGTAGTGTGTAATTACTGTTTACAATGAAAAAGACACCATATTTTGATATTATGTGCATTCTGTTTGGGGCCGTGGTAAATTTGCTAAAAAATGGGACTTCTATCTAACAAACATTTTTAACAATTTCCTTTAGATTTCTGCCAAGAATCCACGTAAAACATATGGTTTATAATGCAATTTATAAGAATAAAATTTTCTACCCTGGATAAAGCCATGCAAACTCAAATCATGACGGAATCACCACCATGTAGGAAGTCAAATTTTTTTATTCAAAGCAGTATTAGTCTTTCTCCATACAGTATGATTGCTGTCACTGCCAAAAATAGTGAGTTTACTTTCATTATAAAATATAACTTTCTTTCAAAAGTTAATGGTCTTTAATTATGAGTTTTTTGCACATTTCAAATACTTTTTCTGTATTTGCAAGCCGATATGCAGTTACTCTCTAACAATGCGACTTTTATATCCAGCTAGTCTAATGGCATTTCGCGCACTTTCAGCGCTTACATTTTTTGCCTATGATTTAAGAAAATTTTGCTGCAACTTGGACGAATCATATGGTCGCAGCAATCTAAAAAAAATGTTAAAAATTTGACTTTAAATGGAAATTCTATTTTTCAGCAGTACTAGGACCCCGAAAAATGCACGTAACGTCCAAATATGGTATCTTTTTCATTATTAACAGCAGTTATACACACCAAAATAGTACCCCGACATCAATGTCATTGAATACTACCATATATTGTGGGTCATACTCGAAAGAACGGTTCAATAACACAAAATTAGAAACAAAACTCATTTAAAACAAGTGTTACTAGAAAAACGGAGTAAAATATCTTCAGATACCATCAAAAATTGATTAAGTCGGTACAGTGACGTTTAGAGATCATTATAAAAATCAGAAGACATGCAACTTAGCTGTGACTATTTTTATGTGTGATATTGCAAAAATTTCATAGGTGTGCTCTCAATTTTTTGAAGCAAAAATCTGAGTATGTTCATTTAAAATGCTTCAGAATTTTTTCAAATTAGAAGTTTTTCTTGATTCTACTTCATTTTTAGTTTAAATTAAACCATTTTTCATGTGTGAAAATAAAAACATATTTGCATATAAACATATAAAAACATATATAGATTTAATATATACAATGTTTATTATAATATATACAATAGTATATAGAAGAGATTAAATATATACACAAACAAGAGATTTAATATATCAATTTTAAAAATGTAATAATAAACAAATCCGTTAAACATAACGGTTTCTAGATTCCTTGAAATGGTATTTCTTGCATCCTACAAATATTTCTCAGTCTCCAATTCTGGTCACAAAAACCACAAACAAAGGAGGGGGATTGCATTTCAATGCAAATGAGATATTTTCCTCAATTCTGATTGTTATGTAAGAGAATAAACATGGTGCTTGTAAATATAACAGTGAAATAAAATAAAGTCATAATTTAAATAAAATTAATTGCTGAAAATAAAATTTAATATAGAGAGGATTTTTTTTTAAATAAAAAGCATAGAAATGGAAATAAAATATCAGATATACTCTAATAATTAAGAGTACTCAAGTGTTAAGCATTTAAATTGCGTGAATAATTTAAATTTTAATTTGTCAGTCAGCAAAAATTTACAAAGGAAGTATCAGCTACGGACTTCTCCAGATATAAGTATTATTTATTTTACCAGGATTTTAATTTTAAATCGTAATTAACTTTATTTCAAATTCAAAGATCAATCACCTAAAACATAATCACAAACTGTTACGATAATTAAAGCTTGAATGAATAAAAACAAAATACGAATAATAGTTAATGAAGCAAATGTTCTTATTAGTTCTCAAGAAAAGATGTGCTTTGTTAGATCTGTCCCAGATAACTAATTAATGGGTAGTTAAATTTTCTAGAAACACGGATTAACGCGTCGGTGACTTCGTAAATCTACAGATTTGCTTCATTTAGTTAAAGATTTAGAATACTAGAAAGCAAATTGCATCTGCAATTTTTACAGCTGCTTGTTCAGGAATTATAAAATTGGCAGTTGAGCCCATAAATTTATCAATAAAAATATATTAATTTTTCAATAATTCTTCTAAAATTAAAAAAGACATTTTCAGTTAATTAATAATCAAGATTTGTTGGAGACTCTTCATAAAAGTTTGATATTGTAAATCTTCAAATACTTGATGTTTTTCATAAAATTTAATACAAACTAAAGTTTTAAATTGTTAATTATGTAGCACTTTTGAATATTAGAATTCCTATCTTGAATAGCATTCTTATAAACAAGAAAAAACTTTATCTGCATGAACAGGTATGTATCCTATACTATAATACGAGGAATGGTTGCCAAGTCGAAAATCGCCCCAGAATTAATAAACTCCGGTAAACTTGGGGGTCTGGGGTTTTTGGCCACGAGGAATCGATTGGCGCCGGTTTAGAAGCGCTACGGTCGAGCAGTTCGGAGTTACAGATAGGATATTTTCAAACTTTATTAGTTCGCCATAATGGCTATAGATGGCAGCCCTTAAATTTTCTTTGTCTATTGCCTAATAGGTTTCAAGTGGTAACGTGCTGCCATCTGTAGCCAATATGGCGAACTAATAAAGTTTGATGACCACACGATTATTTTTAAATCACAAAATTAAGGTAAAACAAATATAAAAGAAAAAATAAGGATAATTTGATATTTTTACTAAATTTTCTTTTAAAAAAGTACGATTCTAATTCCACTGCTTTTTATTAAGAGAAATTTGTTAATGAAATTTTGAATTTAGCGCTCGTTCGTTAACTAAAAAGATTCGTTCTTTTTTATTCTATACGGCATTCAACAAGGATTCGACGTGCTACTCATTCCCATTCACAAGAGAGCTCAAATGGATAGAGGCGAGCACTGGATGCTAGGAATTTACGAAGCAAGCTATGGAGAACGTCAACTATTAGTCTGCGATCCAGTCGACAACCCGCTGCCCATCGATGCTGTTTTGAGAAAAATACTGCGACACGTTTTGAATACCGTTGTTACGAATGAAAAGCTGAAAGGATCTTCAATCTTTACCTTTACTTTACCTTTGTATAGAATAGTTCCCTTTCCAAACTCTAACTTTGTTTAGAATAGTTTACAATGGTGCACTTTAACCGGTTATCTTTTCACCAATGGTTTCACAAATTTTCTTATGGCATGTATTGTTTTGATAAATCACAATTGAAAATTTAAATCTTCGAGTTAGCTTCGATACCTGTTTTCTCCGAGCGGAGCTCGGTCACCCGCTGGTATTATGTAATTTAAACATCAATTTTTCATAAAGCATGAATAAATGGAAAGCGATATTTTATGAACAGAACAAAATCCCTGTAATGATGTTAACATTTCTGAAAATCGCAATCATCATAAGATTGGAAACATAAGCACAGTTGTTAACAAAATAGATTCTGTTGCGTAAAAAAAGCATGTAAAAAAGGCACTTGCCTAACAAATAAATACCACTATTTTTTTTTCTTTGCCTAACTGGTAAACAAAATACAGATCCACCCCACCCCCCCTATAATCACATTTCAAAGGTAGCTTTTATAGTTTGGCAAATATATGTAACTTTAAAATAATCAAGTGAATAATCAAAGAACATTCAGCACCTTTTACAAAATAACAAGGCAATATGCCGCTTAGTAAACCACAAACAATTGTTTCTAAACTTTTGAAAACAACGCCTTTAAAAATAATAAGGATTATTATAAGAAGGAAACACAAAAACCACTAAATTTTTATTTTGAAATTTAACACGTCATAAAAAAAATTTAGTGCTGAAACTCATCAACAAGTGGGAGAAAGTTTTTTAAAATGCTTGTACCACCTTATACAAAGTGGAGTAGTAGTATACTTTTCTGCCATTTTCTAAATTACATGTTCCGCACTTACATGCGATTTAAAAAATTATTTCAGTGTTTGATGGCTTTCAGATGAATTGTTTTTATTTATAAGCCGAATGGATGTTAAAGCGAAAGTTAAAGAATTTGTTTCATGCACTTAAAACCGTTAAGAAATTATTTTGAAAACTGTTGAAATTCATGACATTTTCTTTCCTGTTACAGCTCTGACACTCACTTAGGTAAATGAAAAACATATTTTGCTGATATAGTTACTATGACTACGAATACCTCTTGAGATAAAAACCTAGGTACTTCACCTTTATCAGAAATTCAAAGTAAAAAACGAAGAACGTTTATCTTGCTTTTGCTATCTTATACTGAGTTTGTTGCAGGACAGTGGGAAATATTCCTTTTTCAATTCAAGTACATGAAATATGCTATATGAATAAAAAAAATACTTACTAATAATCAATTTTCAAGAAAATGTTTGAAGTTTTCTTTTATTTAAAAACCATCATAGCTTTATTATTTACTTTTAAAATGATGGAATTAGATTGGAATTTGCTGTGGAAAATGATTGTCGTCACATTTCGAATAGTAAGCACATGTTTAAATTATCACTCACAAATACTTAGCTAAATTTCATATTATTATTTGAAAATAAATTAAAATTTATGGAAAAGAAAGAAAAATTTCGGCTGTTGCTAAGAATCGTCTGAAATTCTCTCAACTAAAAGATAATTAAATGTTTGAAGCAAACGATTATTTCAATTAAATTAAAATAAAATTACAAACAATAGGAAGATTTTCCGTTGTCTATCTGTGTTATAATATATTTTTATAATAAAAGTACCATGCATAAATTTATATACTAATTCAATATGTAATGACTTAAATTTTCTATGAATATTGCCAGTTATTATCAGTATATACTTAAGGTTTTGCTCACAAATATCGAAGTGTATGAAAAATTTGAATGAAAATGTTGAGTTGAAAAATTAATTAAATACTTAATTTTTCATTAATTGAAAACTTTATATATTAACTTTATTAACTTCTTGTTATTAACGAAAAATATTATTTTATTTTTGGTGTTATTCGAATTCAGTGAAAATATAACAGACATTTTAAACCACTTTATTAATTCTTTGCTTGAGATTGCCACCCGTAAAGTTCAATTATTTTGTATTATTTTTTAAAAACATTTTTGATCATTTATGGAGAAAAATTACCTTTGGGATATTTTAAAACTCTTTTTGTTTAGTTTGTAATTTTTCGGAACGCTAGAGAATTAAAAATCCTTTGTCACAGCCAATATCCTCATTCTATTTCGTTACTAAAAGAATTTTTTGGAACAAACTAAAATGAATAAATAAATATTTTCTCTGATTATGGTAATTTTATGGACATATACTGGTTCTTCATACAACCACATCTTAGCAATATTGTAAAGTACCACACTACTATAAATTAGAGAAAGCAACATGTTTCATAAAAACGTTTCTGACACTTTTACACAGACACTAAAACATAATTTATGTTAATAATGCTATGCCTTTAAAGTCAGAAATATATTTTAAAAAATCCGAAAAAAAATTATTAATTTTTTTTCAAAATAAGTAATTTATTAAAAATTTTATACCTAATCTTTTTTTTTTCTTTTAACGGACGAAATAGAACCAGCAAATTTAATGAAGAACTCTCGCGCTTTTAATGACTTTCTTATTACGAATAATTTCTCATTAGCATATGCAGTTGGAAAATTAAACCCACGGACTGTCTGGTTGACTTGTTCATGCAAATGACGGTCATTGACTGGATTGCCAATTTTAAATCAACACTAGGGATGGAAAAGGGTGAAGATACAAATTCCACAGTACTTGAAATCGGAAACGCAGCTGGAATTATAGACTATTTCACTTTGGAGAGTGGTTGTTTCAATACAGATTTAAAAGGAATAAATTATATCATGAAATTTCAGGAACTGCATTTCATATCATTAATCTTACCAGATAGACGATATATTCAGAAAAAGAAATGACAATGCACTTTGGTTACCTGAATTAACGTGTAAAAAATGAAAAAGAGCATAAATGCGGGAAACGGACACTTAATCTAAAAAGAATTCTAAACTAATTTAACAATATTAACTTGTAAGGACTGAATAATTAAAACCGATTTATTATAATTGTCATTTTACTATAGTTCTACTATATAATAATGAATTTATAATATATAAGATTTAATTATTTCTTTCCTTTAATTTCATAATATTTCAGAGTTAGATGCTGAGAAGAATTAAGAATGGATGTTTTATATCTTTATGAAAGTGCTTAGAATTAACAAATAGAAATAATCTAAATAATAGAGACATAAGACTATACGAAATGAATAGCGGCGCAGTTAAACAAAATTACTACCCTTGCAATACATGCATTTTGAAAGATGGTGGGTCTCTACAGAGAGAAACCTGCAATGATTTGATTCTTGGTATTGCTGTGTTATATAATTATAGTAAATTTCCATTTCCATGATTATAAAAAGGAAATGAAAAGTTCGTTCAATGTACATATCCATCATTTATGCAACACTGATAAGTAATTATTATTTAATGTATAAATATATTCTTTTGAAGACTTTAATCTAACTTCACTTTTCTAGCGTATATTAAGCGAATAAGTAATTATTTAATGTATAAATATATTATTTGGAAGATTTTAATCTTTCACTTTTTTTGGTTCAAAAATGTATGAAATTATATTACTCTAGACACTTCTATTAAAAATGTTTATACATTCATAAAGCACTGACATAAGAAATATCGAGTAATATACGAATCCCTAGCAGTCCTGAAACATACTAATATGTAACCTAAATAACTAATAGGTTAAGTTTCGCTTTTCCCTAATCATTTTTGATGTCGTACTACTGATTGATTGCAGCAGCCAATAATAAAATGTAAAAATCCAGTTTTATAGCTCTCGCTACCATGCTCCACAAGTAGTTTCATTTAGTTTAACTTCAGAAATGTGGTAAGTGCTAGGGGATACTATCGATTATTTGCATCGACTATACATGCACTATAAGTTGGCAGCCATAATAATTATTCTTTAATATTGTACCTTGATTCAACGTAATATTTATACATAAGTTCTGTATTGCAGAGACTTGTAATGTAAATACTGAGCTTTCATTTTAAGACCTTTCTTATCATCTGCCATGTCTCTAATAAACGATTATTTTTACTTTTTTCCTGAATATTTTTTTTTCAAAACATCGGCTTACATTTCATGTCTTAAAAGCAAATGGTAAACAATGCACTCACTAACAATCCTGTCTCCTAGAATGCTTCTTTTAAGCCGCAACAACATTTCGACTACAAAAGAAACAAGTTATTGTTTGATTTATGTGTTTCACCCACTGCACTAATCCCCAACGTATGCCATTCGTAACTGCATAAAAAGAAATTTTACCCAAAAGTAGTCAACTATCAAAAAATAATACTGACTTTTTTAAAACAAATCTGTTCGTCATTTGCATGAATTCCAATGAATCAAGTCCAATTATAATAAGCATAACAATAAACAAAAACTATAGATATAATCTCAATATCTTCTCATAAAAGGAGTTCAACTTTTTAAATTTAAAATAAAATATATATTATTAAAATATAAATTATAATGCATTAAATAGATTGGCACAACGAAAAAAGATTCACTTTTCCTCTAATACTTTAAATCTACTCTACTACTCTAATATTTAAAACCTCTCTATATCTGTTAATCAATACGCTGTCTCTATATTCTAAACTTCAAATTTTGGCAAATTTGATGATAGTATATTATACATAAAGAACTAATTTTTAAATGAGATATCGTTCAATTAAGAAGTCAAAATATGCAATTAAAAGCATGACATAGTTTAATAATAACTCTTTAATTTATAACTCTTAGAAACCAAACACCTTGATACTTCATATTATATTAATCCGCTAGTAAGAAACTTTTAAATAATTAATCAGAAAGCTGATATTTTTAACAAATAACAGTTGGTTGGACAAATCCGCAAAATATAATTCCGCTTTGCTTTTTAAAATATTAATCGGTTATTAAAAAGTTATTTTACTTTGTCTGATGATAGAGCACAATATTTAATTCTTGTTATTATAGAAATTGATACAAAAACCAAGTACTATTCTAAATGCAAACGCAGACAATGATCTTTTAGAACACAAAATTTAGAAATGAAAATGAACGTTTATTTCTAATCAAATTTCTAAATGTATTTTAGAATAGTTTAGTGAAATAAAATGCTTACTCAAACTATTAAATGTTTTATTTGGCCAACTCATAAATTAAAGAATAAAAAAAAATTAAAAAAAGAATGTTTAAAGTTAAAGATGAATATAAGAAGTATTTCTCAAGTTCATTTTCTTTAATTTTTCTTGTTTTTCATTGACAATTAAGTATTGAAAAACTGTACATTTCATTTCAACGAACTTTTCAAACTTTCGATGTAATTCAGTACAAATAAACGCTCACACCGAAAAATTTAACCGCATACTGGAATGCTACCCTTTAAAACAGTGGATAATAATTTGAGTTTGGAAACCGCATGTGCGTTTTATTGCGACATAATCTTGTGGGTCAAGTATACTCTTTCTAATAGCATTCGGTAGTTAAAGAATGCTCATTCCTTCGTCTCGTCTAGTTTTTGAGAACTTCTACCGCATTTCTCCACCTCCTCATTAGCACATTCTTGCAGTCTTTTAAACTGATTCACTGGTAGATATTATCCTTATAAGTAAATCCATCTAGAAATTTTTTCTAGGCCATTTTTTCGAGTATGAGCCCTGCATATTCAATGGCATTGATGTAGGTCTATTGCGGTAGTGAGTGTAATTTCTGTTTACAATGAAAAAGACACCATATTTTGATATTATGTGCATTCTGTTTGGGGTCGTGATACTGTTAAAAAATGGGACTTCCATCTAACCCACATTTTTAACAATTTCCTTTAAATTGCTGCAAAGTGTATCCAAGTAAATCATATGATTTATAATGCTATCTATAAGAATTAAATTTCCTACCCCAATTAAAGTCACGCAACCTCAAATTATGACGAAGTCACTACCATGTTTAACTGTAGGAAGTAAAGTTTTTGGATGCAAAGCAGTATCAGGCTTCCTCTGTACAGTACGATGACTGTCACTGCCAAAAATATATGGGCAACTTTCTTCCAAAAGTTATTGATCTTCAATTGATGAGTGTTTGCAAATTTCAAATGCTTTTTCTGAATTTGAAAGCCGACAAACGACTTCCGACTAACAATCCGACTTTTATATCCAGCTTATCTAATGGCATTTCGCGCCGTTTGAGCACTTACACTTTTACTTATGATTTGAAAAATTTCTGCAACAAGTTGGATGAACCTTTCGGTAGAAACAATCTAAAGGAAAGCGGTAAAAAGGTGAGTTTAAATGGAAATTCTATTTTCCAGCAGGGCAACCATTCAAAACAGAATACATGTAACATTAAAGTATCATTTCTTTTTCATTGTAAACAACAGTTACACACACTACTACCACAGTACACCTACTTCAATGCCGTTCAATATTCGTGGTTCATACTCGAAACATTGATCAAAAAACATAAAAAAAGAAACAAAACCCATTTACAAAAAGTGTTTCAAAAATAATTCAAGTAAAATATTTTCAGATTCCACCAAAAAATTGGTCAATTTGGTTCCAGGACGTTTAGAGGCCATTATAAGAGCCAAAATACATGCAAATTTATTGTGGAATTGGTGTACTCTCATTGGTGTAATCTCAATTTTTTTGAAGCAAAATTATGCGTATGCTTATTTAAAATGCTTCTGAAACTTTTCAATTTATAAGTTTTTATTCGATTTCTCTTTATTTTTACTCTAAATTAAACCATTTATTATGTTTACAAATAAAAACATTTTTGAGCTTCTTGGAAATGTGTTATTTATATTTAAAGTCGTATTTATCAAGTAAAAGTAAGATGTACTCTCAATCTTTTGAGTCACTGTATATATATATGTATACATACATATATAATATACAAGTATTTTTCAAAAATACCTGTAGGAACACGTCGAAAACAAAACCAACGTTATCAAAATTTTAAGCAAAACATGAGATAAAAAAATTAAATTTTAAACTTTTAAATAAGTATCTATGTTATTAGCAATATAAGACTCTGGAATTCTATAGAATGTATTAAAAACTTTAGACAAAACATGAAATTTGAAAAATATTTAAGTTTCTGAACATTGCGTAATTATTTCTCTGCGGATTACATATATTACTTTGACATCCTAAAGAATGACAAAATCTCTTTAGTTGTGGTATGAAAAAAAGACATTTCTTTAAAATGCGTGCATTTTGTAGAAATTAAAATTTTATTTAAAAAAATAACAAAAGAGTGTTATGAAAAATCCTTTATCCAAAATTCATAAAGGAAAGTTAAAGTTATATAAAATAAAATTTATCTTTTCTCCATTCCCCATAAAAATTCTTATAAACTGATGTATATAAACACTCTTTTACCAACAAATTAATATATAAAATTGATTATGGTAAATCATTTTTTAAATTGAACTCTGATCTTGAATATCGAAATTATCAAATATTTTCACCAAGTGTAAAAGAATTTTAAATAATACACTTCATAAATAACAATCATTGCGTATGAAGGAAAAAAACTTAAATGATTTTTGCAGAACAAATAACACGTTTTAAAAAGAATATTAAAAATAATTTTTAAAAAATTAACATAAATGATTTAAAGGAAGAATGCTGTTATTTTTAAATTATTATTTTTTTTGCAGGTAACGCACAAAATACGATTTTTGTGTTGGTACTAAATACAATATCGTGCTCCCTTTCGCGGAACACGTGCATTACCGTGTGCATTTTGAGTAAGCACGCGCCTTTTTGTCTCAATACTAGAAAATTCTAAAATTAAACAATAAAGTCATAACATTTAATAACAAAATCCAGACTTAGAAATATCTATGAAAAAAAATTTTAAGCATCATGACTTATGTTCAAGATTTTAAATATGCAGGACCTTGTGGGAGAGAAACCCCATCCGAATCTTTTCAGTTTCTTAAGAGCCATTGGTGTTTCACATTTGATTTATTTAGTTTCTCGTACTTGGACATTTTCATATTTTTTTTACATTCCCAGGGAAAAGAGATATAAGAGTTCATCAGTGTTTTCTATTTTAACCATACTTATGGCGCAGTATGGCCATATATGGCTTTTGTGCAAATAAACACTACCAAACCAACCTTATGTTCAGTTAATCACTTTTTTCAAATCGAAATCTTGACTATTAAGAAAGAAAAACAATTAATTTAAAGGTATTATAATATGTATTAAAATCTTAGAGCTATAATACTGATGATATGATATGATTATATATCAGCTCTATAATTAAAATAAACACACAAAAAAACACACACACGCAGTTTTTTTCCCGAAAAAAACTTACGAAACCAATTTCTGAAGTCTGCATATTGTTTCTCTCATGATATTATCATTTCATATAGCATTTCGCACTTTTTTAAAAACATTAAATTTATTCGGGAACGCGTCTCTTGTTCTAACAGCAATGCTTAAAAAAGATAGATGGAACCCAAAATAATTATTCTCTCTCACTCTTTTGTATAGAGTGGGAAATATTTTAAATCAATTATGGATAAGTAAAAGAACTTAGATTTTCATGAATCTCAAATAAAGTACAACTAAAAGTTTTTTAGAACGCTAATAAAATGCATTTTATCGAGAAATTAAACATGATATAAAAAGTTTAATGTTCTCTTAATATTTCAAGATGCAAATTAAATGAAACTTTTATCATTTAAGTTATAACTAGGTTACGATAACATTATCACTATGATCAAAGTTAGGTTAAATAATTTTTAAAAAGTATCTGTATTTTTTCAAATGCCAATCTAAAATTTTTAATTGTTTTATAAACTTATAATTCAATTGTTTTATAAACTAAGTAAATGAGTTATATTTAGACATTTTTAAACTTTACAAAAACATCACAAAATTGAACATGCATTAAAATTTGAGGATAAAGCTTAAAATCTGGAGATAATTATAATCTCAAGAAATTGAATTTACTTAGAAGAATGTAGTTCTTGAAACGAATATATGAAAGTCAACTGTGTATTTTTCAAAAAATATAAATTTCTTAACTGTCTGTCAGAAATTAATTTTAGAAAAAACCATTATGGTCAAAAAATAGAATCTATCATTTCACCAAAAATTTAAAACATATATGTATATATCAGTCACATGTACTGACAAATTAATATAAATGTATTCAAAATAGAAATAATGATTTTATTTATTTTTTAACTCAAAAAATTAACAAAGCACTAATTAAATGAATTTTACTCCGATAAATCTTTTAAAATATAATAAATAATTGCAAAAAAAAAAAA